>PKMM01004481.1:876461-1084643 GCA_002933915.1 Eutrema heterophyllum | reverse complement strand
AAATCGATTAGTTAAAAAAAAACTTAAAAATTCGAAAAATTTAACAACCGATTTATAATTTTAAAAGATAAAATTATTAAAAGTAAAAATAAAAGATAAAAATAATTAAATTTATCATAAAAGGCAAAATTAATATAAAAGAAAAAAAATCCTTAGTTTTTCCACTTAGATTAAGGAAATTAATCATAAAATGAAAATAATTATAATTTTTCACCTCTATATAAACCACATGGTATGTCAATTATACAAAAAAAAAAGAAAATCCAATATCTAAAACTATTTAATGCATCTTTTTCACCAAATTTTTCCTTTGAGGTATATATTTATTTCATCAGAAATTTTGTTTATAAATTTATGTATTATATATTTTCACGGATGATCTAAATTTTTTTTCTAAATCATAAATCCGCATACAGTACTTATCTAGTTTTCTTATAAAAATTATATGTTGAACTCGTGAATAATAAATTAATAAAATATTTAGAGACTCAGTCCCAGAGCGACGAACGTGTAAACTCGTGAACATAGGAAAAGGGATAGGCCCGAATATTTTCCGGAAGTAGAGACACTAAACAAAACCATGCCATTATAGTAAGCTTAAAACGACGCCATTTAAGTGTAAGGGCTAAGGATCTGTTTGAAAAGACAGAAGCCCATAAGCCCATCTCGCTGTCGTTTTCCAAATTTAGGGTTTTCTACAAAACACTATCTCATCTTTATCTTTTTCATATTCGCACATCTTTCTTTGATAGACCAGATCTCAAACACTCCATCCACCAGCGTCGCGGCGACGGATCTCCTGAGCAGATCCATTTCCCCTCTTTCTCAAAGCTCTCGTTCACCGTTCAAATCTCTTCTTTTGCGGTGGAACGGTCGGATGTATCACGTCTGAGGCAAAACGCAGGCTTGAGCGAGTCAAGAACATGAGCTTCAATGTCAAGAAGACGAAAAAACGTCACAGATGCTATTCTCGATCGGTTGGGTCACAGCTCGATCGGTATCGGTTTACGTTGGGAGGAGAAATGAGCCACAGCCCGATCTAGTGCTCGGTTTAATCTTCGGCGGTTTGCTCTTGGGCTTGTTGGGAACAAGGATATGGGAACAAGCTTGGTGTCTCAGGGCCCAGCTCGATCGGCCCGTTTGATCATTGCGGCGTAGGTAATCCTAGTGCCTCCAAATTTTCAAATTGTTTGTTATAGCTGATCTGTTTTTCATTTTCCCCTCTCCTGCATTTCTCTCCTGATTTTGATTTTTTCCTTTTTTCTCTTCAATGGCAGAACACCTTCAACAAGCCATAGCAGATTTCTGGATGGCTCTCCCAAACGACGCTAATCTCACTGAGTTCTGTGCTGTCCATGACGACGATCGCTTTCCTCCTGAGTAAGTTTCTAAATCTATCGATCTAGCTTCTAGCTTCAGGATGTATGACCTGATTTGAGGTTTTTGGGAGAAATTATTGTTTCGGTAGTTTTTGAGGATGTATGATCTGAGTAAGTTTCTAAATCTATCGATGACCTGATTTGAGGTTTTTGGGAGAAATTATTGTTTCGGTAGTTTTTGGGAGAAACTTCTCGGTAGTTTTTGAGGATGTATGACCTGAGTAAGTTTCTAAATCTATCGATCTAGCTTCAGGATGTATGAATCTGGAAGCTATGTGTAGTGTAGTCCTGAATCAGGATGTATGACCTGAGTAAGTTTCTAAATCTATCGATCTAGATTCAGGATGTATGAGTCTGGAAGCTATGTGTAGTGTAGTTTCATAAATCACCTAGTTATTGAATTTGTTTAATTTTCATAGAAGTTTTAGCTTCTTTTGTTTTCTTTCCCATTTATGCTTCATGAAAAGGACGGTTTCTTTCCATTTATGCTAATGGCTTAGTGCTCAGGGTTTAATTTTGTCTGATAATGTTCTACACGAAAGCTTGATTATGTCTTGTTGTTAGACAAACTAAGTAATTCTCTTGTATTTTGCTGAAAGCAGAACGTGAATTCAGAATCATTCCGCACTCGTAACTCCACTCTGCTCATTGTTTTGATTATATGTTTTTTTCACAATTATACTATCTTCTTCTTTCTGACTCTATATCTCAAAATGAGGTTCCAAACCTAGCAGTTTTTATTTATTTATCAAGTACTACAGTAGGAGAGTCACTGATTGTTCTAAGAAATCAAATGTGGATCAATTGATCCCGAGTCTTTCTTGTACTCCTCAATGATGCTCTGTTTTCCGTAGACTTGTACTCCTCAATGATGCTCTTTAATGACACCTTTATCTCTCTCTGTGAATTGGATTTGACTTTGTGCTATATTTAATTATATCATTCTTTGCAGATTCCTCAAGAACTTCATCGCCAAGCTTGAAGCTGCAAAGCTAGAAGTTCCACAAGTCCAGCCAGATCCGAGGAAAGTGATGGATTCACATTTCAAGTATGTGAAGGCCAAAATGAAGAAAAGGGCAAAAGCGAAACAGAGCATCATAGATGCTGCTACGGAAAAATCTGCCTCTGAGAAAGCTGCCTCTGAGAAAGCCTCTAAGAAAGCCAGCATGAGTGCCTCTCGCACAATTGAAGAGAATTTGGAGATAAAGCGCCAAAACAAAAAGAAGGCTGAAGAGGCAGGAAAAAAACTTAAGGAAGAAAAAGCTCTTGATTTGAAGATGGAAAAGGGTAAGAAGGTCCGTGAAAGGAATCGTGTCATCAAGGAAAACAAGCTCCAAAATTGCAGGTAAGCTTATTATTATATGATATAATTTGCTAAAGTATGAAATGACTGAATTTTGTTTTTGTTTTTAAGTTTTGAGGGTGAGCCTGTAAGTGGACATAAGGGAGGCGGCAGGACATAGGGGACTTTTGTGCTGTTGGAAAGGTCATCGTATTGGTTTTATTGCTTTACAACAAACTTACACGTACTTGTTACTCTGTTTTAGGTGATAACTTTCGCTTTATCCTTCGTTTTCTCTTTGCCAGCTTCTGAATATTCTCCAGATTTTTCTCTTCATTTCTCATTTAGATACTGTAAGGGGGAAAAAATCATAACAAAGATAAGTTCGATACTGTAAGGGAAAAAACAATCGCAACTATTGATCACTTTCAAATTCCACTTGATATTTCTTGTCACAAACGTTAACCTAATACCAACTTGCAAATGCAAAACGCACTAGCGTGTCAAACTATATTAAAAGTTGAGTGTAAATCTTATATTAATGATAAATTTGACATTGTCTAAGAAAGTCTTATAGTATATCACAATTTTACATATAAATAAATAAAAAATTTCTGTAAATAAAATAGTTTTGAAAATCGGAATCAAAGAACTAGTAAATTTTTACACACACGCTTAAAGACCGGTTATGCATCGATTAAATTACCTGAGAATGGTTAACCTACGAGGCAAAAAAGACACGAGAGCTTTTCCGACCAATCACCACCGCAAGAGTTCTCGGAGCAGCTCGGCTTTTAGGGAAAGCCTTGAAGAGACCGAAGAAATAATTTCGTCTTCTTCTTCTAAATTTGCATAGCCGCCATATTCGTCAACCAAATAAATAATTTCTTATTCTTCTTCTTCTAAATTTGGCTTTCGAAAATGTATTTCTCGTCTGAATATTTTGACCCGTCTTTCACTTCTTCTTTCATCTGTCTTCGTTGCAAACTTATAGATAGAGCCACTAAGGCCAGCTGGCAGCACGAATTTGACACGTGTTGATGTAATAACACGTGTCTAACAGCTTTGCGTTCCGTATCAATTTGCAAATAGTATTTGTGGTGGGGAGAGAGAATGCAATTATATAGACCACAAACATATACTTTACGATTTCAACAATGGCACAGCTTCTAATCAAAACCCTCGTAAGTTTTCTATTGCATGCTCTGAAATAAGTCTGTTTTGTTTTTGTTTATAACTTTAGGTTTTTGTTGTTTCTGATTATTTCAAATGTACAGAAACACACAAACAACGTTCGGATGTTCTTCTTCTCAACGTCCCATTCTCTCCAAAGAACTAAACAATATGGTATGAACACAATTTGATATAAGCTTAGAGACCAATTAAGAGGAAGAATTTTGTTTTCTGTGTATTCACTTTGAGCAATGTGTACAAGTATATATGCCAAGTACGTTAACCCAATTTTCTAAACAGAGCAAATAAGAACAAATTACAAGCTAAATATTAAGAAGTCGAGAAAGATATCATAGCATCGTAGACATATTCCAAAATACCTCCCCTGAGATCGGTAATGCCCAACTTGTCGATAAACAATTCGAACTCCTTACGCCCTAAGGCTTTGATAAAGATGTCTCCAAGCTGTGCTTTGGTAGAGACATGTGAAGTCTCTATCGACAATCCGTTTCGATATGTTTAGTTCTTTGGTCAATAACAAGAGCAGGTTTACTATCTGAGTATATTCCTTTCACATTTTTATCGGAACGCAAATGTAAAGTTTTAACGCTTGTCGCTAAACGAAAATGGAACGGAAAGCTTCCATTACATGATGCGATGTGAATAATTTTTATGATTATTACTCCATCTTCCCCATCTCTGTTTATATAGACTTGATACAAAGAGTACACCCTTCTCGCAAAGTTCACATCAAATAGAGACGAATATTTTATTTATGCAAGTAAATCATCCAACGTTTATTTGTTCATAAATCGGAACTTAGCTCGAAACTCACAAGATGCATTTATATGCTAATGATTTTTTTTAGTTGAACAAAAGCTGAGATGCGGTTGAAATCCTAGGAATATCCCTCAACTCCTCGATGATCAAATCTTGCTCTTCAAGATCGAAGCTGTGTCTCAGAGAGATTGTTGCGGACTTTAAACACTTTGAGTTAGCCAGGATGTATGTCAAGAATTGTTCCTCTTCTTCTCTGTCTCCATATCCTCTCCACTCAAATATTTCGAGCTGTGACAACAAGCATCTTGGAACAGAATTCGGTTGGTTCCATGAAAGTGGGGGATCCTCGGATTGATATGTATTTTCATATTCCTGAGAATCAACGAGAACGCTCTATATTAATCACATTCTAACTAGTTTTTCTTAGTCCACTAATACTAAAAGAGGAGGGCACATACATAATCAACCATAAGATTTCTTAGTTTTGGAGCATTTTCAAGTAAAAGCATAAGTGGTTCCGACCAATCTGATTCTCCTGGATGTATTTTTAACTTTACAAGTCGAGAGAAGGTGATGGCTTTACAACACACACGCTGCAATGAAACAAACATAGCGTAATTAGTAGATGAGAGAGAGAGAGAGAGAGAGAGAGAGAGAGAGAGAGAGAGAGAGAGAGAGAGAGAGAGATACCGTTTCCTCGTTCAAACACAACACAAGAGACAAGACAGAAGAAAGAGATCTTAAAAGTCTGTCATCAGGGTAAGCCTCAGAACAGAAAAATGCATGCTTAAGACAAGGCACATTATCGATCGAGCAATAGTCTCCCGCCAAATCTAGGATGCGGAGGTGCTCTAATACAGGAGTATCAATAACCAAGCATCTACCAGTGTCTCCTACATCATTGTATATAAAATTACGATACTCTAAGCACCATAAAGAGGGAACTTTTACAGTGAACTTTTTCACATTGTCATCTTTTTCCCGTCTCACAAACAGATACTTGAGAACAGGGCAGCTCGATAAAAACCTAAGGATAGAATCTTCGTCTTTATACACCACAAAGTA
The DNA here is from genome assembly GCA_002933915.1 of Eutrema heterophyllum. Classification (NCBI taxonomy): domain Eukaryota; kingdom Viridiplantae; phylum Streptophyta; class Magnoliopsida; order Brassicales; family Brassicaceae; genus Eutrema; species Eutrema heterophyllum. Next base: position 1,078,964 of record PKMM01004481.1, on the reverse strand, counting down.
AAGCTTGAGATTTTCGAGGGATGTGAGACAAGAAGAAGAAGAGGGGAAATCCACGAGAATCTTGTTGGAGAGATTTAGTGCCACGAGAGATTTGCAGGAGTAAAGGCTGGTGGGCAAGCTGGTAGGATCTGCGGACCAGAGGAGATTGATTTGTAGCACAAGCACGCGCCGATCAACAGCGTTTGCAACCCACTTTCCGACATTAACATCATTAGGACATCGTGAACCGAGTTTCACACATAATCTGTCTATTACAGGTGCCTTGTGGTGTAGCAATGAATTGTCAAGAAACCACCAAACGCTCTTTTTGCTTTCTTCCTCATCCTCGTTGTCTTTGTACTCAAGTGTAGGTACCATCGTCCAAATAGAGAGCCACCGTTTCGACAGAAACATGGTGGCCACTGCGTCTTTTGTCGGGACAAGACTCAAAATCCTTACGAGCAAATCTTCGGGTAACTCACTAATCCTGTCTGTCTCTTCCAATATGGCTTCTGTCATCTTCACGACGCAAAAACCTAGGATAAGGATTCGGCGTCGAAAACAATATAAGAAAATCGTTTGAATATTACTTTTTTTTTGGATCTAAATCGTTATCTCCTTTTTGGTAAAGGAATACAAGATCTAGCCATAGGTCCTAGGCCTAGGCAAAATACCCGGAACCGAAAAACCGAGCTGGAACCGAATCAAATTAGAAGATATCGAACCGAACAGAATAGTTATAAATACTTGAATGGTTTCTTTTATAAAATATTTCGGATACCCGAACGGATACTCGAAATATATGAAATACAATTGTATATCTAAAAATATTATGTATCTTTAGTTTTGAAATAACCAAAATACTTAAAATTATAATTATAAACCGAATATATTAGTTATGTTTAGACCGAAATAACAAAAATACTCGAAATATTCGAAAATCTTTATTTATATTTGTCAAAATTAAATAATTTTTGCAAAATTTAACCAAATTTTATTTAAATTAAACAACTTTTTTTAGGTTCTTGGAGAATTGGGATAATACCCAAACCCGGGCGGAACCGAACCGAACCCGATCCGAAAAAAGAAATACCCGAATGGGTCCTAGACTTCTAAAATTTGGATACTCGAAACTCGAAAAAACCGACCCGAACCCGAATCCCCATGCCTAATAGGTCCCATAATATAGTGGAAGACTAAGTGATGAAAAAAATTACTAATAAAAATTTGGACGAATCGAGCTTCTCTACTCTCGAATGTTTTTATCAAGTCAGAAGGAGTTTGAGTTGATAGAATACGGAGGAAAACAAAAAGATAACTAATTGGTGAAAATACATCCTAACCACACCTAAGCGTTTAAAGACTGCGACAATCGTATATAAATTGAAGTTTTTAGGTGTAATACACAAAGGTCGTAACCCCTAGATTTTCAAACTATATACAATGTCGTACGTAATATTCCAAATAAATATGCAACTTCTTGTGTGTTTCAGCTTACACTTATTATATTGTTTGACGTTGTGGATTAAATTTCCTTGAAGTCATATCGACTGAGTAGCATGGCGTTGTTCATGAAGCCGGAGACAAACCTGCTTGAGACTTAACCAATATGATACGACCAATATAATCCTTCCGCCACATCTAACAAAAGAATTGTAAAAAAATACAGATTATTATTAAATACAAAAATGTTGGAAACAAAAAATAACAAATATTTTTTAGCTAGCGCAACTTGCTCAATGTTGGATTCAAGTTCGATTTCACTGCTACGTCTGATGATACATGATTTATGCTTTAAGATGTGTTACATGCATGCATCATCAATTATGTCTTATGTCTTATGTCTCTTTGGTTCTATCGGCTTATAAAGTGTGTGATATATCTCCATGTGACTCTGAAGGAAGGGATTCACTTGTGGCTTTTCTTCGATGCACAATCTGCGATGATGAACAAAAGGACATAAGTGTTGATTATGAAAATCACACAAATGGGTAAAACAGTAAACTTATAGTCGGAATCTCGTTTTATTATTTGAATTCGGTGACGTTACAAGGACGTTGAGATCGGTAAAAGACTTAGGAAAACAAAAGGAATAAAGATCAGCATATGTGAGCTCTCTCTTTCTTCTGTCTCTCGTATTATTGTGAATAAATGAGAATGAAGCGATGACCTCCCTATTTATACGATCCGAAGTCGGTTTCGAATGGGAAAACTTCATTTTCCTAGTTCTTTCAGGAAAAGGAAATTATCCTAAAATCCCTCCGAGATAAGGAAATCTTCCGTTAATCTCGGAGGTCGGTCTTTTTTCGTGACAAGTTGGGCCTTTTCTTGAATTTGGAAGTCGGCGCTGCGACGAAACATGCCTGTCTTGGGCTCGGAGATCGGTTCTGCGATCTTGGGCCTTCCTTCCTTGGGCCCAAACCGCCGTAAATGGGAATTGATCGAACCGGTCCTGGTTCGAGCCGCGTTAAACCGGGGAGTGCTAAACTCACCACTAATAATTAGTCCCACCCCATTTGGCGAAGGAGTCTCTTGAGTTCGGCGAATTTCATGAAGAATTGTTTAGCCCGGTTGGAATTGAGATCGGCAGTCCTCCTTCGATACTTCGTGTTTGTTAGTGCTGTGCAAAAGCTTCCAGATCGGTGAGTTTCACGATGAAATCTCTAACTCAGTTTATGATTGAGATCGGCAGGTTTGACTCGGTCTCCTAAACTCGTTCTCTGAGAGTCTTAACTTTCGTAAATCCCGAATCTGAATATTCTTTGAGTTCGGCGAATCTTTTTCGAAAAGACGTGTCGATTTGGTTTCTCTAACCGTTGCGGAGATCGAGGAGTCGCCAAAATTGTTCTTTATTCTATAAATACCCTTCGACTCCTCCGATTCTTCACTTCACTCTTGCTTATAAAAGGTACGCTTACGCTGTCTCTCTCTAGCGCTCTCCCTTCTCTCTATAATTATTTTTTGCTTTAAAGTTCTTCGATCGGTCGCCGCCGTGATTCCTCCGATCTGCTTTGAAGATCTTCAAGTTTTCCGGTCTATCTTCCAACTGTTCTTCGTTGTTTTGTTCGGTTTTGCTTTCTTTGATCGAGATGAGTTCGAGATCCTCTTCGACTTCTGTTAACGACCAAAATCCTTCTCCAAGAAATCCAGACGTCGCTTTAGAGCTGTTTGTTAGTGATTCAGATCCCGACGATTCATCCGACGACGGTTTGAGCGGGGTCAGACAAGAGTTAGTCCGACGCAATTTACGCTTTATTCATGCCGTCGCTAGTTGTTCCCGAGTTGCCATCCAAGTTCCGCATCTCGTGGATATAGAAAGTCGCGAGACGGTTGCTCAGGTTCAGTTCGATGGCGAGCAGACTGCCGAAGTGAGTAATCAAGTTCGGCTCGACACCGATCTCGAAAATAGACGAGTCGCTGGGGTGGACGATCAAGTTCGCCAAGACAGGGAATTGGCCACTCGGCTAGCCGAAGCTGAAGAAGAAAGAGCTCGTCCAATCAAAGAGGTTGCTTTGCCAGCAGTTCGCAGAACGGTTACGCCGGCCAGCATTGACACGGTCAAAGAGAGACACCGTGTTGACTACTTTTGAGAGATGTGGGGCTCCTGACAAGATCGTTTTTCGCATCCCGAAAGATAACCATCGGCCTTGGGATGCTCCTGAGGGTTATATTTGTGTGTATGAAGATTACTTTAGAAGCTGCGGTCTTTAGTTTCCTCTTCCCGAGCTTCTCGATAGTTACTATAGTCGTCGCCGTATTGCGATCTCGCAACTCAAGCCCGCCACGATTATCAACATCGTTGGGCTTCTTGTACTTGGAGAGGATTGTGACATCCCGATCAACGCCAAGGTATTTGATAGACTATTTCGCGCCAACATTACAAAGGATAAGCCTTGGTTTTTATCAGCCAACGCGAAAACCACCGAGCAAGGTTAACAGCTGGGACACTCGTTATTTCTATATTCGGATCGATGATCTCTCCGTAGAACGGCCTGATGGAAACTACCGGACTCAGTGGAAAATTCCTATTGGTAGATATCAGTTTTTACTTTACCGTTTTTTGATTTAATTTATCTAATCATTCCTGGTCTTGTCTTTTCAGTTCGTCACACTCCGAGCATTTTTACAACGATCCCATGCTTTACTTCAGAGCACGAGAAAAGGCTAAGTGCAGCTGGAAAGGTTCGTTGGCCGGAAGCGTACAAGGAGAAATTTGATTTGAAGGCTAAACGAGCTCTCAAAGGTTCATCTCGGTAATTCTTTTACCCTGCTTGACGTCGCCGTGTTTCTAATATTTTATTAATTTTATCCAGCTAACCCGTCCGGTCGAAGAAGAAGAATGAAGATTGACGATATTCCTGATTTTGCATCCGAGATGGACGATGACAAGGAACTTGCCGAGGTCTCTCCCAACCATCAAGGGGAACAAGCCAATGATGGTGATCGGATTGTCGATGAGGAGCATGTTCTAGTTGAAGGGGAAACTAATCCCGGAGCCGAGCTGGAGGTCGAAAGGCAGAAGAAGAGGAAGAGACAGAATTCATCTCGGAAGTCGTCCAGACGAGAGGCCAAATGGCCGAATGATGGAGTGAACGTGGAGGGGGTCGGAGATGACGAGGTCGGTGAGAGGAACGCCGATCTTCCTCCAAACTCTCCCCATGCGGGAGACAACATTTTAACTATGCGCACCAAGGTCGCTGAAGGTAGCCTCTCAGGTCAGTAACCTGCCTTAAAAAGACAGCGAACCTCTGGACCCTCGGCTTATTCTGTCAAGTTTGACTATGACAAGGATGAGCCCGTTATTAACGATGATGGGGCGTGTGCCGATCTGTACCGTCAATTGACCTTTGGTTCTCATAATCTACCTCCAACTGAAGATCTCTTTCAATCTGAAGCTTATAAAAAGCTAGCTCGCACTACAGCCAATGTAAGTAAAACTTTTAACTGTTCATTCATTTTCTCTGTTTCAAGCGAGTTGTGGTGACATTCTTTCTTTACTGCTTTTAGATGGTGGCTCAAACAAACAAGCTCGTCGGAATATATGACAGTGAACTTGGTTCGGCCCGTCGTGAGGCTCTTGAGGTCGGGGATGCTGCAAAAGAGTTGCAGAAGGAGTGGCTTTCTAAACGAGCGAGGTCGGAAGCTGGTGATTTTTCCGTTGCCGAGTTGAAAAAAGAGTTGGCTACTTTGAAAGCCGTGAAAGCCGAGCTGGCCATGGAAAAGGATGCGTTTTCTCGTACTTTGAATAGAGACACGATTCGTCTGAGGGGAACTCGTACGCAAAAGATAATGAAGCGCAAGGCGGTGACCGAGAAGTGTCAGTTTCGTCTACAAAAGGTGAAGGATCATCTTGTTGCTATTGATCGGAGGAAGAAACCGTTCCTTGGTCTCAACCAGGTCCATGGGATCCTCAGTTTTTGCGATGTCCTTGAGCGGAAAGACGGCGTCGTTGTTCCGCCATATCGTATCGATAAGCTGAAGATGCTTAAAGCTAAGAAGCAAGCCGAGTATGAAGCGATTGAGGCTTGCGAACTCGTTGAAAAGGATCTCGCAATGTCGCCATTTGTCGAGCCCGTTCACCTAGAAATCTCCCTACCGATGGGGGTGGATGTTCCGGCAAGTCTCAACATGTTTGGTTCGAATCAGCTTACGATCACGGGCGACCGGACGAGTGCCATAAGGGATCAGAATGTCTGATTGTTGCATCTTTTATTTACTTTCGATAAACTCCTGCTTCTGCCCAAGGGGCCTTTTGTATAACTCTTGTTGCCTAAGGTGGCGTTTTTGGCCAAGTTCAGCCTGTAATGAATTCGGTTTTTTTCTTTTGTTTAAATATGATCTCGGTTTTCATACTTAGTCGATTTTTGTTCGCCTTTGATATCGAGTTCGGTTTTGTGAGGTCGTAAAATGATACGATTCTCTCGAGCTCACCATACACAAATTTGGGGCCGTAAAGAATATGGTCTTAGCCGGGGTGTAAGGGATGAACTCGATTCTTCGATCTATTCTTCGATCGGCGATCCTTAGGGGATCGGCTTACTAGATTGCGATTGTTGGTAAATCGGCTTACTAACTTTGCGATTGTTGAGAAATCGGCTTACTTATTTCGCGATTGTTGAGAAATCAGCTTAGTTGTGCGAGAGGAAACGTTCGGCTTTACCTTAGAGCTTAGCATAAGAGTGCGTAGGGAGCTCGTCTTAAGATACTCTAGGTCTTCTCAGATCGAATCGGAGTGTGCAAGACGGACTCGGCTTACTTACCTCGGATGATATGAGAGCGGATTTGGTGCGGGACTGGTCCTGGCTTAACATGGAAGGTATGTTATCCATAGCATCATGAGGATGCATGCGAGGCAAAGCTCGGCTTAAGTATCGATCGTCTGGCCAGGACGTCGATGTGTGAAACAGTGGCGTTTTCAGGCGCGAACTTTGTAGGTTCTGCTTTTTAGGATTGCTTAACACGAACCTTTCGAGTTCAGAGGACTTCTTTTTATTGTAGATACGAGCTATTCGAGTTTGGCGAACTGCTTGAGTTCGGCTTTTGGAGATACACATTTTTCGAGTTCGGCAAGCTGCTTGAGCTCGGCTTTTCGGAGATACAAACTCTCGAGTTCGGCGAGCTACTTGAGCTCGGCTTTTCGGAGATACGAACTTTCGAGTTCGGCGAGCTGATTTAGCTCGGTTTTTTGGAGACTACTTAAATAATAATACTTTATTAAAGTCATAGTTGAACCCGAGGTGGGCTGCCTACGTACCCTCGAAAGAAGTATCAAACCATTCGTAGTTCCTATTACATTGGTATTGAAAGCGAGCTTTAGTGAAGAAGCTTGATGCCTAACTTAATAGTAGTTTCGCTTGAGATTCATCGAATTCCAAGACCGAGGAATTGGGGTCTTCCATCTTCATAAGTTCGTAGACTCCGAGCTTGATGACCCGCATTATCTGGTAAGGTTCTTCCCAATTAGTGCCGAGTTTGCCCGCGTTCTTTTCTTCGGTTCCTTGGAAAACCTTTCGTAAGACAAGGTCACCGTCCTCGAAATGTCAACCTCGTAATTTCTTGTTATAATAGCATGCTGCTAAGTGTTCTGGATTTGGAGTAGCGCTTGTCCACGTTGCTCTTCAAGTATGTCGAGGTTGTTCAGCATCATCTCATCGTTAAGGCCGGGATTTAGTGTCAGCATCGTTCGGCGAACGGTTGGGAAGTTGAGCTCGGCATGGCATATTGGTTCCATTCCATAAGCTAAGAAAAATGGTGACTGTCCGGTAGATCGCCGGAGTGTTGTTCGGTGGGACCATAAGACTCCGTCGAGTTAATCAGTCCATCGTCCCTTTTTCGCGTCCAATCTTTTTTTAAGTCCGTCGATAACGGTCTTATTGGTTGCCTCGGCTTGGCCGTTGCCTTATGGGTATCTTGGTGTAGAGAAACTTACTTGGATTTTCCACTTAGCACAAAAGTTGCCGAATAATGTTGAAATGAATTGCGGCCCGTTGTCGGATACGATCTCGTATGGTACTCCATGTCGGCATATGATGTATTTCCAAACGAATTTTTGGACATCTAGAGCATGTATCTCGGCGTAAGATTCTGCCTCGACCCATTTGGTGAAGTAATCAGTCATGACGAGGATAAACTGCTTTTGTGTGGTGGAACGTCGTAGTGGGCCGATGATGTCCATTGCCCATCGCATGAAGGGGTAGGGTGCTGTCGACGTGGTCAGCAGTTCGGTTGGGAGGTTTATCATTGGACCGTGTCTTTGGCACTTTTCACACTTGGCGGCGAATTTCTCACAGTCCGCTAACATCGTTGGCCAGTAGTACCTTGGCCTCTTTATTTTTCAAGGCCAAGGAGCGACCTCCGGAGTGATTTCCACCATCGCCATCGTGTACCTTACTCATGATCTTGCGCGATATTGAGTTCGACGTCGGTGTCGAGTTCGGGTGCCGTACTTGGAATATGTTTTTTCCTTCGCGGGTTAGGATTGGTATTGGGTTGCTCCTCATAGTTATATCTGCGAGTAGTAACGTTGCATGTTTCTGGTTTTCCGATACTCGGCTTGGGAATGCTTTCAACCGGGATTGTCCGCTTAAGGTGAGGGTCCGAGCTGGATGCTAGAGCGGCGAGTGCGTCTGCTGGTGCGTTTTCTCCTCATGGAATTTTGGTAAGGTTAAAGGATTCGGATCCGGTGGCGAGCTCCTTTACGAGTTTGAGGTATGCATCCATTCTTTCGTTCTTCGCATCATATTCTCCGCTGTATTGGTTGGCAACGAGCTGGGAGTCGCAGTATGCATGTATACGAGTTGCTCGGGGGAGTTGACAGGTACTCCTTAAGCTGCTTGAATGCTTCCTTGCATTTATTGTCCCATTCCAGATGTTTGTATCCGCGAAGTAGTTGATAGAAAGACAGGCACTTGTCGGTTGATCGTGAGATGAATCGTTTGAAAGCGGCGATACGGTCGGTCAGCCGCTGAACTTCTCGTTTCGTTGTTTGCGATGGAAGGTCGAGGATTGTCGAGATCTGCTTGGGGTTGGCCTCCATCCCTCTTTGAGTTACGATATAACCGAGGAACTCTCCAGATGTTACTCCGAATGTACATTTGGTGGCATTAAGGTAGATGCCATACTCATTAAGTATGTCGAAGCTGGTGTTGAGGTGGCCGATGTGGTCTTTGGCGATAAGAGACTTAACGAGCATGTCGTCGATGTTAATTTCAATAGTTTTGCCGAGCTAGCTGGCGAACATGCGATTCACGAGTCTTTGGTAAGTTGCTCCGGCGTTCTTTAGACCGAATGACATGACTTTGTAGCAATAGATGCCGCAGTCGGTAATGAAGGACGTCTTTTCTCGATCTTCTAGGTGCATGATTATTTGGTTGTAGCCCGAAAAGGCATCTGTTGGGCCCGGATTCCGCACTCTAGGCCTAGTCTGAGTAAACGGGCCCGACAAGGATGGCTCGGCCCACGACGAGGTAACTTTAGCCTGGTTACGAGCTGAGGAAAGCGAGGTCTCAAAGAAGAGCAAGCTGACAAACTGGAAGAATCGAGCACGAGGAAAGAAAGCGAGCTCGCTGGAGATTGGAGCATGCACTTGACCAAATCCAAACCTGGTCAAACGTATTAATTCCAAGTTAAAGACAAAAGATCACAAGTTTAATTATGTATTTAATGTGTATATTGACTAGGCAGTTACATTTTTTCAGCTGGTATAAGTTCGAAACACCAGCCTCATTGTAAAACACTGATTTCTTGGCTAAAATAATACTATGCAGTTTTTCTCTCAATTTTCTCTAAAGTTCTCTTAAGCATATTCAACCTAAATCAACCCAAGGATTGAGGTTGTGAGATTCTGCTCTCACAACGTCCATAAAGGATTGTAGCTCGTTTCCGGCCGTGGCTTCAACCAGTCTGTCGATATGTGGAAGTGGGAAGCTGACTTTTGGGCAAGCTTTATTGAGATCGGTAAAGTCAACACAAATTACCCATTTTCCGTTCTTCTTTTTCACGACCATTGGATTAGACAGCCAGTCTGGGTATCTGATTAATCATGCTCTAAGTAGCCGTTCGACTTCGTCATTTACAGCCTGGGCTTTCTCTGGACTGAGCTTGCGCCGTTTTTGTTTGATTGGTTTGAAGGTCGGATCGATATTGAGTTCGTGACTTGTGATTTTTGGGTTGATTATGAGCATATATTTTATCGTCCAAGCGAATGTCGAGACGTTCCTTTTGAGAAAGAGGTTTAGATCGTTCTTGATTCCTTCATCTAGTTCGGCTCCTATTCCAACGCATCTTTCGGGGTTGAGCTCGTCGATATTAACTTGAACGACGGTCTCTCGTCTGGGCATATCGGGATCGATACTCTGACTCAGTGGGTCGGTTAGAGTTTTGCTTATGCTGATGAGGCATGTTCGGGATGCTGTTATTAATATGCATTCGTTGATGTAGCATGTTCGAGACGTTACTTGATCGCCTTTGAGGGTAAAGATGCCGGATGGTGTTGGGAATTTGAGACACTGATGGTAAGTTGAGACGACGACCTTCATCGCATATATCCACGGTGTCCCAAGTATGGAGTTATAGATTGCAGGTCTTTCCAGGACCACAAATTTAGCCATCTTCATGATTCCGCCAACATAGATGGGTATCTTGACTGTTCATGCATTCATGGTTTGCTCTCCTGAGAACCCGGTGAGTGGTTCGATGTTCTGTTTGATTTGGGAGTCTGGGAAATCCATATTCCTTAGCGTTTCTCTAAATATCACGTTTACCAAGCTGCCGGTATCGACCAGTATCCTCCTGAGGGCGACGTCGCCGAGGAGTAGGTCGATGACTAAAGGATCGTTGTGTGGCATGTGAAGCCCTTCTGTATCGGTTTCGGAAAAGGTTATCGGTACCCCGCCTGAAGTAGCCCGACTATCTTGTTTTGCAGCGATCGCTTCTCTACTATATTCCTTGATTGACCGAACTGAATAGTTGCAGGATTTGAGTGCTCCCATAATCATATTAACTCGCTTCCGAACTTGCAAGATGTTTTGATTCTCGGGTTGGTCCTCCCGGTCTCGTTTATGTTGTACGGCATTGTTGTTGGCGTTTGTTTGTTCGGTATTTCTGGTTCTGTTTGGCCTCTCGTTATTATCACGACGACGACCTCCGTCGTTATCGTTACGGCGGAATCTGTTTCCAGGCCGAAATGCACTTTCAACTGGGACCTCGCCCCTTTTGTATTTCAGTAAAAGAAAATCCTTGAGATGTCGGCATTCTTCGGTGCTATGACCCTTTCTGTTGTGAAATTGGCAGAACGACTCGTTGTCATTTGCTGGCTCTGTTGGATCCTCGTGCCGGACCCACGTATTCCAGGGTTGCTGCGGTTGAATGGCGCTGATTTGCTGAGTTCCAGGTCGTCTTTCGTAATGATTTCTGGTGTCTCGGTATTCTTCTTTTGTTCTGTCTTTGGGAGTGACTTGTTTTAAAAGGGCGTACTGCTTGTCTTTTGCGGCTTCCTCTTCTTCCTCAAGAATGTAGATATGCAATTTGTGTAAGATATCTTCCAGGTTTTAAGCCAGTTGTGTCGGATTTGTACCAGGTCGCCTTGTAAAGGGCTTTGATCGCGGCTTCGTCGTCAATGGTGCAATGGGACACTATCGCTTTGAACCGATTCATGAAGTTGCGTAATGGCTCGTCGCTTTTTTTACTCAAGAGCCCATAGGTCGGCATTCCAAGTTTTTTACATGATGAACATTGTGAAACACTTGAGAAATGTTTTGGAGAGTTTGGTATAATTACTGATCGAGTACGCGTCTAGTTATGAGAACCAATTGAGTGCGGTCCCGCTAAAGTTTTCCACGAAGAGTTGGCATGTGGCAGCATCTTTCTCCTCCTTAGTATCGAATCGAAAATGGTTCATCGTGATGCCAAACTAGGTCATGAAATGACGAGGGTCGGTATGGCCGTCATACGATGTTATTTTTATTTTCTCCAGACGCCGAACTGGGGTATTGATAATCCGATGTGTGAATGGTGTCTTATGAGTTTCTTGAATCACACGGTCGATCTCGGGTGCTGAGCTGGTAGCCTGATGGAACTTGGATTTGATATCTTGGAGCTGGGCTTTGACGTTTTCGAATTCTTGATTCAGAGATGCCTGATCGGTGATGTGTGTCTCGCGATTACCGGATCTGAGAGTTGGGGGTGGAATTGTTGCGCTCTGGTTTCTGTTGAGTTCGTTAATTAGGTTTCAGCGAAAAGGGGGTCGAGTTACTGGGTTCTGCCTGAGTTCGAGCTGGTTTCGGAGTTCTGTCTGATCTGCCAACAAGGAATCCAACCGTTCTTCGTTCTTTTTGGCAAGTTCGGTGAACTGCGCGGCCATAGCCTGCATGAGAGCGGCCGTGTCGATTGGAATCGGAGTGGCTGTAGTAGTTTATGGCAGATTTGGTGGTGGAGGATCGTCATTCCCGTTGGACGGTGTGCGAGTTTCTGGGTCGAGATTGTCGAGTCCGGTATTTTGGGCGTCTTTGTCGGTGGGTACCGAGCCGTCGCCAACGAGTGTCGGAGTGTCCTTGGGGTAGGCCATTGCTGAGCTTATCAACCGAGATCCGTAAGTTCTGTTTTAAGTTTTCCTTTTTTCAAGTCCCCACGGACGGCGCCAATTGTTGATTATGAAAATCACACAAAGGGGTAAAACAGTAAACTTATAGTCGGAATCTCGTTTTATTGATTTGAACTCGGTGACGTTACAAGGACGTTGAGATCGGTAAAAGACTTAGGAAAACAAAAGGAATAAAGATCAGCAGATGTGAGCTCTCTCTTTCTTATGTCTCTCGTATTATTGTGAATGAATGAGAATGAAGCGATGGCCTCCCTATTTATAAGATCCGAAATCGGTTTCGAGTGAGAAAACTTCATTTTCCTAGTTTCTTAAGGAAAAAGAAATTATCCTAAAATCCCTCCGAGATAAGGAAATCTTCCGTTAATCTCGGAGGTCGGTCTTTTTTCGTGACAAGTTGGGCCTTTTCTTGAATTTGGAAGTCGGCGCTGCGACGAAACGGGCCTGTCTTGGGCTCGGAGATCGGTTCTGCGATCTTGGGCCTTCCTTCCTTGGGTCCAAGCCGCCGTAAACCGGAATTGATCGAACCGGTCTCGGTTCGAGCCGGACTAACCCGAAGAGTGCTAAACTCACCACTAACAATAAGTATATATGCACCAATGTGATAACAAGGAACCAAAGAGAGAGCGTTACCATTTCATCGGTCAAAATCGACTAAAGTGACAAGACTGCTGAAAGAGATCTTAACAACTTGTCAATATTATGGAAAGACTTAACATGGATCATTGAGACAATGCATATTCTCGATCGAGCAAGAGTATCCTGAATAATCGTTGATGGAAAAGTTTGTTAATGCCGGAGTATCCGTAACCAAGCATCTACCGATTTCATCTGGAAACATGGCCGGCTCGAGCATTTTGGGGGTCCAAGACCAATTTAAATTTTTTTGTTTTTTTTTGGGCCAAAAAATGAAAAAAAAATATGTTGGGGCCCTAAAATGAAAAAAAAAAATTTGGGGAGGGGGGGAAATGAAAAGAAAAATGGGCCCATACCAATGCACCATCAAAATGTGTAAGGGGCCGGGCCTGTCTGGAAATGACGTAAATTAGTTCGTAGAAAGAAAAAAAAATGACGTAAATTAGTATATCACAAGAAGGCACTTTCACTTTAAAAATTGGGAAAATACCTAAAAAATCATGAACTTACATATTTCAACCAAAAAAAGCTTCAACTACGAGATGAACACAAAAAACCTTTGATTTTCGTTGACTCCCTATTTTAATTTTAGATTTTTGTTGACAAAACCAATTTAGGCTCGCCGTGAACAAGATTAACAGATCTATTTGACGGGGTTAAATCCAGTTAGACGAGTTAATTAAAACGACACAGTTTTGTTTTGAAACACAAAATCTCCAAATCCACCTAAAACCCCTAAATCGTGTTGTTCCCCAAATCAGATTTCTCTCACTTAATTTTTTTACCAAACCGATTTTCTCTCACTCATGAAGCTTGTTCACCTCAAGCTTTGTAATCTTTTTTCAACTCTGTTTCGACTCTTTTAAGATGGAGGTTGAGCGAGCAGATCCGGAGCCAGAGACTACCTCCAATCCGCTTCTCGGTGACTCTCCTCGCTGTTCTTGCCTCTCCAGTGGTGGGTACGGGCGATTCTGAAGATCCGCGAGTGGTCGAAGATCGTAGCTGGGCCACGGTTGAAGACTTTCATCCATAGCTTCAACAGCGATCGACGCCGCGGCCGCGATTGGCACGATAGCGCCAATGACGATCCTTTGAGCTACAAGTTGAATTAAGACGACAGCGACGACAAAGCTGGATTCCGGAGTTTCTCGATACGCTATGCTTATGTCCCTGTCGTTTGTGGTAAAGCTCCAGCCGTGAAATAATATCTCAGGAGGTGCGTTATGCGTTGGGCTTGTGGCGGCGGCGTTTGAAAAGCCTCGCATCATGAGTTTTTGCGTTTCCTTTGTTTATTTTTTTTCCTTTGTATACGTCAAGTTTGGTTTGGTTTGATTTGTTTATCGTTGATAGTTAGTTACTCCTCTTTCTATGTATGATCACACGAATGTATAACGAGGGTCTAATATTTTTGATTATATATATGATAAGTGATGATTGAACAAGATTATGAAATTTGAGGCATGCTCTGCAAAGTTCTTCACAACGTAATTGGCAGTCTCAAGCATTGGACCAGCAGATAAATCTTGAAACAATCAAGAAATTAAGGGAATATATTGTAAAACTCATGAGTGGTTACAAAAAAATGCCCATAAATCGATTTACAAAATAGAATGAAGTAAAATCTCAAACTTCCATGGCTTCGTGTTCTGCTTCTTCTTCTTCTTCTTCTCCAGCAGCCTCCTCTGTGTTTGCAGATACTCTACCAAGTACTGCATCGATCTCTTGGCCTCTAAAAACAATCGATAAACTCTCTCAATGTCCTCAATCTCCACGACCTTCCCTTTAAGTTTCAGGGAAGCCAGAGCAGCTGCAGTGATTAGATGAATCGCTTGGGATCCTTGTTCATGTCGACGTCTTCCTCTTGGCACCGGATCTCTAAGATCTTTATGATCTCATCTTCTGTGTAAGGTTGGGCTGTGATGATGAGAAGACGGTCGAGGAGATCGATTGGGATCCCGTGTGCTGATTTCTGGTTTGTTCCTCGGAACAATAACAAGAAAATCGATTTGGTAAAAAAATTGAGTGAGAGAAAACTGATTTGGGGAAGAACAAGATTTAGGGTTTTTTAGGTGGATTTGGGATTTTGTGTTTCAAAACAAAACTGTATCGTTTTGATTAACCCCGTCTAACTGGATTTAACTCCGTTAGTTAAATAGATCTGTTAATCTTGTTCACGGCGAGCTTAAATTGGCTTTGTCAACAAAAATCTGAGATTAAAATAGGGAGTCAAGTTGAAATTTTTTTGTGTCTATCTCGTAATTGAAAATGTAAATTCAAGATTTTTTAGACATTTTTTCCCACTAAAAATTTGTCACATTGTCATCATTCTTTCGTATAACGCACAAAATCTCACCACAACTTTAAAAAGTAAAATACATTTCTTTTCTTGTAAAAAGGGATTATACAATTCAGGATCTAGTTATTGCTCGCGAAAAAAAATTCCGAGAGAATATAGGTAATTTACTAATAGAGCCGAGTTCGAGAAGAACATTTTCACGATTTTGATTGAGAAAAAAAGAATCAAAGGATCAGACATACTTTTCGCAAACACAGTTTCATTTCGTGACAAGCAAAGTTTAATATTATTTCAGACAACCTTAGCTAGTCAGTGATTACCTCGTCGAGTTTGGTCTCTAAGTTCACACAAAGTGCCTCAAAACCATTTTCAGTTTTCGAGGTACTTCTTCATTAGTGAAACACTCTTCTACATTGTCTCAAACCCATTTAAATTTTCTGAGGTTCTTCACTAGATAAACACTCTTCTACAAGCCATGTATTAAGCTTAACTCCAAACGACATCATTTGATAATTTATCCAACCACTTTCAAAAATTTTAAATTCAAGTTGAAGCAATATTGTCTACTATATGGAATCAATTAATAATTCAACTAAATGCATAAACCATGTGAGACCAGCTTCTGTATATGAACCAGCTTTAATACAGCAAAAAGCGTAAACCAGCCACATGAATCGATTCTAAGCTCTTCAAAAACAAGATTCCAAAAGAGTTAAATTCAAACAACAAGACTCAAAAGGTGCAAAGGTAAAAAAAAAAAAAAAAAAAAAAAGACTCAAAAGGTGCAACAATCTTCTACAAAATGAAAATATGTTTTTCTGAGATAATAAAAGCATAAACCAGGCACATTAACCGTTTGAGCTCTTGAAAAAGTGAAGAACTTTGGAACATTATAAAAAAAAGTAACTCTCTCAAAACGACATTTACCATAATCAGGCTTGATCTTCGGGTTTCTTGTCCTCTGTAGCTTCATTAGTAGAAGAAGCTCCATTAGCCTCCGTACCTCCTTCAGTGTTGTTCTCCTCAGGTGGCTGAACCTGTTCATCCTCAGGGAGAGGCTCTTCCACATAATCATTCTCAAAAGCATCGGCCGGAACCTCATAGATCCTAACTTGAGGCTTCGATGGATCCTTCACTAGAACATACTTTCCTTCACTCAGCTTCATACACAGATCAACAATCGACTTCACAATCCCCCACATGTTGTTAGTGTTCAAATTGATCTGCCCGGCGAAATCCTTCGGCTTATACCCCAAAACCGATAGTATAACATGGTTAAAATGATCACGGGGATGAACCCTCGAAACAAAACCAATCTTCATCATATCCGCATTAGCCAAGAGAGCCTGCGCGGTCCATTTAGCTAGCTTATTACCATTGTTCTTCAGCTCATTAGCTAAAACCGCACCTCTCTGAGTCTCGAGCTTCTGTCTCCAATCAACACCAGAGTATTTCGGATCAAACTCGTTAAGAGCATTCAAAGTGAGGAACGATCTCTGGTTATTCAGATCAACAGTGCTCTGTAACTCACATCTAGCAACTAGATACATACTATCATCAAGCTTCCATCTCCTATACCTATAAGCAATAGAAGCATTCTCCTCACCTTCATTGGCATTAGGGATTGGCTCCTCAAAAGTTTCCCTTTTCCCATTCCTCACCAAAACCTGCTGAGCGAAATTCTGGTTGATGAAAGCAGCTTCCACGCCTAGAGAATGAGCAGAATTGATATCATCTTTGGCTTCAGGCAAAGGCTCTTGAGAAGTTTCGTGAACAGATAACAGATCGAGCGCTGACCCATCTCTCTTATCGAAGAAGAGCTTGTTCCCAACACGCTGAATCACAAGATCCCAAGAGTAGACCGATCTAGGAGCACACATAAGAGCAGCGAGGATAGCATCAGTGGCGAAAACAGTTGCTTTGTCTTCTTTAGCGAGACGCCTGATGACAAGATCGTCACTTGTAGTGACCTTGAAGCTCCTGTTCTTGAATCGCTCAAGCCTACGCTCAGCTTTAGGAGTGACACGATCGTAAGTCCGATCGTAATACTCGAGACCGCCACAGAGGAGGAGATCTTCCGGTTCCTGAACTGTGAACGAGAGCTTAGAGAAAGTGGAGAAAGGAATCTGCTCGAGCATATTCCACTCCGGCTGAATATCGACGGATGACTTAAACGCGGCGGCTTCACGGCGTTGCTGGTGGATATTGTTTCGGTTGAGATTGTAGAGACGATCACGACGAGCTCGATCTTTCTCAGCTTCACGTTTCTTCGCCTCAACTTCTTCGTCACGACGCTGAGGGAGCTGATTCCTGTTATGGTACTGATTGAATCTCCATTTAGGTCCGAATTTAGGACGAGGCGGTGGCTTACCGTCGACCAATCGGAAAGCTGCGTCTTCATCGGCGTTTCCACCGGAATTAGCGAGCCCGAACCCTTCGTCCACTGCAAAAGCCGAGAAATCGAAGACGGCAGATGGATCGGACTTGGATCCGGTGGGAGGACGAGCGGAGGGATTGGAGAGAGCTCGAGTCCAATCCGCGACGCGTCCGAGTTTCTCCGAGCGAGAGAAGGAGGCGAAAGGAACGTTCGGGAGGAGATTCGCCGCCGCGACGCTGGTGGAGGAAGCGGAGGAAGAAGTATCGGAAGCATCTGGAGGACCCCATCCATCGGAATTGAAAGGTACAGTGCCGACTTCGAATGCTTCGAACACCATTGTCGAGATTTGGTCGAGAGAAGAGGAAGCTGTGCGAAAACGAAAAACACTATCTTTTATGTCGACAACGATGAAAACCCTAAATTTGAGATGAAACGGCGAGATGGGCTTATGGGTCAAAAGGTTCCCTAGCCCTTAAAGCCCATTATCCGTAACACACCAAACTCATTAACCAATGATTGGTTTGGTCTGTAGTCTGTACACAGAATTCTCAAATCCAAATAGTGGGTTATAGTAAACCGTAGATTTATAAAGGCATTTTACGTACCGGTTTATAATCGGTTAACGCATCATTAGACCGTTGCAAATTGTAGTTCAAAATTTGATAAGATGTGAGTGAATTACCAATTTGTCCTCTTCTCTAAACTTATTTTATTTAGATACAAGTCCTTGGGTTATAATACTTCTTTCAATTATTCCCCATTTTTATATTCGTGGTCACCTGAGATCCATCGCTTTAAATACATACATTTGTTAACCCTCTCTTCTCTTGTTCAGAGTAAATTCAAAAAGTTCCAATTTCTCGGGAAAATTTTTCCTCGAGTCTCTCTCTTGGGTTCTTCATCTTTAACAAACACGCGTTAGCGAACCCAAGAATCTGATATCGGAAGCTTTTTGTTTTTCTGGAGAAATTAAAGTAAGTGCGTGAAGAAGATTCTCGATTTTCTCGAGAAAATTTGAATAGGATTCTCAATTCTCTCGCCATGTGGCGTCGCGAGGATCGTCGTGCTCCAGGTGGAGGTTTCTGGACACCACCGGCGACATGGAACATGAAAAAAAGAGTTTACGCGGCGTTGCCGATTTCGGAGAGGAAGAGAACATCTTCGATAGAGAAGCAAGAACCGTTTCACATGATCCACAAAGTTCCTTCTGGTGATTCCCCTTACGTTAGAGCCAAACATGCCCAGGTATATCAATTTTGATTTTACTCCGATTAATGTTGATATATTTAGGGTTTTTGAATCTGATTTCCCTGTAATTAGTAACTGTTGATGAAAGATTCTTGAGATTTTTTTTTTTTTTTTTATACATTTATGATCAATTATGGAGAAAATCAGAATTCCTGTGAAGTGTTCTTTAGCTTTTAAGGCATATAGCTTCAATGCATGATCAATTTTGATGTTCTCTGTGACTAATTGATTACTCTTTTGATAAAAGATTCATGAGGTTCTTTGTTTTTTATCCGTTTATGATCAATAAGCGAAGAACCGAAAATGGATCCAAGTGAAGCTTTCTTTTTAAGGCATCTAGCTTCAGTGAATGTCTTATGTTGTATGAAATATTTGTTCTGACATCGAACTATCTTCAAGAACAGTTGATATGTAAAGACCCGAATCAAGCTATCTCCTTGTTTTGGGCTGCGATTAATGCTGGAGATAGAGTTGATAGCGCACTCAAGGACATGGCAGTTGTTATGAAACAGTTGGACCGATCCGATGAAGGAATCGAAGCGATCAAGTCTTTTCGGTATCTCTGCCCTTTTGAATCCCAAGATTCCATTGATAACTTGCTACTTCAACTCTACAAGGTAAAACAAAAAAAACTCTCTTAATCTGATGACTAATTGAAGCTACTTCTATTCTCAGAATGTCACTTTATAAATATAACTTTGATGGATTTGGCTTTTCTCAGAAGTCTGGGAGGATTCAGGAGGAGGCTGAGCTGCTTGAACACAAACTGAAATCACTTGAACAAGACACGCACTATGGTAGTAGAATCACAATCGCGAAAAGATGCCACGGGAAGCAGATCAACATGACAATCGAGCAAGTGAAAGCGCGGTAAGAAGTTTAATGCATCCCATCTACAACTATCGCCTGTTCCCGATTTGTAC
Organism: Eutrema heterophyllum; assembly: GCA_002933915.1. NCBI lineage: Eukaryota > Viridiplantae > Streptophyta > Magnoliopsida > Brassicales > Brassicaceae > Eutrema > Eutrema heterophyllum. Next base: position 1,059,408 of record PKMM01004481.1, on the reverse strand, counting down.
CTTAAGCTGAGTTTCTTGCCGTTTGGATATATAGGATTCTAGGGAACTTAGCTTGGGTTCACTTACAGCTTCATAACTATGGAATCGCAGAGCAACATTACAGGTTGGTGAAACATTATCGATCCCATTATAGCAATATCAGTGTTTTCATTGCCTTAACAAGTTAAATGGGTTTTACTGTGACAGGAATGCTTTGTATTTGGAGCCTGACAATAACAAGCTGTGCAATCTTGCGATCTGCTTAATGCGTATGGACAGAATCCCGGAAGCTAAATCTCTGCTTGAGGATGTAAGGCAGTCTCTAGGAAATCAATGGGAGAATGAACCGTTTTACAAGTCTTTTAAACGGGCTACCGAAATGATAGCGGAAAGAGAACGAGCCACAGTAGCGGATAAATCAGAAGATTTTATGAGAAGTAGCTCTTCAGATAACTTCTCTCCGAGCAGTTCTTTTGCGAGTTGGATGAAGGAAAAGCAGGCTCTAGCTGGAACTGGTCCTGAGCAAGGAAACACGTACAAGAAGGACTCGCACTCGCATGTCTCCTTTGGATCGGTAAACTCGCCGGTTCTGATTACACAACCCCGGGAGTGTAAATGGGGGGATGAGGAAGTAGATCATAGAAATGGGCAAGTGACAATTGGTGCTGCTCGAAGGCTAAGGTTCGGGAACACTTTCGAAGTCAAACATTATGAGAAGAAGAAGAACTCGAAGAGTGTGGAATCAACAGAGTCGACTAGTAATGCACTTTGCCTGACAATCAAAGCAAGGAAGATGTGTGCAGATTTATTGAAAGAAAAACAAGATTCAGAAAAAGGATATCAAAGGAATGCTTCAGGATCATCTTCAGCTTACGCTCAGATCATGGATATTGGTCAAAGAAGTGTATAGGCTTTGACATTAGCGTATTAAAGATTTGTATAGTTTTGGAAAATTTAGAAATGATTTCGGTGTATGAGATTTATAATTGCAATATTTTTGAAGTGAAAAGCTATGCGAAAAGGTGACACAACAAAACTTGAAAGAACAAAAGCAATATTTTTTCACTGACAAAAACAATAAGCAATACACGCAAAGGTTTCAACACTCCAGAACGAATTTGGGTTTCAACACACATGAACGGAGAAAACAAAAAAAAAAGATTTAAGGAAGAGAAAAAAACGGAGGGCATGAGGGAAAGGAGAAAGCGACTGCAGCTTACACAGCTTATGAATCAGACGAAGCCATTGACGACATCTCAAGCCTCCTCGTACTCCTCTTCTTCCTCGTACTCCTCTTCACCAGCTGTAGCATCCTGGTACTGCTGATACTCTGCAACGAGATCATTCATGTTACTCTCTGCTTCGGTGAACTCCATTTCGTCCATTCCTTCTCCTGTGTACCAATGAAGGAAAGCCTTTCTCCTGAACATAGCTGTGAACTGTTCGCTCACACGCCTGAACATCTCCTGGATCGAAGTTGAGTTCCCAATGAAAGTCGATGCCATTTTCAGACCCTTTGGTGCAATATCACAGACGCTGGATTTGACGTTGTTTGGGATCCATTCCACAAAGTAGGATGAGTTTTTGTTCTGGATGTTCATCATCTGCTCATCGACCTCTTTCGTGCTCAGCTTTCCACGGAACACAGCTGATGCAGTTAAGTAACGTCCATGGCGAGGGTCAGCAGCGCACATCATGTTCTTTGCATCCCACATCTGCTGGGTCAGTTCAGGGACACTCAGGGCACTGTACTGTTGTGATCCTCTTGATGTCAATGGAGCGAAACCAACCATGAAGAAGTGGAGCCTTGGGAAGGGGATCAGGTTAACAGCGAGCTTCCTAAGGTCAGAGTTTAGTTGACCAGGGAAACGAAGACAGCAAGTAACACCACTCATGGTAGCCGAGATGAGATGGTTAAGGTCACCAACTAATGAAACACAAAAGAAAGAAAACAAGTCAGGACTCAATCACATTATTACATGAAACTAACAATATTTGTTTGATTCTCAGAGATAAACCTGATTCATGAACAAGACAATAGAGGAGAAAGATGTATATAGAATTTTACTTACATGTAGGATTAGCAAGCTTCAAGGTACGGAAGCAGATATCGTAGAGAGCTTCATTGTCCAGAACCATACACTCGTCGGCGTTCTCCACAAGCTGATGCACAGAGAGTGTTGCATTGTATGGCTCAACAACAGTGTCAGAGACCTTAGGAGAAGGAAACACTGAAAAGGTCATCATCATACGATCTGGATACTCCTCTCTTATCTTAGAAATAAGAAGAGTTCCCATGCCAGATCCAGTTCCTCCACCCAAAGAATGACAAACTTGGAAACCTATACCAAGAGTAAAACCATTTATCAGAAGATAATCGCATCACCAATCTGTAGAAATGTAAATAACCAAGACCGAAATCGATTTTGACTGTTCTGGTTCCACGATTGAAAGCAAAATCAAAACAGAAATCCAAAGCGCTACTATCTCAGATGTCAATCAAATCTCTCGCACGACGATGAAATTCGATAAAAAAAAAAAATCAAAAACCAGATCGAGATTCAAAAAAAAAAAACAATACGAGAAGAAGAAAATGCGATCTCTCACCTTGTAGACAATCGCTGTTCTCAGCTTCCTTCCTCACAACATCAAGCACAGAATCAATCAACTCCGCTCCCTCTGTGTAATGACCTTTCGCCCAGTTATTCCCGGCGCCGGACTGCCCAAACACGAAATTATCCGGGCGGAAAATCTGCCCAAACGGTCCAGATCTGAGCGAATCCATGGTCCCTGGCTCCAGATCCATAAGAACGGCGCGTGGAACGTACTTCCCGCCGCTCGCTTCGTTGAAATACACATCGATCCGTTCAAGCTGTAGAGGAGAGTCGCCGACGTACTGGCCGGTGTGATCAATGCCGTGCTCGTCGCAGATCACTTCCCAGAACTTTGCACCGATCTGGTTTCCACATTGACCGCCTTGGATATGGAGGATTTCTCTCATTTTTCTCCTTCGGGAAGTTTCTTAGGTGAAAAGAAAAAAAATGAGAAAATGGCGACTCGTCTTTTTTTTTTTTTTTGTCCTTCGCTCAATAGGTTTAAAGGGTAATAATCAGCCATATATAGTTTAGGTTTTTCGATATTTATTTTCGAATATGCCCTTGTACTTTATTTGATCTTTGAATCATACCCTAATTCTTTTATATATTTCGTTTTCGTACTCTGTGCTGTATGACAGCGGAGGATTTAAAATTATTTATGTCCCCACTTGTCCAGAGATATTTTGCTATTTTTAAGCATTAAAAACAAAAATAAAATAAAAGAAAATTAGTTTTTCCTCAATTAGAAACTGTATTGTTGTGTTATGTACATTGTTTCGACAAAATTGAATTATACTGAATGGAGAGATTAGATCCAAGATACAAAAATTTTGAATATTTTAATCTATACACTCCAATCTGTTTGGCTAAATGATCTGCCGAACCGGTTTTGTTGTTTTTCGTTTTAACATAAACCGGTTTTGTTGTTTTTCGTTTTAATATACAAGTAAGACAAACAATATGCATTATTATCAAATCAAAACAAGTTAAGACTGTGCAAGACAGATCATACAAGAAGAGTGGTGTAATGGCCGGCGGCTCAAATTAAAATTGGGCCCTTTCTATCATTTTAAAAGGCCCATCATTCTCGGTACAACAAAACAATTTTTTTTTGTTGATAAAATACTTATATAATATCTATTACTAGTTGGTTAGCCGCCGGCCATTACACCTTGGTTATTGATGTAGTAAGAAAAGAATTTGGTGATAGCCAAAATTTTAATAAAATTTAGTATTTCGTCAAAAAAAATTAGTAATAATTTAGTGTACCGTAGCTACACAAACGTGACTAATCAAACATCGAATATCAGTAATTGTTAGATGGGAAATGGTGATTACCATTTTATTGCACTAGGCATATCTTATTCTGTAGATGAAACACACTATAAAAACTATTCAACTTCGTTAGAGTTGTTCACGTAAGTCATATCTACCAAAACATCATACACTTAAACACCTAATGCTCATAGCTAAGTACAATTCAAACTAGCTACCGAATTCGGTCTACATATCTGGATCAGTTAATTCTTATAAAAACCTTTTTTTCAAAAATGGAGAAGGAGAATAAATTAAGCCTTCATGATCCAAAACTCACATTAAAAAATAATAGCTACATATAGTTCACTATTCTCAAATATAGGTCATATGTCCATTCAGCTGACATTAATCACATTCTAAAACCGTCTAACATGTTTTCAAGATGCCCTCTCTTTTTTTCTCTCTCTCTCCATCTCTTCCTCTCTCTCTCTCCCTCCCTCTCTCTCTCTCTTGAGTTGGCCCAATTTAAACCTAATGTTTACTTTCTTCCTCTCATTTTCCCATTTTCTAGCCAGTTTCAATGACTCCTTTCTGATTTGGGCGGTGGAAAATTTTTGGGAGAAATTCACCCATTTGTCTTCTCAGTAATTAGTTTCAACATGTTATTATTTTAGGATACCACACATTGCTTCTCATTACATGCATTCTTACATATTCCTCAAAAGTTTGGAGTTCCCATTCGAGCTTTTGGAAGGTCATGTGAGTATTCCTTCTGGAAGCTTCTGCAAGTTATTTTTAGAATTTATTAAAATCGGATATGGATCATGTTGTCATATTCATGTCTATCTAATCTCATATATACTTTTAATTATACATTACTTGTATCAATTAATTAATTTTATATGGATCAAAAACATGTACACTATTTTCAATAATAATAAGATGTTAAATTAATACATTAGTGAAATTATATTAATATTTTGATGTGTTTAGTTAAAGGTACATGTTTTCCTTTTATGTATTTATTTAAAGGTAAATGTTTTTCTAAACTATATAAATAAATCCATAAACTAAAATTATTAAATTATAGCTTCCTTAGATCAATAATATATAAGTTATCTTTTATAAAAATTATATTTTCAAATTCTAGGAAAAACTATTATATTAATGGATGCTATCTATAATAATAACTAAAGTATAATAACACAAAACATAATATATCAAATAAACAATTTAAAATTAACAAATGAGTTGATAATATGTCACAATTTTAAGATATGAGCTTATGATGTGTCATAATTTCGATCTGTTTCTCGGATTTGGCAAAACTTTGAATTCGGTTATCCTAAAATTTTATGGTTTACTATCCACATATGTCATGCATTCTTACATATTCCTCAAAAGTTTGGAGTTCCCATTCGAATTTTTGGAAGGTCATGTGAGTATTCTTTCTGGAAGCTTATGTAAGTTATTTTTAGAATTTATTAAAATTGGATCTGGATCATATTGTCATATTCATGCCTATCTAATCTCATATGTACTTTTAATTATACATTATTTGTATCAATTAATTAATTTTATAAGGATAAAAAACATGTACACTATTTTCAATAATAATAAAACGTTAAATAAAAGACAATTCTATAAAATACCACCAAAAAAAACTAAAAATTTACAAATTTAGCAGCTTTCTAGAATAACATTTAGCCGTGATCAAAGACGATTAAAAAACCTTACCTTCGATTAAAAAAACAGATTTTCTACGAAAACAAAAGTTTGCCGGAATCGTGGAGAATCTCAAACTGTCATCGCCGACGATCCTCTGATTCGCCGGAATCGTTGCCATCGCCGGAGATTTAGCATCGCATGAAGTTTTTCGTCGCCGAACGATAAGCTTTTACTCTCGTTTATTCTCATCGATTGATTTTCAAATCTTCCTCCAAATTCGATTTTTTGGGTGTTTGGTCTTGGTGTCTGTGAGCTTGCTGTGATTTCTGGCGTCCCTGCGTTGCTTTTCAGACCTAAGAAGCTTCCTAAGATTATCTCCTCTGTAAGATGAGACGATTGATCAGTGTTGATTAGAAACGAGTAAAATTTGGAATTTGAAATTTCAGTTTAGCTGCTTATTTTGATGTGTTTGCACTTGAATCAAAGAAGATGATATTTAATTATGGAGTTTCATGTGTCAATTCATGTGAAAAGCTTGTTGATTGTAGTTGGAATTGATTATTTAGTGCACACAGAGGTCCTTAAAGACGAAAACAAACTCAACGGCCTTACACATCCACCAAGCTTGCTGGATAATGACATGACACAATGGAGACGTCTCTTCTTTACCACCAAGGTCCGTTCTTTCCAACGACAATATAATCCATTTTGCTAACAATCTCGTGGCGTAAAACAGTGTATTTCTTTTGAAGCAGAAGTAAAGGTGTATCTTTGAGTGAGCACACTGACCAAAGACATTGCAAGCTAATGTTTGTTTATCTGCATGAAAACATAGCTTTATTTTGTCTCTTATTTTGAAGGGTTGATGATTCCAAGACGCCAGACTCTTCATTGCAGATGGTTGCGTCCTGGCAGGCGAATAAGAACTTCTTGCTGACGGTATATAACTTTTTATGATTCAGAAAGCTTGATGATAATAGTGAGTATCTCTGTATGGATTTAGTGATATTCTACAGGGTAAAGTCGGAGCTCTAAGCTCAACATTCACATTAGCATTCAAGTCGTGGTGAAAACCATCTTTCGCATTCAATATCTCATGTATGTTTGGGGATTATTGATGAACAGTTTGAGAAATCTATCTCTAGATGTCGTGAATGGATTTAACCGGAAGGGATTATTGTCAACTGCATGTTTGTCAGTCCTACTTGATCTAGTGAAACCTATCTTTTTATGCCTTTCTAGGTGTAAATCCTAGATTTTGGTGGCTACTCTCATATGAAGACACATATGATGCTTTAAAAAATAAAGAACCGGTTTCTAAATCATATCTTGATTCATTGATTTATGTAATCGGTTTCACAATTCTTGGTGATTTAGGAAGACTTCCTATAGTTCCAGAAAGACATTTCTAAAACCATCAAGAAACAAATAATGGTATGGGTTTATGTTTCAGTTTCACTATTTCTGCAAGATAATTGGGAAAGGCTCAAGCACGAGCTATTGAATTATAGAAGTAGGTGAAACTCTAAATTCGAGAACTCAATTTGTTTATATGGTTAGAATATGCAACAGAAACCTGGATTTTGTGATGCTACCTCTGTCATTCATGTATAAATACTCAAGTTTAGAAAGACTTTATTTTAGAGACTGATTCTTTATTTTTAGGAATAACTAAGGTAAAGGCAAGAATTACAGAACATATTGGACGGCATTCTGGAAAAAACAAAGGCTAAATTCAATGGATTTTGCGGTGTCAAAAGGGTAAGTAGATCATCTAATTAGATTATTAGATATCCTATGTTTGAATTGTTCTTTCATCTTTTATCCATGTTTGGAAATCTGATGTTTGTTTTTCTATTTTTGGGTCTGCAGGGTCCACAGGTGGAACAATAGAGACAATAATTGTAGTAGTAAGCTCGAGACTGATATGATGGTCAAAATTCTATTCGGTTAGGATTTTATCTACCAATAATCTGAATGGTGCAAATGTACTAAAAGATCATTGTTGTGTCAATATATTCCTCCAACAATGCCCTCCTCGCTATAGAAACTCTCTCTTCTTGCGTTGGTTTATGATTCTATTGTTACAAAATATTATTTGCAGGCAAGTGTAGATTTAATGAGATTGTGCCGTTAAGCATGTCCACATTTTGATTTATGAAGACCTTCCTAAATTTGTTGGAATCTTTCCTAAAAAAAATTAAGAAAACTTCCTAAATTCCTAAATTATGTGGATTAAAGACATGTCCAAGCTTGCTGATGGAAATACGCACGACATAAGAAGCGCGATCTCTTTGAAGAGTTTACTGGTTAAAATGTCCATTAGATGTTATGAGAAAAATATGTGACGAATATGTTAAGAATGCTTCCTAAAATGTCGGTGTTATGAAAGCTTCTTACGATACATTTTGTAATGCTTTCTTGATTAATCTAAACTGGTGTATAGCTACAGTTCATTAGTTAATAAATGTGATATTAGAAAGGCAATAGCTACAGTTCATTCTATCGATAAGCCTATCTTAATTTCATTTAGGAATGGTCTTCATAAACTTTAAAGTATCCTTTATGGAAATGCAAGGTATTTAGGAACTATTTATGAACATATATAACGTATTTATGAAAGTTTTCCTAAATCAACAAGAAATGATCCTTTATGGAAATACAAGGTATTTATGAACCTTTTAGAAACATATATAACGTATTTAAGGAAAACCTTCATAAATCAACAAGAAATGATCCTTTATGGAAATGCAAGGTATTTAGGAACTATTTATGAACATATATAACGTATTTAGGAAAGCCTTCTTAAATCAAGAAGAAATGATCCTTTATGGAAATGCAACGTATTTAGAAACCATTTAGGAACATATATTACATATTTAGGAAAGCCTTCCTAAATCAAGAAAAAATGATCCTTTATGGAAATGCAACGTATTTAGGAACCATTTAAAAACATATATAACGTATTTAGGAAAGTCTTCATAAATCAACAAGAAACATAAAAAGTATGATTTCACTTAAGTCATGTAGAGACAAACTATAAAAAACTATATTACATGTTGATTTTCATGCGTAAATGAAGCATCCGAATATGTAAACGATTCAGGAAACCCTTCCCAAACTCTTGTAAACAATTCCTAAATAATAAATGGGCTAATAATAAAATTGGGATCTTAGGCCCAACACGTATAAGTAATAACAAGGTGCGTTTCATCATCATAATTTGACTAGTCGTCATCTGACAATTGACCAAGTCGTCATCTGAAAATTGACCACATACCGAAACGTCTAGTGTCTTTAATGACGTGACGATTCAGAAAAAATGGCTTTTCAAAATTCTCATAATTAACCACCTCAATATTTCCACATCTCCGCTATAAAACCTTAAGACTCCTCATTTTTTATGTATCTTTCGCTTTTGTTCCAATTTCCTATTTTTGACAAATTGTGTCAATAAGTCAGTGTTATGATGAATAATTTAATGTTTTGTTGAAAACTGTTGTGCAACTTACTATATGTTTACGCAGTCATTCTAAACACAATTAATTTTTGGTTTTGGTCATGGTTATGTGTTATTGGAACTACATACTCGATGAAAGTCTGATTATTCTGTAAAAATATACTAATTCAGTTATCTGTAAATATTTAGGAAGCCGTTTTACACATTTATGAAGGCCTTCCTAAAACGTATAAATGAGAACTTGTGTCTTCATTTATATAACTTCTCAAATTTAGGAAGTTGTCCTACACATTTAGGAAAACATTTCTAAAACGTATAAATGAGAACTTCATCACCCAAAACCTCACCGGAGCCATCTTCTCTAAACCCGTTTTCCTCGCTCGTAGATCCGATACCGGCGGATGCGAAGCTGTACGGAACAACCCGATCGGAGTGAAATCTAATAAAGCTATTAAAATCTCAACCAAAACCAGCAGAGATTGACTCACCTTGCGTTTGAGATTGTAACGGTGCCATTCCGACTTGTAATGGAGCTTCTGCTCAGCGTCGTCTTCGAACTCCTTGTAACACGAATTACATGCTAAGCCAGATAATCTAGGTCTCAGTTCTTCTTACTTTCACCACTGTTTGGTAACTCTTCGATTCAACAATCAATTGAAACCTTGTGATCAATTCGATGATGTAGAGCCTAGATTATCCGATCGTGATGATCGCGAAGTCTGAGTAAATTTTCTCAGAAGAGGATCGCGAAGAAGACGATGTCCAAAATTCAATTTTGGATAAATTTCATTTTTTATATTATTAAGTAAATTATTATGTAAGTAAATTATGGGCCAAAATGGTTTTTTGTCACTTTAATGAATGCTAAAAATGAGGCTTTTTTATTAGGGTGCTAGTTTGGTCAGAAAGTTTTCAAAAAGTGACATTTTGATCAATTTCTCTTAAATTAATACATTAGTGAAATTATATTAATATTTTGATGTGTTTAGTTAAAGGTACATGTTTTCCTTTTATGTATTTATTTAAAGGTAAATGTTTTCCTAAACTATATAAATAAATTCATAAAACTAAAATTATTAAATTATAGCTTCTTTAGATCAATAATATATAAGTTATCTTTTATAAAAATTATATTTTCAAATTTTAGGAAAAACTATTATATCAATGAATGCTATCTATAATAATAACTAAAGTATAATAACACAAAACATAATATATCAAATAAACAATTTAAAATTAACAAATGAGTTGATAATATGTCACAATTTTAAGATATGAGCTAATGATGTGTCATAATTTCGATCTGAAAAGTTGTTTCTCGGATTTGGCAAAACTTTGAATTCGGTTATCCTAAAATTTTACGGTTTATTATCTATATATGTCCACTCATTTAAATAAAGTACACTTTTCTCAATAATAATGAAGAAATATCAATATATAAGATATCTTTATACAAAAATATCTTTTCAAATTCTAGTTAAAACTACTATATTAATGGATGATATCATGAGAACTAAAGTGTAATAACAAACATAATATAACATTTAAATAATTTAAAATTAACAAAAAATTGATGATGTGTCATAAATTTAGACAATGATAGAATGATGTGGCAACCTAAGAAGAGAGTACATTCTACTTTATATGTATATATATTACAAAACAAATATTATGGTGTCAAACTGTGACCCCCCATATTCAAAATTCTCAAACCTAATTTATCCAAAATAATCTCGATTTTGTAAGCAACTTTTTGAATACTAGTGATTTAAATTCTTTTAAGAGAATAGGAATCTAAGCCCCTTATAAAAAAACCAAATTACACCATGTGTTTCTTTTTTTTGTTGGGTTTAGGAGTGAAATAAGCTTATGACCCGAGGTTGTAAAGAAAAGAAGTAAAAAAGCTTTTGACCAAAAATCATTTTATGTATAATACATCGAGCCATACGAGAACACAAGGCAAGATTTATATCAGAGCACACATTTTTGGTGCTTGCGTTCCCATATAGAGCTTTTCTCCACTATAACTTTGCTCATATGTAGAGAACATATTTATATCAGAGCACACATGTTTCGTTGCACCAGTGTCAATCCACCAATCATTGGAGTTTGTCATCAGATTTGCCTCTGAAACAACAGCAACAAAATGATTTTCGGCAATATTAGCGTTATTGGAATCTCCAACAGCCCCTTCCTTTTTTTTGGCGGCAGTCCTTGGCCCTATGTCCAAGCTTGAGACCTGCTTCTTGAAGATCTCGATAGATCTGCCGAAAATAAGGGATATAGAATACACTTCTCTCAAAAGCCAAAGCTCTTTATTTAAAATCAACAACTGAATACAATAGGAGGCCTAAACGGCTTATTTACAATAGATGCTAAAACCCTAGAAAACTCTAAAAATATAAGCATTAAAATACAAATATAAATATATGAATAATAATGATATTTGGAAATATTCCAACGCTGCATCATATCTCGCCGGCCCAAAAAGTTTCGTCCTCGAATCTTCAATCGGTTTTTCCACCTCGGTTTTGTTTTTTCTTGTTGATGAAATCTTATCTTTCCACAAACTGGATCTGCAGACCAAAAGTGGCATAAAATATGTTGGACCTATGTAGTAGGCGATCTCATTAGTTTATGTCGGGTTTTAAATGGACTAGATGAACAGTTCGTGCCAATGTCTCCAATGTTTCTGTGCCGCAACGTGTATCCATACAAGTATGAAGAAATGCAATCGAAAGTTACGGACACTAGAGATCAATGTTGCTTTGGTGGCAGTCTAATCAATGGACTGACGTATGCTAAAAGACATGGCATAGCTAGAGAAAAACATGGAGATGAGGAGTTTGATTGCAAAGTGTCAAAGAAATTCGTTCATGGACAAGAGCAACTATACAAAATCGAGGAGATCTATCACTACGAAACCCTAGAGTCAGCTTTCGAGCGGGTGAAAGCAAGTTATCCTGTCGGTGCAGGATTAATTTGCTTTGAGAATTGGGATCAGAATTGGCAAGATAGTGATGAGATGTTCATTTACGATGGCCCAAAAACAGGGGAGAAATATAAATGTGAACACGGTGTAATAATCTTTGATTTCAGAGTGATCAGGGGCAAAAATTGTGCAATTTGTAAAAGTAGCAATGGAGTTGATGTGGCCAATGGCGGAATCATGGCTGTGAATGTGGAAGTCATGCTAATAATGGTTGGTGGCACAAGAAGAGAACGTGATAAGTTTCCTTGGTGTGAGAAGAAGCCGACACATCTTCTGAAGAATTTCTATTCAATTGACGTCGGAATGGATAGCAACAACTCACTAATAAACGTGTATCAAGCTCAAATGAAGGAAAACCATAAATTTAAGGTTGTCCCTGATGGTTATGATCACCTGGTGGAACCTAAGTATCAAAATCGAGCATCTTTAGAACTCGCAGGGGAATTAATAACCATGGAGAAGCATGAGTCTCTGGGTCACCAACAGATGGAAGTTATTGGAAGTGAAGACGAGTCTACTTTTCAGACTGAGATACATCTGGGTGAAACTGCTGAAACTGTTTATATCTCTCCTGTGGACTCAGTGGTTGATTCCACAATAGCTGATGTGTCTAAGAAGAGTGACAGTATTGAAGGTAGTGCTCAAACTTCTAGTCTCATGCAATGCATGGAAGTGACCCCAAGAAATCTGATACTTTTGATGTACTAGGTTGCAGAATGGAACAAATGGAGCTGTTAACCGAGCCTCAAAAAATAGGGGATATTTCCAAAGCCGTTAATTTTCCAGATGCTACCCTTGTCTCTCCGGTACCTCCTTTTTTACTTCTTAACATATTTTAATCACTGGTTAATGCGAAATCCGTGGTATTAGTGTGTTTCGTTCTTACATAGCATATATGTTTCTGTTTATCTAGATTGTGGTAGGATCTCCTTCAACATATAGCTTAGAGAAAACACGTGCAAGTCTTCTAAACCAAAATCTGAGCGCAAACCCAGGCGAACATCTAAATCTGCAGGAAAAGAGACTTCTAGAAAAGGAAGTAGTGTAAAAGGGGATACTACACCTTTTCAACTTCAAAGTGGAGGAAAAACAAATGCTGTTAATCAAAGTTCTGCTGCTTCTATTCAGATGACACCATCTACTGAGAAGCAGCAAAGTCTTCAGACCCCTCCTTTAAAAGCTTTTGGAACCTTTTCAACTCCCGCAGCAAGCCAACCGGATCTGAATTCTTCTGCTCTCTCAAGTATTTTGCGTCGACCTTTCACAGACTTGCAACAAGTGCAACTACGCGCACAGATTTTTGTCTAAGGGGCTCTGATGTAAGTTCTTTGTTAGTTTGTACATGTTCTAGTTCTTGCTGAGTCAGTAAGACTTGTGAGCGATCTCATTTGAAGTTCTTGCATTTCTTGAAAGTTTGACTGTTATGATTTTTGTTTTCTGTTGCAGCCAAGGAACAGCACTTGATGAAGCTTATATGATATCTGCATTTGGTGGTCCAGGTAAGATTGTTATTCCCTAAGCTGATGTGTTATCCACGTTTGAGGCAAAGTGTGTTAACTCCACTTCTCTGGATGGTGGGAAAGGCGGTTGGGAGAAAGCATGGCGTGCTTGTGTTGTAAGGGCTCAGAAAATGCATCTTGCTACTCCTGAAACGCCATTGCAATCACGTGCAGATTTCTAGTTTGATTTATTCTCAATTTCAAGCTCTTATGGTCTGCTTATTTTTTTTTGACTCTGCTATTAGCATTCCTGATCTAAATACCTAAAACTGCATTTCCAGGGAGGATAGAGACTACATCAGCGAGCCACACTAGCAGCAAAGATTGGCACTAAGAAACTATTATGTGTTATCCTTTTCTTACCAAAGTGTTTAGTCTCTGATCTTTAAATGTGTTTCTTTGTTTTCAAGATAAGGGATGAACTCGTAGTGTATGAGAAGAAACGATTTATGATAATTGAGATTATATAGACCTGTACACATGACCAAGAATGCCATGATAATGCATAATCCAAATGCAAAGCCGTAGTCATAGGTACAATTTTTTCCGCTAGTCGCTTCTTTAGTACTTCACACATACAACAGCTTTTCCATCATCATAATATTGTTTTGTATCTGTAAAATCTCCGTCTTGAATTTTGATCCTTGTGTTGAAGGATGGATGATTCAGCTTTAGATGAGGTAGAAGGAAGAGAGAAGAACTGAAGTTTGAAACTGATCAAAGACTCTAGCTTGGTTAGAGTGTCTCGAGCACCAAAGCACATCTAATATTGAAGTCACACAAGTTACACGTGTGGGGGGNGGGGGGGGGGGTTATTAATATCACATAATTCTTTTAAATGATTATGATTTGGTTCGAGTCTCGAATCTAGGATATCACTAAGTCTAAGCTACAAAAATATTATTAACAATAAGATATATACTCCAATAACATTAGCAAAACAAAATCACACAAGGTACTAAACCAACAATGCCGTTAATAAGCTAAACATTAATGAAGAGAAGCGAAAGACTTACAAGTCAACAATAAGATAACACACTTATGTACCAACAAAACAGCATAACTACATGATTGCGAGTGATCAAGTATTAGGTGATCGATGATCGTCTGTTTTGTTGTGTTCATGCACAATATAACTGGTGTAATATAACTGGTGTAATACAACAATCGTAACCACTTTGCCTGAAAAATTTCACATCTATGAAAACTAGACGAGCTATGAAGAGGCTAAAGAGAAAAGCCGCAAGAAAAGCAGAAACAAACACTTCTCCGATCGCCATTTTTGAATATGAGTCATTGGATAATTTAAAAGGAAGGGAGAGTTCTGGGTCCAAGGCCTTCACGATGTTCGCGGCAAGAGGGATATTCGAGCTACACAAACACGAGTCAGAGAGACCGATGAGTACGTACGTGTACAATTAGACAAGAAATGTTTAAGATTATATATCATTGTTTAAAAGTTGCTAGGCAATTAATAGATGGGCTGACTAGCGACTATGCTACATAGTGGCTGATTTGAAGTTATTATTTTGTAATTTTAATAATTTTAATGCTCTACAAATGTATTGTTGTAAATCGATTAAGACTTCTTATAACTCTGATCGACTTCCGATTTGATCCTCACAATCACTCCGTCGCTTCTTTTCGAATCGATATGAACAATTAGAAAAGAAATGCGGAAAGTAAACAACACACGAGATTTAACGTGTTCAGCCTCCACGACCAAGACGGTCGCAGCCTACTCACCAGAGATCTTGTATCTTCCTTTCCCGGAAATCCACTACTTCGCCGGAAAAGAAGATACAAGATCTCTCACTTTCTCTCTCTTGATCACAATCGATCTATTCTCTCTAGAACTCGATTATCAACATACAGTGATTAATGATCTCTAACAACCCCTAAGAACCACCTCGCGACTGAATCACACGCACCAACAACCTCCAACTAGCCGTTGAGTCAACCGGAGCTCAATCTCAGTCAACACACGAGCAACAGGCGAGACGGCGTCGTCTTCTTCTTGGGTTAGACCATACTCAAGCCCGAAACAGAAACGGCAAGCCCAATTGACTTAAGCCCATATTCAACATGTATGAATTTCTTAGTTCTTAAAGAAAATAAATATGTCATGATCATTTATAACTTTCATAAAGAATTATTTATGCTCTTCTAAACCGGGTATTGTGTTGTTGACAAAAAAAAAATTTATATTCATAAAGATTTTATGATTTTTTTTATCGGATGCCGCAGAGGGATAAGAGTTTTCATAATCTTAAAATGAATGAAACATACTACTCCCTAAGAAAATATAGTAAAAATGTTAAAGTTTATGAACTTCTAATTTAAAATTAATTGACATGAGTGGATAAGCAAACGTCCTTTATAGAACTGTAGATACCATCTCATTTTTGATAGGTGATTCATAATATTAAAATAAAATCAAGTTCAACAATGTGGAGAAATATTTAGAGAGAATTTAATTGTTATAATCATGTAATCATCGGATTAATCATAAAAAGGTGATGATTGAAGATTTGAAATGTCAACTGAATAATGGAAAGGCGGAATAAAATAATAATAAAATCATATATATAAAAGAAGGGTTTCATTTTATTTAAACTACACAATTAAACTACATTAAATTCATTAATGCAAATAACAATAGCATAAATACAAAAACAAAATAAATAACATTAATGGTATTTTTCTCTTAAGCAAAAAAGTCCTATATATAGAAAAATGTCTTATTCTCTCCTTATCTGTCTATTTGGCATCTTTGAAAAAAAAAACTCCATTACAAATACACAAAATACATATGTAAATACATTAGTAAATATAATTGAAACAAAATAATTTGCAATTCATCAATATAATTTGAAATTCATTATTAAATATAATTAAAACTATAAATCACTCAATCAAAGTAATTAGACAAAATTGAATGTCTTCTCCACTAAATGTTTTGTAACGTATAGCATTTAAGAAAAAAAAAAATCCAAACAACACATTAAATTTAGTAAATATATCAATTAAATTTTAAATACAGAACTAAATTTCTTAAGAAAAAAATATATCACCCAACAATTCTTTTTTCCACTCAAAAGACAATTAAAGACCCACCATTATAATTCCACACATTTGCTTTTAAAAAATTTATTCATATTTATATTAAGAAAATCAAATAAAACATATATAAAAAAAATTCATATATATATATATATATGTATTAACTACACAACTAAAACCCCAAACAAATCACTCAATTATCAAATTGATTTTGCAATAATCATGATTATTGCAAATATTTAACATTTAATTTTGTAACTTATGATTTTAAAACTCAATTCATTGACCACTTAATTGGCATGTAACTTACGAGTCAAAAAAATAAACTAAATGATTCATCACCATTTCTTATATATGTAGCAATGTTTTCTCTTTTGCAACCGCATGCTTCAAATCTTTTTATTTCTTTAGCTACCTCACACAAGTATATATTAGTTTGGTATTGCATAATTATGTATACAAAGATGGTGAGGATGAAAGAAGAAAATCAAAGATAAAAAAAAATCAATAGAGATGGGATCAACGATGAAGACCATAACAAAAGAGAGATTAAAGACGGGTATAATAATGTAGGAGGTGGTATCATCAACGAGATCTATTAGGTTCTTTCTTATCAATTCTTTTTTAGTGTTGTTTTGTTTTCTTCTTCTTTCTATATTGTAGTTGTTAAATTTTGTAATTGGTATCTTCTTCAATTAATCTTCTACAGTTTCTTTAAATTTTGTTATCTTTATAAGCTTTATGTTTGTAATTCTATCTTTTTGTTGTATTTTCATAATTTTGTAATTTTTTTCCTTTTTGATTTTTGTATCCAAGTTTGTAATTAATATTATAGTTTTTAGTGGTTCGTCTTTTAAGTTTGTTAATATCTGAAGTTCATGTGGTTCATCATATTGCAATTTTATTATGTCTACTATATACCTTTTTTTTTTTTTTTGAATAAAGCGACGTATGTACATGTTACACTGGGATAAATGTGCTATATAATTTGAGATATAATCCTCAAACCAATGGTTTGGTTATAGTTTCTTGCATCGAACCCAAAACCTGTGAAGATAATTTCATCATTTTTAAAATACTTTGATTTGATAAATTTTAGTTTTTTGTCATTTTTTTGGAGAAGATTGTGTTTAGAATTAACCACAATAAAAAATAAATTATTAAAGAAATAAATAATTCAAAAAAATAACAATAACCTTTACTCATATTAAACGCTATGTGAACAAGCCTACGGAGCACAACAATATCATGATGGGGATATATCTACAATCTTCTTGGATAGTAGACACCTTTACAGCCACCCTCTTTGTCCCTTTCATCGTCTTCGTAGGTCTCATTCTTCGGTTACTAGGCCAATTGTATTTAGTTTTGAATTATTTCTTGGTTAGACGGAAAGTTAAGGAAAGGAAAGAAGAGATGATGATGATGATGATGACAAAGTAGAGAGAATAATCTGATAACTTAAATTCTGATATCTAAAAAAATTATTGGAAGATGGGTGTTGTTTCTTATACAAAAATGATAAAATATAGATAATTTAGAAAATCTATCTACATATATACAAGTTTGTAAATTTGTATGCTTTAATATTTTTTAACTAATGACATATTTTTCTATTATAATTATAGGATTTTAATTTATTCATACATATTATATTTTTGTAGTAAGTATCTGAGGGTATAAGCTCTTATATATGTCTCAACTTCTAATCTAAAAAATCACTTATTTAAAAAAAAAACATTATAGAACAACCTATAAATATTAAATACAAATATTACATTATAAATATTATTTTATCTTAATTGAATATCTTAAAGACGATGTGTAGAGTAATAACGATAAATTAAATTGAATGAAAAATAACATAACTGACCCCGCCATATTGAAGAGTATAACTGACCCCGCCATATGAAAAATATTGAAGAGTATCGGAGAAAGTAGGTGGCTCGACAAAAGATAGTGCGATCTACAGTGCGAAAAAGTTTTTCGAAAGGGAAAAGTCCCCGCCATGGAGCCGCCGCTTCAAGTGCCGGACCCGCCTGGCGCAGCCTCCTCATCGCCGGGTTCTTCCCCAACATCTTCGACCCAAGGTAACCGTGTCACTTACTCAGAGATTGTCTCTGATAAATCAGAGGTTTCGCCGTAAAAAAAGGAGTCTTCGCCGTCTTTGCTCAAAGACCCCTCCCACTCGAGAGCTCAACTCGAGGCAGAGTTTGTGGTCACGAATAGTACTGCAGAGGTTTTAATTCCAAAGGAAGTGATAGTGGATGCGATTCCACTGTGGAAGAAGTTTGTTGTGGGATATTTTATGGGTGAAGCTCCTCACATCGGTTCAGTTCATGCAACTGTTAACAGGATCTGGAAATCTATGGAGCGAAAAGAGAAGATTGATGTTCAGTTTATCAATAAGACAACAGTCCTGTTTCGGATTGAGGATGCTCACATTCGAGAACGTGTCTTGAAGCGCAAATACTGGCATATTGCTGATATACCGCTAATGCTAAATGAATGGAATCCGGACACAGCTCTTAATCCACCGGATCTAACGGCGATGCCAATGTGGGTGGATCTCCATGGAGTTCCTAGATATTTGTACTCGCATCAGGGGTTAAGCTTTCTATCTAGTACTACGGGTAAGTTTGTCAAGCTTCACCCGCATACGGAGAAGTGTCTAAGGATGGATGTGGCTAGAATATTGGTGGAAGTCAACTTACAGAAGCAACTGATCGAGAAAATAAGTTTCTCAAAAAAAAATGGAGAGAATACTATGGTCTCGGTCTCTTATCCATGGCTCCCTCCACGCTGTAACTCCTGTCATAACTGGGGCCATAGCGAGAAAGCTTGTTCGGTGACTAAACATGTAACCATTTTGTCAAGGGAGAGAAATGCAGAGTCACGTGCAGAGATAGCTACAGAAACGAGGGGACTATTGGAAACACAAGGAACGGTATCTGTCCTGGATCTGGAAAGAAGTGCTCCATTTGGAGTTCGTGAAACAGAGAACACACCAGAGCATACCGTGGGCACAAGCAAAGAGATTGTAGTTGGAGATATGGAGGGGGAGTCTAAGGAGGTATGGACACAAGTGACAAGTCAAGGTCGAAATTCGTCACCAAAGCGTAATGGAGATACCGTCGAAACATTGGAAAACCCTAAGTCGCCAAATGGTTTCAGTATTCTGGGAAACCTAAGGGCAGAGGAAGAGGATGGAAAGTCCGCGGATATTTCAATCCAAATAAGCCTACCAGTTTAAAAATTAGAAGATGAGTTTAAGGCTTACGCATTCACCCAGCCAACCATAGTCTCTCATTGGCCACTTCTCTTTTGGAGTCATCAATCTGTTTAACCTCTAAAACACAACATGGTATACCCAGATTTCGAAGGAACTATTAAAAGGGAAACAAATCTTGAATTGAAAAGTTAGGGTTTTGATTTTAGGCAAAAACAATGTCCAAACGAGAAAACAAAAACAAAATCTACTAAAAACTCACCCTACCCGTTGCAGATGGAGAAGAAGAGTTATGAACCTTTACAAAAACTGGAGAAGAGGAAATCGGAGAAGAGGAAACCGGAGAAGAAGAGAGGAAATCGGAGAAGACGAGAGGAGATCAGAGAAGAAGAGAAGACAAAAGACGGAGAAGAAGAAGGCAGAACACAGAGAAGAAGAGAGGACAAAATCGCCGGTAACGCCTATAAAATCTTCGACTTTTAGTCGTCGCTAGGGAGAGGAGGTGAAATAGTGTTTAATAGGGAGAGAGAGATGAGAGGAAGTAAAAAGTTTTTTTTTTCAAAATTAATTTAATAATGGCATGATTGTAATTAAATATTTTAAGCATGGTTTATATGTCAAATTTTCAAAATTTTAGTTTACAAGGTTAAACAAAGTTAGTTTAGATATAAATATATTTTTGGTAATTTCCCATTATTATATTTATATTATTATTATTATATAATATAAGTAAAGTGGGATTTAGGAATGAAGCTCTCTCGTTCATCTTGAAAGTGGTTAATTATCTTCTTATCCCTCACCAAAAAGATTTCAATACCCTTTTGATTGGTCTAAATTAAGTTTTCGGTCTAAACTAAGTTTGCAAAATAATTGCATACTACCGATTTGTTTACCAGTACGGATTGCCGATTTTCTTTGTTAAACAAAAATGTAAATTTTGTGAAAAACCATAATTCTATCTAATTGACCACATCTTTATCATTAGGAAAAAAAACAATTAATTTTATAACAAGTAAATTTTCTATAGGTAATATCTTTATCAATAGGGAAAAAATTAAAATAAATATCTAAAACAAAATTTAATTTTAAAAACAAAAATTTCAATATTCTAAAACCCGTAATATCAAATCGCCACATGCCCCACATCTTTATCATTAGGAAAAAAAATAATTCCAAAACATGTAAATCTCCGAAAAGGCTACACAATTTAAACCGTAAAATTTAGGAAGATTTCCTATGCTCTTAGTCTCTTATATATATAGTAGAGCTATATATATTCCAGACTGTAATTATTACTCCACAATCAAAAATACATTTTCTTAGCTCAATTTTTTCTTCCAAATTCTCTGTACTTTTTGCTATGTTTCTTTATCTATAAAATAATTCAATTATGAATTCATCTAGATACTAGATATTCAACTATGTGTGTGTGTGTTTTCTTCGCCATATAGCCCTGTCTATAAAGTAATTTCGCCATATTGCTCTAATTTTTTTTTCCATCTGTGTGTGTGTTTAAGTTGTCGTCCAAATTTTTATTCGAGTAAGCTTGATTTCTTTGTTTTATGTGTTTATTTTCTTTGAATTTGATTTGTTTTGTGTAATACTGTTTCAATATGGCTGCCGTTTTAAACCTAATTTGTTTATTATTTATTTTTAGGGTACAAAGAAGAAGGTATCAAAACAGAGGAAGATACGTGATAAAGCAAGACTTTCAGTTATTGATCTTCTTTTGTCAACCTATTGATCTATTTGTTTTTTCATGCTTATCTTTTTTTTTTAATTTGATATGATCTGTGTTTTACACTATAAATGTGGCTATAGTTTTTTGGTCTACGCAAAACAAAGAAACGATAGTCTCGATCTTTTTTTTACTTGTTATGTTTATTTTCCTCTAAATTTGATTCATCTGTTTTTTTTTGGGTATAAAAATGGCTATAGTTTTATATCGAAACAGAAGAAGAATAAGGAAATGAGATACATATCAAAACATATCACTACGGTGGATAAAAAGACAACTTTATCGTAGCAATAGATAATGGAAGAATCTCATCGATTTGTTTGTGGTACTATTTCTTTTAGTTTCATTTTTTTGCTGAATTATGTATTTTCTACATATGATTACAATTTGAAAACTAATTTACTATTTATGTGTTTTTTTATAACACGAAGAAGAAGCCATCAAATAAGGTGAAAAAAAGTTTTGCCCCAAAGACATATACGGTGAAAGACCCTAAACAGGAATGTAACTTGAAAAAGGAAGTAGTCGTGTCTATGGAACACATATATCTTATGTTCGTAGAATTAAGCTGGTCGGCTTATGTTATCTGCGTATCATCGATTTACAACTGTCATTGTTGTTAGTATTGATGATGTGACTTTTCTGGATACTCACCAAGAATTCTATAGAAAAAGGAGAAGTCAAGAATAAACTATACTACTTTGATTCTTTTTCTATAGCAACGATAGTCCTACTCTAATGTCTCCATGGTTGATTGTTATAGTTCACTCACTGCGGTACAACCGAAATAACAACCATTATTTGGAGCATGAGAATAATGTTTGAGTTATTGTTCCTTAACAACAAGGTCGATTTAGTCTCATCAGGTACAAGTCTATTCAAGATCCCAACGTATCTCTAACATAAAATATAATAACACCAATGGCTAGCTTAAGCGCTCCTATGAAAGCTTTAATGCTCCAATTTACATCACAATATGAGATGGAGTAAACTCTCGGTATAATCGTAAATAGGTAACAAAATAGTATTTTTTTAATTCTTTTATTGTTATTTTAGTGATATTAAACTAAGATCCTTTGATTTGGGTTTGCTCTATATTCTATGTTTTTGTGATTTTATTCAACTGTAACTGAACTACTCGACATATAGGAAGGCGAGTTTTGGTCATAAATTTTTGGAGATCAAGATTAAGAGTCCAAAGAGAGATATAGAGTGGGATGGGAGAAAGAGAGAAATCCATAAAAAAATCGAACGGTCAAGGGAGAGAGAGGGGGAGAAAGAGAGACGAAATTAAAGGATAGTTCCAAAGAGAGGGAGAAAAAGAAGAACATGCAAGAGGGAAAGACTCTTCCGGCGATACGGAGAGAGAGTTCCGGCGAGGCAGAGAGAGAAATAAATGGCGAGAGGGAGAGAGAGATAACTTTCTGTAATTACAATGTGAGTCGAGGAAATATTATGCATTAGGTGCTCGAGCTTTATGATTTCCAAATCTTTAATGATAAGATTATGTGGAGAGGGGATAAGTATTGGCTGTCGGTAAAAAAACAAATTTAAACGGACGGAGAGACTATGTAAATCATCATGAACATGAAATACTCTAGAGTCTTATTAATGATATTGAAAAAATATGTGTATTGTCGAAATTGTATGTTATATATATTTGATAAGTACACATTAGTGTTTTTTTCTTAAACTCAGATTAAATGCACTTTTATTAAAATCACAGTCGAGATTAGACAAGTTCTTTGAAAACTACTCTTCCGAAAGCATGAAAATCTATATCTAAAATTGAAGAAAGGAATATCACATGTTAAAATATGAACCAAATCTTTTTTTAATTAATTCGTAAGTAATGTAAATACAAGGATTTTATTTTCATGAGGATCAAAACTAGAATCTCAAAAACAAAAGGATTCTAGAATCCCAAAAACAGGAAAAAAACAAGAAAAGTAAATAAATACAAGTGTAGTAAGGTCTTAACATAATTTTAAGGGAATTTAGGTGAAATGACCAAGGCAATGAATGAAACTAAGAAACTAATAAGAAACAAAATTTGGCTATTGTATTCTATATATTTTATGAAATATTTGTCATTTTACTCTTTCTCTCTCACGCACAACTTTTTGATGTAAACCTTTTTTTATGTTTCTTTTATTATTAAATATGTTTTCCTCCTTCTATCTTAATTACTTTCAATTTCCTAAAAATTAATGATTCAAATTCAAAGTTTTAATATAAAAACCTAGATTTTTTTTTTCTGCATATGACACGGTTTGGATTTTTTAAAACGGACATAAATCTCTAAAAAAATGGATATCTAATCTTAAAATAAGAAAATATATTTCTATATAGAAAGCAATCATATATAACGCAACTTCATTCTATTCTATATATTGTGATGATAAATAGAACAACATATACTTACTTAAATGCACATATTGCGTTATAAATAGACTCAATCTTTTTTTTTGTTGGCTTCACTATTTTTTGTGGATTTAGAGTTTAGCATTTTATATTTCAAGTTGATTTTTTTGTCAACATTTTGAAGTTGACTATAATTAAGAAAACATTGCTTTATACCATTATATTATCTTGATATATCATTTCATTCTATTTTCTTTATATCTCATTTCATTCTGCTTTTTTTCATATGAACCATAGGATAAACTAACTCTTTCAAAAGTAAGAGAATGTTTACTGAAACAGTAATTATTTAAGGATGACATACTGTACACTGATCGTTTTGGGTTATTCTTTTCCCATTTAAGAATTAGATTCCCCGTTTGAATGTCCGTTAAAGACGGTATATTGTACATTGATCGGTTTGGGTTCCCTCTTTCCATTTAGGGTTTATAATTCCCTTTATGAATGTCCATTAAGGACGACATACTGTACATTGATCGGTTTGGGTTCCTCCTTCCCATTTAGGGTTTAGATTCCCCCTTATGAATGTGCGCTAGGGATGACATACTGTACATTGATCGGTTTGGGTTCTCCTTTCCCATTTAGGGTTTTGGAATTTAGGAATTGAGCTATCTCATTCATCCTAGAGGTGGTTAATTATCCTCTTGTCCCTCACCAAAAAGACTTCAATACCCTTTTGATTGGTCTAAATTAAGTTTTTGGTCTAAACTAAGTTTGCAAAATAATTGCATACTACCGATTTGTTTACCGGTACGGGTTGCATAATACCGATTTGTTTGGCTTTATATGCTTGGGCTAGGCTAAAGCCTGTTTTTGTTTTTTCCGTCTTTGATTTTTTTTTTTTAGGTTGGCCGCCGGTGTGTCGAAAAACAAAATACCAAAACCCTACATGTTTTTACTCGAAACCCTACTTCTTTGATGATTATAAAAATGTCTTCGTTTATTTTTGTTTAGTATATCTTTTGCGATCGTAGTTAGATCATCCAGGGTATGCTTTTTTCCTTTGTTTTCTTTGTGATGTTCATCATCTATTCCCCTTCTTTTCCTTTGCTTGCCTTTTACCTTGGATCTGTTTTTTCCCTTTTTGTTTCTTTTGTTAGCTTTCTCTCACTATTCCTATGGTATTTGTTTGTAACTTATCTTTGTTTGCTTTTTGACTTATTTGTTGTTGTTACAGGGTCGCTTGTGTTGTTTTTTTTATAGTTTAGGCCATATATCTGCTAAATCCTTATTTATTTCGTATTTCAAATTTTGTGTTTTAAATTTAATCGTGTTTCTTGTTTTCTTTCTTTTTTTTTGTTATGTAGGTTTTCCTTATTTGGGTAGCCGTTTTTCCTTTTGCTGAGATGCTGAGAGGTAATGTTTAGAGCTTACGCATTTGAGTTTATTCTTGGTTTTGTGGTTATGTTCGTCTGTGTCTTTGAACGAGATGCCTAACCTGATTAGTTTATTTATACCTTTTTTTTTGTTTATTTCCCTGCGAATTGTTGTCATTTAATTTATTGGTTTTTGCTTAGTTTGATTTTCGGCTGTGTTTTTTTAATTTTTATTAGGTATTTGCGTCTATACGTTTTTTTTTTTTTCCCTGCGAATCGTTGTTATTTATTGGTTTTTGCTTAGCTTGATTTTCGGCTGTGTTTTTTTTTTATTATTAGTTATTGGCTTCTTGTCCTTCCATCTTCCGGAGCAAGATCGTGATCGTTGACGTAGTCAATTTACGGCTTGGATGGATTGTAATAGTGAGTTTCCACAAGCTAGACATCTTCGTTACTCAAAGTTACCTTCTAAGTTTGTTTGGGATCGCAAGGATAGGCGATGGAGACCTCCGTCTTAACCAGTGAAGCTTCTTCCGGTGGAAGCAGCAGTAACACGTTGGAGATCTGGTTTCGAAGCTCTCGGATATTCAGAAACATCACAGTAAGAAGCTCTAGTTCATCGGATGTGTATCGAGCAATGAGACGTATACCAAGCTTCTCGATCGGTTTGCTACATCGATAAGGATTGGGACCTTTATGTTCTTCCAATCACATCCTCAAAACCCTCGAGTCAAGGGGTTTATCCAAAACCAAGGTATGCCTTTGCAGTTTGCATTAACATTTATACTTTATAAACCTCTAAACTTTGGTTGATGGAGCTTGAAACCGATATTTGTGGGAATAGTTTATTGTTTGCGTCAATTTCGAAAACATTATCCACTATCATGGCACTTATTTCTCAGCTTTTTACTTCCCATTTTTGTCTAGAAGTAGACATTATATATTTCTCTCTTGAGCTTGATGTTCTGTCTTTGTCAAAACCATAATCCGAGTTTGGAAATGGTCAATTTCTTAAGTATTAGTGAATCTGTTGGTTACAGCTTAATCCAAGGACAAAGATCATGTTATTGAACTTGTGAAGTTTTCTGAGGAAAGAGTTCTCAGCGGGAGAAGCTGGAAACTGCATATACAATTAGTCGATGCTACTAAAACTGGGCTAATGAAGGGAAAACATGAGCCAAAAACAGGGATGCGTGCAGAGAAGGCACAGCGTTCATATATGGATCTGAATCTTCCTGTGAAAGAGATAGAAGTTAGCTTCGATCATGAATCAGAGGACGCAACTGCTTAGTTCGATGATTTCATCGAACAAGTAGACGGTAAAGTGACATTTTTGACAAAAAATCAACATTTCGATGGTTAGCCAAGAACATTCAAAAGAACATTGTTTCACATTTTGAGCAGGCTTTGGAACCGAAACACATCTAGAGATAAATAACGAAGCGATCGTTCAGATTCTGGTGGCTTCTTGGTCGTCATTATCATCGGGCGAAGAGGAGAGAACGGTTTATCAGTGGATGCAGACAGTCCTTGCTCCGACCTTTGCTGAAGCGAGGCACAAGTACGGTTCAAATTCTATGTTTGCCGTGAAACTGGTTGCTTCCAGAGGTCTAGCTGCCGGAGTAGAGTTGCCAGAAAAGGTGGATGTGATTATAGATATATAGATGAGGTGATAAATAGCTATAATCCTGATTGTTTTGTCATCAGAGGCCTGGTTTGGAGTTTTGTGCTTTATAAATTAAAATGTATAATAGTTACTCTTAGCTGAGGTATCACTTGGTACATAAGTTTGTTTAGGAGTTACCAATTTGCCACATCTTTCTTTTGGCATTTTGAGTTTAGGTATCTCTCCTAATTTTGTTGTAAACTCCTTTTGCCCAACTTCCAAATATATATGCACTAAACGATCTTCCTGGTAACTGAGCTATATATTATGTTTTTCAAAATATAGGGAGTGGGATGTATTTCCGTTAATTTTTTTTTTTCAAGTTTCTGTTGATGATTTTAGATGCAATCTTCTATTGAATGGTTTTAAATTACTTATATCCTCATAAACACACAGAAATTTGACTATTATTGACTATTATTTCTCAATACGTATTTTCTCTCCATAATGATGTATTCATATCAGTCAAACCAGAATATTCATTTGATCCGAAGAACGACATCGGTTAAACTGATTTCGTATCAAGGTTATAAAGTGGAGAGAGAGAGAGAAGCAACGTGGAGGATTTGGATCATATACGACTAATATCACGGCCAAAGACGAAAGTGGTGAGACAATTGATAGCGACGTAAAAGCGATTTCTCCATTTGACGACTCGAGTCAGATACGCAGACCTCCATATGAACCTTCTCACAAAACCCGCCATTGATATCCCTTTTCCTTCATGCCCAAGAAAACTATTTGTGTGTTCTAGTAGCTTTGTGTTTTTTTTCTTTTCTTTTGACGTTTGTTTTTTGTTCTTCGTTTGGATCTTGTGTTTCTGCTTTTGGGATCGTATGATTCATTTTGAGTTTAGTCGCTACCACTGAATAATAATGATGATTATTAATCTTTTTTTATAAAAACAAAAAAGAGTTTGATTCTGTTTTTCTAAGGTTGTGTGTGTTGCGTTATTGTTAGAGATCTATGGTTCTGTTCTTTATTGCAGGAATTGTGTGCGTTGTTATCTAAACAGAGAATTTTACACAATTGAGTTTGAGCGGCTTAATTTTCTTGCATCTTAGATGTAGCTGAAACCGGTCTAATTATATGGTTTTGTTTTACCGTGAGCGTGGGGAGTGATTCTCCAGTGAATTCTTCCAGTAGTAACGATCTTGCGGCCTACCTTGAATCTGAGTTCGAATTTGACTCGGATCGTTTGAATCCTTCCCCAATGAACAAGCCAGTATGATGTTGAAGTTGCCAATCATAGTTAAATTCACGCACATATCCATGCTCTTTTTACTCTCATCTATCTAGAATCTTTCTTCAGTCTCTACTGTGTTCAATATATATGTGTTTATTCTTTTGGTGAATTTTACCGTCTCTAAATCATGTTTTAGGTTAAAAAGGCGAATGCTTGAGCATATAAAAATTGTAGAAGACCAGGAGAGTGAGTGTGTGGTCTCTGACAGTATCTAAAGAACTCTCGGGTTAATCTTGATGCCATGGAGAAGCCACAAAAATTTGCAGAGGCCATGGAGAAGCCACGTACCTTTTGTGGAGACTCTGCCTTAATTAAAGTCTTCTTTTGTTTTATTTTGGTTTTTGCTTTACTTCTTTGATTCTTTTGTTGAATTATTAGCGTAGTTAAGAGATTTTGAGAGTTTTATCTTTGGTACATGTGTTTAAGCTCTTTATTAGCGTAATTGTTCAAAAGAGCAGCAAGCCACAAAGGTATGTTCGGCTTTCTTATCTAACAATAACACACCTTTGAGCAAAGTTTTAAGTTTGAGATGTATAGTAAGAATGTTTCTTTCAAACCAGACGGTGATTCATTTACTATGAAACTAAGGGTAAGACATATTACCTTTGATATACCACAAAGTAGCTTCATTCACAAGCAACAATTTGTTTTTTCTTATTTAAACTACAAGCGAGGTTTTGTGAATGATGATTCCAAAACGTTGTTTCCACTCGCGTTGTATCTCAGCTTTTTCTCTGATTTTCTTACTCTGATAATTTTCTATATCAGTAGGTTCCCTAAACTGTTCACTGATTAAGTCAATTTTTATAGGCCCGTCAAAATATTGGTTTGTTTGAGAAGTATCTGAAAGCCAGGTGTGTTTATTTGGTCGGTGGACTTTTGTTTGCTGACATAGCTCTTCTTATAGAAATCAGGTTAAAGTGAGAGACTGTTGTCTCGATATTGGCTTTCTTACCCTATGTTTTTTTCCAACTTATTTGCACTATCACACTTGCATCCATCACAAGTGAAGAGACGCATAACACACTAATTCCCTTAGAGGTGCAAGCATGTTGAAATCAAAGCTTCACAAAATAAGGTCCATTTATGGTATTAATGTCTCTGAGCTGTCAGAAAGAAATATCATGTTTATAAGAGGAACTTACACAGTTAATGAGTGGGGTTTCTATGTCTACGTAACATTCTTTTTCCCAAGGTTCTAAAATTCGGTTAATACGGCTGTATAGGCGCCATCCAGACGCTGAACGCTAAACCACCGTATCGAATTTCCCTGTTCGGTGAAAATTAGGCGGTTAACGTAATAATTAGTCAAATTTTTAACATGTCCAATAGAAATGCTCGATTTTAAAGTATTTGTTGGGCCTAATTATATGAGAAGTCCACTATGGCTTATTGTATTGTAGTGTAAGAATAATTTCAGAGCTCTTTCTCCCCATGTAATCGATGTGGGACAGATATATTAGAGAAGCTTGAGTGAGTATTTATAAAATGTTCATTACTACTTATGTGATATATCTAATTTATCATGTTTTATTTTTAGTTAAAATATATTGACCGTATATACCTGCATAAACGACCACATATACGGCCAGACACTATATGGTGGTTCACCGCCCGGCTAGCGTCTAGCGCATTTTAGAACACTGCTTTTCCCAGAGTCATTTGATAGAGAAATATATGTTGGGCCTATTTAATTCTTTGTTGGTAGAGATAGTAAATTTTTTGTAGGCATAAGATCCGCCTTAGTCGAAAATGTAGGGTTTCTGACATTTTTCATGCGTTTTGTGATATTTGATATTGTACTTGATAATCCCCAATAAGACATGTATCGAGACATCTCCATTTAGTGAGAAATGTAGACGGCCAGTAAAGTCGATAAAGAGGAGAAGGGACATACTATAGATTGAGACCAAAACCAGTTTAAAAACTCTAATGTACATAAATCCACATAAATTTAAAAGATTAAGTTCATATGATCAAATTTAAAAGGCTAAAATATTACTTAAATTGGCACTCAAAATTTCAAAATATGAGGTTTAAAAGACTAAGATGTTAGTTGAAAAATCAGGGATCTCTTTGTGACTTTCTGTGAATAACCATGATTTTATAAAATTTAGCCGGTTTGAGATTCATTTTTTCTTATTCTATAGAAATTTGCGTAAATAATAAGACATTTAAATGTTATTAAAATTCCACTTTTATGTGCCTTAGATATACAAAAACGAATGGTTTCATCTGAATGCTTAAACCGATGTGGTCAAGCAATGTTTTTCGTAAGTTGTAAACTCGAATTGCTATGTATGGAAGGGGCTGAAATGCATACTTGCCCAAACGTCTTCTTGTGCCATTGATGAGTATCGAGCTCAAAACATATAGAGTAATAAGAAAAGTATGAAGAGTAAGATGAAGAAAAACCAGAACGAGATGAAGAATAAGCCGGAAAAGACAAAGGTGGTGAAGAAGAAGGAAAAAAATATGTTTTCTTTTATTTTGTTTTGTTTTTACGGTTACCTTAGATAAAAGTTTGAATTTGGATCCATACAAATCTAATTGGCGAGTTATCCAAAGACCACGAAGAGAAGAAGAAGAAAAAGAAAAAAAAAGAAAAAAAAAGAAAAAAAAAGAAAAAAAAAAAGAGCAAGAAGAAGAAAAGATATCAGAACGTTTTTTTTTTTTGGTTTGATGAATATCTTATATAATATTTTGGATTTGAATCTATATACATCTAATTAGCGAGTTATTTTATTTTCGTTCGTGTTTCAGTGATCAAAGTGGAGCTCCTTTAGTGTTACTCGGGTTTGAGAAAAGGAGGAAAAAAAAGAAAAAGAAGAATTAAAATCACACATAAGCTTAATGTGAATATTGACTAAATTAGAGATGAAACTTACCATGGTATCAAAGCTACCAACGGCTTGGTTACCTACGATCTGATACCATAGATTCGTTAAACTTAATGTGTACAAATAATGATTAAGTAAGATGAAACTTAATATGGTATCAAAGCTACCAAATGGATTGTTTACCTACGTTATGATACCATGGTTTCGTGACTGCGCTTGCGAGAAAGATAAGAACCAATAAGAAGGAGAGAAAAAAACTACCAAATAAATTGTTTACCTACGCTATGATACCATAGTTTTGTGAGAAAGATAAGAACCGATGAGAAGGAAGGACAATTCCGACAAAACATGGAGAAAGTTCCGGCCAGGGAGAAGGAATGATTTAAATAATTCACAAACTTAATGTATACAAATAATGACTACTTTAGAGATGAAATTTAACATGATAACTACCAAAAGGATTGTTTACCTATGCTCTGATACCATAGTTTCATGTCCGCGCTTTTGAAAAAGATAAGAACCGACGAGAAAAAGGATAATTCCGAAAAATAAGAAGAGATTTACGGTTAGAGAGAATGAAAAATTAAAATAATCCATAAACTTAATGTATACAAATAATGACTACTTTAGAGATGAAATTTAACATGGTATCAAAGCTACTAAATGAATTATTTACCTGCGCTCTGATACCATAGTTTTGTGTCCGCGCTTGCGTGAAAGATAAGAACCGACGAGAAGGAAGGACAATTTCGGCAAAACATAGAAAGAGTTCCGGCTAGGGAGAAGGAATAATTAAAATAATTTATAAACTTAATGTATAAAAATAAGTACTACTTTAGAGATGCAACTTAACATGGTATCAAAGTTACCAAAAAGATTGTTTACCTACACTCTGATACTATAGTTTCGTTTCCGCCCTTGCGAGAGAGATAAGAACCGACGAGAAATAAGGAAAATTTCGGCAAAACATGGAGACAGTTCCGGCTAGGGAGAAGGAAGAATTAAAATAATTTATAAACTTAATGTATAAAAATAAGTACTACTTTAGAGATGAAACTTAACATGATATCAAAGCTACCAAAAGGATTGTTTATCTACACTCTGATACTATAGTTTCGTGTCCGCCCTTGCGAAAGAGATAAGAACCGACGAAAAAAAGGACAATTCCGGCAAAATAGGGAGAGGGTTCCGGCTAGGGGGAACGAAGAATCATCCATAGACTTAATGTATACAAATAACTTATTTAGATACGAAACTTAACATGATATCAAAGTTACCAAAGGGGTTGTTTACATACGCTCTGATCTAATCTATTTGCTTGAGTTTTGTACAATTATTGGTCTTCGTTAGTGTCTAAAAATAAATATAATTGGTTATTATGTTTTTACTTTTTTGTTGGTTAATCATATGTCTTACATTGTTGTTAGATTTTTGTTTGGTTTATTATCGGTTATAAATTTAGTAATCTAACTAATGTGATTATTTGATAAAACATCTCTGTCCGCGCCTTGCACGGACTAAACACATAGTTAGATTCATAAGAAAATATTTGTAAATTGTCTAGGAAAATAAATGTTATTGATATTCTTCTGAAAGTCAAAGACATTGTTAAATTCATGTTTAATTGACTTGGAGGGAATGAACTTTTGATTTAGAACGGTTTTAAGCGACACAAAGTGGTAAGAAGCGATACAGTTTTTGTGATTTAAACGCCAAAAATACAACCGTCTGCAAACATAGCGTTCGCGAATGGTAACGAAAAACTAATCAACACCAAAATATTACAATTAACAGTTCCATTAAAAAATCATTACATAAATATACGTTACATTAATTACCAACCATATAGATACTAAGTATATTCAAATTTTCGGAAGATCAATCATCCCCGCACATACCTGAGACATTGGTAGCTGGTTCGAGTCATGCGAGTGCTATTTTGTGATTTTTTTTAATAATGGGCTAAAAAAATTTTTTGGCTTTAGGCGCCAAAACGTATTGGGCCGGGCCTGTTAAAGAGTCTGAGAGTTGGGGAAGATGTAAAATTTTTTTGGAATGTGTCTTGAAGATGAAAGAGACACAAACAACTATGAGACTCGCGGAAGAAAAGAAGAAAAATGAAAGATGCAATCACGAGATGATTGATACATTTGGGGTTTGGACAGTCACTATTCTTCATCTTCTTTACCATTAACACTTTTATGGTTCCACTCTTGTGTATCCTCTCATCAATTTTGTGTAATTTGGATGATAATGTTGATTAAAAATTATTAATTTATCTCCTGTGAATTTTGTATACGGGATATTGTGATGTAAACAAAAGTTGTTATTGTCATTTTTGTCCAAAACAAGTGTTATTCTTCTTTTTATTTACAGGTTTATTGATTTACTTTAACAATTTTATCTTAGATAATTTAAGGGTTTAATGCAAAAAAACCCGGCGAGCTTTATTTTTTTTTGCAAGAAAAACCCTTATCTCAAAAAAATGCAAGTCAAACTCCTGAACTACAAAGTCACCCGCAAAACAGTCTCTGGTCGTGTATAGGTTTTTCAAACCGTATATACCCGTGTATCAATGAGCAAAACGACGTCGTTTTGGATCATTTTTAAATCCAGAAAATGCAAAACTAGGATTCAAACTCATGACCTCCTATACAATTGGCATATTTACATTACCATTGTGCCAAGATCGTTATTGATGTACTAACCAATATAATTATATATATATATATATATATATATTAAAATGATGTGTTTTGTCATTTGAATATTTTTGACGGTTGTCCTCAGTTTTCGCGGTTTTGACGGAAAAACCTGATTTCGCGGTTTTGAAACCAAAATCAGGTTTTCCCAACAAAACCGAGAAATCATGTTTTTCAGCCAAATCCGCAAACACGTGTTTCCCGGGAAAACCGCAAAATCAGGTTTTCCCGTAAAAATCACAAAATCACGTTTTCCCGCCAAACCGCAAAATCACGTTTTCCCGCCAAAACCGGGAAATCATGTGCCTGCCAAAATCGCAAAAACGCGTTTTCCCGTCAAAACCGAGATATCACGTTTTCTCGCCAAAACCACGAAAATGCGTTTCTCGTCAAAACCGCAAAATCAGGTTTTCCTGTCAAAACCGCAAAATCACGTTTTCCGACCAAAACCGAGAAATTACGTTTTCCTGCCAAAACCGCAAAAATGTGTTTCCCAGGAAAACCTGATTTTTCGGTTTTTACGGGAAAACGTGATTTTGCGGTTTTGACAGGAAACGCATTTTCGCGGTTTTGGCGGGAAAATTTGATTTCTCGGTTTTGACGGGAAAACGCGTTTTGTGGTTTTGACGGGAAAACGCGTTTTGTGGTTTTGACGGGAAAACGCGTATTTGCGGTTTTGGCGAGAAACGTGATTTTGCGGTTTTGGCGGGAAAACATGATTTTGCGTTTTTCCCGGTAAACGCGTTTCGCGGTTTTCGCCGGAAAATGTAATTTCTCGGTTTTGACTAGAAAATGCGTTTTTGCGGTTTTGGCAGGAAACCGTGATTTCTCGGTTTTGATGGGAAAACGCGTTTTTGCGGTTTTGACAGGAAAACCTGATTTTGTGGTTTTCCCGGGAAACACGTTTTTGTGAATTTGGCCGAAAAACGTGATTTCTCGGTTTTGACGAGAAAACGCGTTTTTGCGGTTTTGGCGAGAAAACGTGATTTTGATTTTGGTTTCAAAACCATGAAATCAGGTTTTTCCGTCAAAACCGCGAAAATCGAAGACAACCAGCAAAAATATCCAAAGGACAAAACACATCATTTTAATATATATAAATATAATTATATTGGTTAGTACAACAAGAATGATCTTGGCACAATGGTAATGCAGATGTGCTAATTGTATAGGAGATCATGAGTTTGAATCTTGGTTTTGCATTTTATGATTTAAAAAATAGCCAAAACGATGTCGTTTTGCTCATTGATACACGGGTATATACGGTTTGAAAAACCTATACACGATCAGGGGTTGTTTTGCGGGTGACTTTGTAGTTCAAGGGTTTGACTTGCATTTTTTTGAGGTGAGGGTTTTTCTTACAAAAAAAATAAAGCTTACGGGTTTTTTTGCATTAAACCCATAATTTAATAGTTTATTTCGTACTGGATCATAATTAGTAATCTAACTTTGATTAATACAAAACTAACAATATTAGAAATATTCTAATTAATAACATCTTTTTGTGGAAATGAATATATTTCCTTAACTATCATTGAAAAAGCATTAAATATCTAATAAAATTGAATAAATTTAAAGTAGATAAGTCTTGACCAACATATCCTAACTAAAATCGAGTAGAGATTTTTGGTGGTTATAAAACGGGAAAAATGTCATAAAAAGCATGAACTTTCAAATTATGACTATTTAAAACATGAACTTTCAAGTTGACATTTTAAAGCATCAACTGTCGTTGACTTTATTTTAAATCCTAAAGTTTTGTTGACTAGGCCAATTTAGGCACGATGTTAACCCGACTAACAGACCAATTAACGGACGTTAATCCTTCGTTATTGACTCTCCGTTAAGCCCAAAACGACGCCGTATTAGCTTCAACGGTTATATCATAATCCTTACAAAATCCCCAATTCATTCGATCGATTTAGAACCTTAAAATCGATTTCTGACAAAATTCACGAAATCGATTTCTGTCAAAAATGAGAACTAAGAAATTCTTAAAGAGGGTTGCATCACCTCGTCAAGGTGAATCACGTACTAAAGCTTCATCACCGCGGCATGGCGAAGCACAGACTGGAGATGAAGTTCGAGCACCACCGCGGCAAGGAGAATCAGAGCCTGTTGCCGGAGATAGAGTTCAAGCTCCACCACAGCGTCAAGGACGATCAAAGTTCAGAGCAGAGGAGGGCGATAATGAGCCTGAATTTGAGCCTAAATTAGAGCCTGACAGTGGAGATGACTGCGCGGTTGGTGGTGATGAAGACTGTGATGCGATTGATGATGCCGTAGGCGGTGGAGAAGACGATGAGGACAACTTGAACGGCTTAGGTGTCGAAGAATATGCTAACTTAAACTTAGAAGAAGATTTTCCAGATGCTGGTGGAGATGACGAATTTGGTAGTGATGCTGACAGTGGAGATGACATTTGGGAGGAGGATAAGATTCCAGATCCTCTGTCATCTGACGACGAATGCGAGATCGAAGAAGAGGAAGCCTGTATAGATAATGAAGATCAAGAGGTTTTGCTAGCGGTGGAGAAAACTTACAACTCGCCAGAAGATTTCAAGCTTGCAATTTTGAGGTACTCTCTGAAGACAAGGTACGACATAAAACTCTATAGGTCTCAATCTAGGCAGATAGGTGCTAAATGTTGCTATGTTGATGGTGAGGTTAAGTGTCCGTGGAGAGTCTACTGTTCTTATGAGAAGAAGAAACATAAGATGCAGATAAGAGTCTATGTCAATGAGCATATCTGTATCAGATCAGGGTATTCAAAGATGTTGAAGCGGTCTACGATTGCCTTGTTATTTGATGAAAGGCTGAGACTGAATCCAAAGCTTACAAAATTCGTCATGGCTGCCGAGATTAAGAGAGAGTACAACTTGGAAGTGACTCCAGATATGTGTGCTAAGGCAAAGACAAAAGTTCTGGGAGCAAGAAGGACAAGTCATGAATCCCATTTTGCTCGGATTTGGGATTATCAAGCAGAGGTTCTTAAGCAGAATACAGAGTCGGAGTTTGAGATCGAGACAATTCCAGGACCAACAATTGGAAGCAAACAAAGGTTTTATCGTTTATATGTTTGTTTTAAGTCACAAAAAGAATCTTGGAAAAGGACTTGTAGACCTATCATAGGATTAGATGAAGGTTTTCCGAAATGGGATATAAAAGGTCATCTTCTAGCTGTTGTTGGAAGAGATGGAGATAATAGGATTGTTCCTATTGCTTGGGCAGTTGTAGAAATAGAAAATGACCCTAACTGGGACTAGTTTGTTAGACAGCTCTCTAGAAGTTTGGGTCTAAATGGAGGGTCTAATGTAGCTATCATTTCAGATAAACAAACGGTGAGTATTGTTTCACTCTCTGGTTTATGTATGGACTTCACATTTTTATGTATGGACTTGACTTTTTATGTTTTCTTTTGCAGGGTCTAGTTAAGGTTGTCCATACCATACTTCCACAAGCTTAGCATCGACAGTGTGCAAGATACATAATGGACAATTGGAAAAGAGATAGTCATGATCAAGAACTTCAGAGGTTGTTTTGGAAGATATCACGCAACTACACGATAAGAGAGTACACTGATCACATGGAAGCACTAAAGAGGTACAATACTCAAGCTTATACATCTCTACAAGCTACGAATCCTCTATCCTGGTCCAGAGCTTTTTTAAGATTGGAAGTTGCTGCAATGACAACCTCAACAATCTTAGTGAGTCTTTCAATAGAACAATTAGACAAGCAAGGAGAAAACCTTTGCTGGATTTGCTAGAGGACATAAGGAGACAATGTATGGTAAGAAATGCTAAGAGATATCTCATTGCTAACAAGTTGAAGACTAGGTTCACAAAGAGAGCTCATTATGAGATTGAGAAAATGATAGCTGGGGCACAACATTGCGCCAGATACATGGCCAGAAACAATATGCATGAGGTTGAGCTGAATGGTGTTAGCTATACTGTTGATATGAATGAGAAAACTTGTGGTTGCAGGAAGTGGCAGATGGTTGGAATCCCTTGTATTCATGCCGCAAGTGTTATAATAGGAAAAAAAGAAAAGGTTGAAAATTACGTGAGTGACTTTTACACAAGAAGAATGTGGCGAGAAACATATATGGATGGTATAAGGCATGTCCAAGGGATGCCATTGTGGCCCAGATTGAATAGGTTGCCAGTCTTGCCACCACCATGAAGAAGAGGCAACCCTGGAAGGCCTAGTAACTACGCTAGGAAGAAAGGAAGAAATGAAGGTTCTTCTTCCAGAAATAAGTCCACAATGTTAAGGGAGAAGAGAGTAATGACATGCTCTAATTGCAAGCAAGATGGGTACCACAAGGCAGGGTGCCAAAATCCTAGTATTTTGAATCTACCAGAGAGACCAAGAGGTCGACCAAGGAAACATCAGGTTTGTTTTGTCTATTTTCTTAAAATAATTGAAATCATGTCTGTCTTTGTATGACTCAACAGACATTTGAATTAGGCACCACAAGATTTTGGATCACAACCACAAGAAGGATCACAAGCTTTCGGATCACAAGCTCTCAGTTCACAATCACAGCAAGGATCACAAGGGCGAGGACAAGCACAAAGAGCTCAACAAGTTTCACAAGGGCAAGGACAAGGACTTGCAGGACTTGGATCATGGTTTGAATGTTCCACCTAGGGTTTGTTTGGTATTTATGTTATGCCTCTCGGGTTTTTTTTGTTGTCTAAACTTATGATGGTGTTTGTTTTATGCCGTTTGATCATGTTTTTTGGTTACTCTCGGATTATGTTCACATTTTGTTCTACTTAAATGGTGTTAGATGCATTGTTCTCGGATCTTTAACAAAGTTTGATTTTCATTACCAAAGTTTCATTACAAAGACAGAAATACATAAAAAAGATGAAGATGACACATGCCAAAGACACAAAACACTCCTAACAAAGAAAAACATTAAACCAAGACACAAGACAAATACATGGA
Organism: Eutrema heterophyllum; assembly: GCA_002933915.1. Taxonomy (NCBI): domain Eukaryota; kingdom Viridiplantae; phylum Streptophyta; class Magnoliopsida; order Brassicales; family Brassicaceae; genus Eutrema; species Eutrema heterophyllum. The sequence continues at coordinate 1,020,770 of PKMM01004481.1, read as the reverse complement.
ACCAAGACACTAGTAACCAAGAACCATTTTCTGTTTCTTTGTTTTACCAAACATTAGGATCACAATGACTATGACAGTAACTAAAAGGCACACCAAGCACAATTTGATCATCCATTTTGTTGTATGAATTTCCCTTTTGCTCGACATTACATCTTCCTTCAATTTTTTGATCCTAGCCGTTAACTCTTCAATCTCGGCTGCAACCTCGGATTTGGCATTGGTAATCTCACTTTCAATGATGGAGAATTTCGGTAAAGCTTATTCAACCTCTTCATACACGGCATCCTCAACCCATTTAAAAAATGATCATGGGTTTGTAGACGAAGAACACATTGAGTTGTTAGACTATAAAGGAAAAACGAAAACCACAAAATCAACACTACTTACATCTCGTCTGGTTGGGCAACGAAAGAAAGGTCTTCATGGGTTGTCTTTTGTCTTCGAAGTATAGATGGTGACATCTAATCCACCATGACACTTGCTCGGAAACCCGCGGCCTCCGTTCTCTGATTGCCCAGAATTGCAACTCATATATGTTGGAGAAGATGGAAAAATCAGGTTCGCTTCGATAAGATGAACAAGAAATCGAGCTGAAATCGAAAATAAAGGAAGAAGAAATCGATTTTGTGAATTTTGTCAGAAATCGATTTTAGGGTTCTAAATCGATCGAATGAATTGGAGATTTTGTAAGGATTATGATATAACCGTTGAAGCTAATACGGCGTCGTTTTGGGCTTAACGGAGAGTCAATAACGAAGGATTAACGTCCGTTAATTGGTATGTTAGTCGAGCTAACGTGGTGCCTAAATTGACCTGGTCAACAAAACTTTAGGATTTAAAATAAAGTCAACGAAAGTTGATGTTTTAAAATGCCAACTTGAAAGTTCATGCTTTAAATTAGCATAATTTGAAAGTTCATGCTTTTTATGACATTTTTCCCGTTATAAAACGTAGAAAGTACTTTAATCGGTCTCCTTCGATGAACTGTTTGGGGTTTGATTTTTGAAGCAGTGACGATGAGGTTTTCTGATGGCGAATTGATCTCTGAAGGTGTTTTTCGATGTTAAACTCGTGAATCTGAGGATTGTCGTCGAGGGTAATCTCTAGAGGACTCTTGGGAAAACAGATCCATGAGCAAATTTGAGGAAGACGAAGGTTTCGTTTGATATTTGATTTTGGAATTTTGAGGGTTTTTTTTTGGTAAAGAGATTTGGAGAAGATGGATCTTGTGATCGCTGGGAAATTTAAGCTTGGAAGGAAAATTGGTAGTGGATCATTTGGAGAGCTTTATCTAGGTAGGTAAAATGAAGACGAATCCGTTTGATTTTTGTAAATTCTTTCTATATAAGACTTTAGGTTTACATGTTGTTGAGCATTTTTGCAGGTGTAAATGTCCAAGCAGGAGAAGAAGCATTTTTGAGCATTCTTTCTATATAAGATCTACTTCTCTACTTTTTAACTCTTCTTTTGCCTTTTTCTCAATTCAATACTCAGGAATCTGTGAAGACCAACCATCCCCAACTTCATTATGAGTCAAAGTTGTATATGCTGCTTCAAGGAGGAAGTAAGTGTCACTTTACATTAGAATTATATTGTAATAGTGTTTCTCGATTCGTGATGATAGGCTTCTTTTGCTTTGGGGGGAATCAAGAATATACTGTGTACACAGGCTTTGATCAATTTTACATTTTCTGCTGGTTGAATTATTATTTTGCAAATAACTAAAACAGTTTTTTTTGTTTTTCTCTCCGAAGCTGGTATTCCGAACCTCAAGTGGTTTGGAGTTGAAGGTGAATACAGCGTAATGGTTATCGACCTTCTAGGTCCTAATCTTGAAGATCTGTTTAACTACTACAACAGGAAGTTCACCTTGAAGACTGTTCTCATGCTTGCCGACAAATTAGTGAGTATATTCATCTTGCTAATTGGTTTTCAGCTCTTCTGTTCGCTGAATTTTATGAATTTGTTCCTAATGGTGGAGTATTGTTTTCTCTGTTTACGTTTCAGCTTAACAGGGTTGAACTCGAGGTTTCCTTCACCGTGATATAAAGCCTGATAATTTTTTAATGGGACTTGGACGTAAAGCAAACCAGGTGCTACAATCTATCTCGATGAAAAAAACTCGCGCTTAGCCATATCATGCTTATACATCAAATGTAATTGTGATGGTAGTTTCTGCATCAACTGTCTGAGATAACTGTTTTTTTATCCTCATTATTTCAGGTGTATATCATTGATTTCGGATTAGGAAAGAAATACAGAGACCTTCAGACTCACAAGCACATTCCTTACAGGTAAGAATAAAACATCTATGTTTTGAGGCAGTTGCAAACAGTGTTTGCCATTTTGCTTCGTTAGTATTGTTACACATGGTCTTTCTTTGTTCCGGGTAGGTTTCAGACAAAAGGTAACAAGTAAACATGGATGTGTTTGTGAGAAAGAAAAAAAAATAGAGGAAGAAGCTGCATTTTGAAGGAGTTCCGGATGGTGAGGAGAAGATGTTTGTGTGGCAAGTGGGACATGATAAGTTGGAGGAGAGCCATTGGTGGATGCAGCGGAGGTGGAATCCATGTTTTGCATCTTTCCAACATGCGGAGGTGTCATCGTCATGAAATCCAGACAAGCAAATGATGCACTCTGCTTTAGTACCCGCCAGGTTCAGTCTGGGGGAATAGACAACAAGTGTAGGAGCTGATGGATCAGGATCAGGATCAGGATTTAGGGTCAACATGTGGATGGAGGAAACAGTGGATGGCAGCGTGGAGAGAGAGGACACAAATGATAGAAGAGAAGAGGACGATAGAAGGCGTTGGCGGCGGCAATGTCATTGGAATGAGAGTAAGGCTTCCAACTTTGGGAGTTATTACACTTGTTGTTAGTTGAGGAAGCTCCAAGAATCAAGAGAAACAGTGTTAGATCTTTTTTTTTTTTATATCGGAGTACTCTGATTTGTTTTTTGTAACCGTATGACCAAGTTGATAGTGGATTGAGAGCTCAGTCTCTCCCTAGACATAGCGGATATTTTCAGGTAACCAAAGTTTGCTGCTTTGTTGTGTATGCTTTGAGGTTTAACCTAGATCTTGAACCAGACTAATCAAAATCGGATTCTAGGTTGAAAGCAGAGTCGTCAAACAGAGAAGGAGTGAAAAACCCCATAAAATGAATTTTATCTTGTTTTTTTTCAAGGAAGATATTAGAAAAAGAAAAAGAAAAAACTGAGATGAAACGTTGTCAAATTCACTTCCTGCGCTTATGTGTTTGTTTTTGTAACGAGGCGAAAAGAAGAAGAGATATTGGGTTGTGAAGGCCGAACTGAAGCCCATAAAATGAGTCGGCCTGGCCGGATGGATAAGGGATATATTGAATCGGGTGAGAAACCTAAATCGACGAAAAGCATCATCATCATCGCCTTTCTGAGATCAAGAAAAACCTAAACCTAAACCTAAATCGCTTGACGATAATAATGGTGATCATAAGCCCTGTGGAAACGATCGGCCGTTGGGGTACGATATCGGCATCTGAGGAACTAGTGATGAAAAACGATGTACGTAATTCTTTCATCTTCCTTATTTATTAATTAAGAGATTGAAAAATGGGGAAGATGATTTGTTAGCTTTGCTAATTGGACTAATTGGGGGTCAGGTGTTCGATCTCAAGTGTTCAACGTTCGGACTAGCGGTAACGGTGTGTAAGAAAAGGTCTTCTTGTCCCTTGTTAGTCTACCTGTATACTTGTTTGGGCCTTCATCGTTACAATTTTCTCAAGGTATGTAGCAAAAACACTCGATCTTGTTTCTTTCTTTTTATCACCATGCTCTATATATACTACTATTTCCTTCAGGGTACAAAGTTTGAGGCCAGTCGTGTATACAAATACATTCAGACAACGGATGCTGCTGCTTCGAGTTAGAGTACCGATCTTATTTGCCACTTTCTGAAAAAAAATAACCAACCATGCCACTTTTTAATAAGTCTGCCACTTATATTGTGAAATGCCTATTTTAACCTTACTGAAAATATGTGGATTTAATTAAAAAAAAAAAAAATTCAAATCCAAATCGAGAAAAACAAAAGGCGAGCTGTGCGCTGCGCATCTTTCCCGACGGCGGCGTCGACGTTCAGCTCCGCCCTTCTTGCCGGCCGTCGCCTCCGGCGTCGTCATTCTGCAGTCGGTTTCTTCTCGTCTCTCCTTCGCCATTGGTGAAACTGGGTAAGCTCTTATTTCTTCTCCATTCATGGTAAATTTAGGGATTCAAACTAATTTTAGGGATTTGATATGTAATTACAATTACTTGTTTAGGTATGCACATTCATTCGGTTGATAATCACGATTAGATATCTGCATTGGTAATGTCTCGAATCGTGTTGTTGAATCGTGTTGAATCTTAGGTAGATTAGAGAATCGGAAGAATCGACTCGATTGGAGGTGAAATAGGACAACTGGTACACATGGTACAACTAAAATATATAGGACAACTGGTACAAATGGTACAACTAAGAGATATAAGACAAGTGGTACACATGGTACAACTAGTAGACATAGGACAACTGGTACAACTAAGTGATATATGACAACAGATACAAATTGTACAACTAAGAGATATAAGACAAGTGGTACACATGGTACAACTAGTAGATATAGGACAACTGGTACAACTAAGATATATATGACAACTAATACAAATGGTACAACTAAGAGATATAGGACAAGTGGTACACATGGTACAACTAAGAGATATAGGCTAAGTGATAGAAATGGTATTACTGTGACAACTTGTGTAATTCGAATTGTGTTTTATTTTATTCTATTTCCAGGAGGCGATGAAGAGCACCCACACAAACGTACATTTTGATTATGGAGGGTACTATTAAGAAGAGCATGAATGGATTTCAGGTAATTATGTATACGCTATATCGCTTAAGACCTCATCGTTGGAGGAGATTACTTATTCGTTGTTAGTAGAAAAGATATGCAGGAAGATTGCGATAGATGAAACCACGGCGAAGCTGAAATTGAGTTACAGTCTATCTAAAGCTCGAAGAGAGTCATATATTGTAGATAACGAGGACGTTTTTGTTTATCTAACGTCATCGGATACAGAGGGACTTAAACCTGTTTTGCATGTGGAGATAATCAAGGATTTGGAAACAAATCAGAGGGTCGACCAACTTTCAAGAGCGGAAGGAAGTTCATTTGGTTTGAACTATGGGCAGCTGGTTTCAAATGGCAGAGTTGATGATGTAGATAATGCTGGCATCCTTACTATTTTCAGAGCATGTGGAACAGCAGAACAAGTGAACGAGACGATTATTGAAGAGGTGATACAAAATGTTGATACTGGAAATATTGGTAATGAGGATTGTGAGAATGTAACACGTAACGAATATGCAGATGTGGATAGCCCAATGGATAACCATGTTGATGAAGTTTTCGATGGTAGGCATGAATATGTTGAGATTCCAGGTCCTGTGGAAGAAAGTCAGTTTGTTGAAGAATGGGAAGATGGTACGGGTCTTGAAATAAATCAAGAATTTAGTTATAGGGAGGCAGTGCAAGATTTGGTTCTCAGAGCTGCAAATAAGAACTGCTATGGGGTTAAAACTGTGAAGTCGGATACGGAGCGACTTATGCTACGATGTCGACAAGAAGCCAATGGTTGTCAATGGTATATACGAGCTGCGAAAACTAAGTCATCATCCTTTTGGACTGTCAGAGTACACAGAAAGATGCATACATGCTCTCAGGCTGTTGAGAGTACAAGCAGTAGTGGTAGACAGAAAGGCACACAACGATTAGTAACATCTATGTTGCATGAAGACTATCCAGGTTTAATGGACACCCCGACACCTAAAAACATCATGAGTATTGTACTAGGAAGACTTGGCTTGCAGTTGTCCTACTCTACCGCATCGAGAGCGAAAAAACAACATGTTAATGATGTGTGGGGGAGCCCTGAAAAAAGCTACAAGATGTTGTATTCTTATCTGCACATGTTAGAGAAGATCAATCCTGGGACAGTAACAAGTGTGGAATTGGATGAAGGAAATAGGTTCAAGTACGTATTTATCGCTTTGGGCGCTTGCATCGAAGGGTTTATGGCAATGAGGAAAGTGATAGTTATTGATGCAACTTTTCTAAAGACTGTATATGGTGGTATGTTAGTTTTTGCAACAGCTCAGGATCCTAATCATCACCATTACCCCCTTGCGCTTGGTGTAATTGATCGTGAGAGAGATGATAGTTGGATCTGGTTTTTCAAAATGCTGAAAAGCGTTATACTGGATGTTCCTGGACTGGTTTTTATAAGCGACAGACATTCAAGCATTATCAAGGCAGTCATTGAGGTGTACCCGAGCGCTAAGCATGGACATTGTGTCTGACATTTGTCTCAAAACGTGAGAGGAAATGTGAAGAATGACAAGGATGAAGTTGCGAAGAAATTCATAGAGTGCACTCATATTTATACTAAGAGTGAGTTTGAGAGAGAGTATGGTGCATTTAAGAGTAGGTTTCCTAAAGCCGGTGAGTATATGGATAAGAGTATAGAGTTGGATAAATGGACGAGGTGCTATTTTGAAGGGGACAAGTATAACATCGACACTAGCAATGCCGCATAATCAATGAATAGTGTGTTTAGGAAAGCAAGAAAGTACCCCCTATTTCCTATGATTGATGCGATTCTTGAAAAACTTTCTGAATGGTTCAACAAACATAGGAAAGAATCTGCTTCTGCATCGGACAAAAAGAAAATGGTGCCTTTTGTGGAGAATGAAGTTCACAGCCGATGTGCAACTGCACCACTTTTAACGGTGACTGAGCTGAACAACTTCCATCTTGAATACAACGTTTAAGGACTCGATGGGAAGACGTATTTGGTGGACTTGAAGATGAAAAGTTGTTCTTGTAGATGTTTTGATATAGACAAGTACCCGTGTGTCCATGCAATAGCCGCAACCAGGAACCTCATGAGGACAGAAGGGAGAACAGTGAGTATCCAAATCTATGATCTGTGCTCGAAATATTACTTGATTGAGTCGTGGGCATTGGCATATTGCAGAACGATTTATGTAGTGCCGCATGAGTCTCATTGGAGTGTTCCTGCTGATATTCAAGAATTGTTCGCCTTACCGCCGGAGTACACCAAAAGAAAAGGAAGAAATCAAGAAGCGCGGTATCCATCCACCGGAGAAAGTCGCCGGAAGAGGAGGATGTACAAGTATGTGCCTGGCATAGACTTGGAGAGGTGGTTGCAGCCCGAAAGGCATGATGAACAAACTTAATTTTTGTGTTTGTATTTGTCTCGGATTGGTACCACTTAATTTCTGTGTTTGTATTTGTCTCAGATTGGTACTACTGGTTCACCTTGGTACAACTAAGAACATATTTGTATTTGTCTGGATTTGAATTTATTGGATTTGTACTATCTGGTTCAACTTGTACAACTAAGAACATATATGTATTAATATCATTAAGGAGGTTCACGATGTGTTATACACATAGTTGTCCCTGCATGTCCAGTTGTACAAAGTTCCTAATAGTTGTACTTTTGCGAATTTAGGGTTTTTGTAGTTGAACCGTGATATAAATTATTACGTTGTAGTTGTCCACATGATTTTCTAGTTTCCATGGTCATTTAGGAGGTTTACATAGTGCGAAATATGGATAACATGAACTAATCTTTCGTTTCTTATTCATATTCTTGTTTCACATCAACCACACCTTATACTATAAGGAAGACATTAGTAATGTTAACCATGTTATGATGGAAAAGAATCAAAATATATGATTTTGCATAACTTGTACTATGTAAACCTCCTAAATGACCATGGAAACTAGAAAATCATGTGGACAACTACAACGTAATAATTTATATCACGGTTCAACTACAAAAACCCTAAATTCGCAAAAGTACAACTATTAGGAACTTTGTACAACTGGACATGCAGGGACAACTATGTGTATAACACATGAATATTTCAACTACAAAAACCCTAATTTCCCCCCCCCCCTAAATATTATTGGATTTCCCTCACTTTTCCGCCAAATATTTCAGATTTCCCCCTAAATATTATTTCCCTCACTTTTCCCCCAAATATTTTCATTTTCCTCACTTTACCTTTCTCTTTACTTTGTCGCGAGAGAGATGAGAGAGAGGAGCGAGGGAATTATGAGGAGAGAGAATTCCGAGAGAGAGAATTCGAGGGAGAGAGAATCAATCCGACATAGATTCATTGTTCCGATTTGGAGGTAAGCTCGATTTGGGGGAAAGCTCGATTTGGAGGTAAGCTCGATTTGGAGGTAAGCTCGATTGGGGGAAAAATTAGGGTTTGTAGAGATGCAAAAATTAAGGTCTGAGCATTTGTTTGGTGGTGCGTTTTCTTCTGGGTTTTACTGGTTCACCTTGGTACAACTAAGAACATATTTGTGTACACCTATGGCACTCCGACAGATATGGACCCCAGCTATAGTGACGATAAGCGGAACAAGAGGCTAATCGAGAGCCTTTACCATGTAGCCGACGCTGACTATGACATTCCGTCAGAGGTAAGCTTAAGAGGACAATGTGATGATTTTGTATTTCCCACACAATGCTACTGTGGTGGGAGAGCAATACTAGCTTCATATCGCGGAGCATCATACCTCGGACGACTATATTACACATGCTCGTTGAATATTGACGTAAGTAATCTTCTTGACTTTTACATTGTTTAAGTTCAATTATCTAATTTCTGGTTTGTGTAGGATGGAGAGTGTCATATCTTTAAATGGTGGGATGAGGCTATGATGGAAGAACTGGAAATGGTAAAGCACCAATCTGAGATGATTCTTTCCATTGACCTTGATCTCAAGGCAGAGATGGTTGGATTGAAGAAGTCACTTTGTACAAGGGAGAATGAAACACCTTGCATGCTTTTGAAGAATTTGGTTGCTTCAGTTCTTGTTCTCGTAGGTGTCACTTTGTACCTCTTTAAGTAGAGAAGAATGTAATGTCACTTTAAGTTGCTTCAGCTCTTGTTATCTTGCTCATCACTTTTTACCTCTTTAACTAGAACTCAGTTGTACCTAAAAGTCTTAGTTGTACCGAATAACTGGATCTCAGTAGTACCTAAAAGTCCGAAAACTAGAAATCAGTTGTACCTAAAAGTCTTAGTTGTACCGAATAACTGGATCTCAGTTGTACCAGTTGGACCAAAAACTAGAAATCATCAACTAAAAATATACCAGTTGGACCAAAAACTAGAAATCATCGGCTAAACACATACCAGTTGGACAAAAAACTAGAAATCATCGACTAAAAACATTTCACAAAGTTCCAACAAAAACAAATCCAACCGAAACACAAAGTTCCAACAAAAACAAATCCAACCGAAACACAAAGTTCCAACAAAAACATTCCTAAGTCTTCGATTTCTTTGATTTCTTTGCTTCCTTAGCTTCCTTCCCTTTCCCCCCTGTAAAAGGGGACACCTGGTACCTCGATGGTTCCCGCTTCCTCTTGTTTGCACCTCTCACAGAAGGAGTTGCACTTTTCCTTAAACTACTCTTGGTCCTCTTGAATGGTTCCACCTCAGTCTTTTTCTCCTTGTCAACACCATCGGCTTCTTTCTCAGAAACTGTAGCCTCTTTATCCTTCTCAGTTGTACCAGTTGGACCGGCAGATCCTGAAACTTCTTTATCCTTCTCAGTTGTACCAGTTGGACCGACAGATCCTGAAGCTTCTTTATCCTTCTCATTACCAACAGATCCTGGTGCTGAGGCTGCTGTTGGTGAGAAGACTGCTGGTGGTGAGGGATGAAATGGTGGTGGATATATTTCTGCTTCAACATCTTTCAATCTCTCATCTATGCGTTCGATTCTCACATCCATTCCACCAAGTTTCTCCATGATTTCCTTAAACCCATCCTCCATCACTTTTTGCAGCTCCAACACTGATTCAACACTTTTTGCAGCTTCAACTGGTTCCTGTCTTCCATCTCGAGAACCAACGTCCAACTCGTACAGATCTTTCCACCGTATCTTCTTCCTCTGTACGATTAGACGCTGTCTCCAACTATCAACGATTGGATCAATATAACCTATCCCATCATCAACACCATCGTCTATGATGTGCGCCAAAAGAGCTTTCTCACCCGGGTCCGGTTCCAAGATGCTAGTAATATCCTGTGAATATCAATAAATTTAACATAAAATCAAACTCATAACAAATACAAATAATACCAAATATGTTCACAAACTCTAACCTTAGTACTTCCAAGCGCTTCATTTATGGCTTCCAATGGAAAACCTTTCATTGCTTCTTTGGTGAACTTGTGATTGCACATCCTTGGACAATCCTTCTTTGCGGGTACATCTTCTCGAAATTTGCTTCCAAGACTTGGAATACACTCAAATGCCATAATCTACACACGGAGTTACAATATCTCAGTATTAAAATCATATAACTATTAATCTAATACTTAAAATAAAAAAATATTCATATAGAGTTACCTCCAGAAGAACAATGAATACAGAAAAGGCAGGCTGTGCTTTTGGTTTCACGGTGCCTTTCATGTTCTTCATCATGCACCGGATCGCTTCCATACATTCATCAAATGTATAACGCCCCCAAGGAAAATTCTCACAAGCATTCACATCATCCACAACACTTAGAAGGAAGGGATCTATGTTTCCAACAGCCTTAGACTTTGCTTTCACTACCTTGCATAAGAAATACAAGATAGTCAACTTCTTCCGGTCTATAGAGCTCTTGTTGGTCTTCATTTCGTCCAGCTTCTCTTCCACATCTTTGATTTTAATTCCGTCTTTCCTTCCAAACACCTTCTCTACAAACTTCAAACCCCCCAATTTCTTATAGTTGTTGGAGTAGTCATGGCAGGCAAATCCAGTTAACAGCGCGTGCTCTCTCATAGAATACCTAATAGGCACTCCATTCACCACAAACCAGCACTCTCTTTCCATCTCCGTACAAGCTGTGCGAAGCAGAAGCATCCACATGCCTTGAATCATGTGGTTTGGCTCCTTAGGCATGTGGAATATATGCTTAAATTGAGAATGCTTTCTAAACCATTTCAGTTCTCCTGAAAGATTATTCTCTATGTATTCCACTGTCTGGGTCACAACACACCTAGTTCCTATCTTACAACCCTTGGTGTATTCAGTTGGACCAAAGAACAGCTTCTCGGGCTGCAGTGGTTGAGTTTCATCATCGGTATCCTGAAATTCAAACACAATATTACTTAGTTGTCCCAGTTGTCCCAAATTCCACCAAAAACATAAATTCCCCAAACACAGTTGTCCTAGTTGTCCCAAATTCCACCAAAACACAAAATCCCCATACACAGTTGTCCCAGTTGTCCACAATTATACCAAAAACACAAATTAATCAAACACAGTTGTCCCAGTTGTCCAAAATTATACCAAAAAACACAAATTAATCATACACAATTGTCCCAGCTATACGACACTCGTCTACCTACTACCTAAACCAATACTATCCTAACTTCTACTAGTTGTTTTCTCGAGCCTAACCTGTAATTTTCCTAATTCCCAATCTCAATCTCAAGTATACATACCTCCTCTACTTCGTTGTCGTCTTCCTCACTTGAGTTTCTCTCTGCTCCTTTTTCCCCATCACCATCCTCCTCACCATCCTCACCATCATTTGACTTATTCTCTTCGGTTTCAACAACCGTGCTCGTTTCAACTTCAGTGCGGTTGGGTCCATCAGTGCGTGGTTCTTCATCAGTCCGAATGGGTACTTCTTCCCTGAGATTGGGTGCTTCTGCGTCTTCAGTGATGGGTTCTTGATCAGTGTGAATGGGTGCTTCATCACTGCGATTGGCAGAAGACTCAGTGCGATTGGTTGCTTCTACGTCTTCAGTGATGGGTTCTTCATCAGTGTGAATGGATGCTTCATCACTGGGCTTGGCAGAAGACTCAGTGCGATTGGTTGCTTCTATTGTGGCTGCGTCTTTGGTCCTCTCTTCAGTGCTATTGGTTGCTTCTATTGTGGCTTCGTCTTCAGTCCTCTCTGCAGTTCGATTGAGAGATTCTTTTGTGGGATTATGTGAGTCTCCTGCTCCGCCTGGATCTTCACGGCCTTCTGTCGACCCATAGGATTCATACACTGTACCATATGCTTTAACCCGAGCCATGACGACGGCGGTTTATCCCAAGACTATAGAGGTGGAAGAAGAAACGATGGAGAAGAAGGAGACGAAGACGATTGCGAAGAATGAGAGGAGACAGACCCGGAGACAGAGATCGCCGGAGAACAATCGGGAATTAGGGGTCGTCGAGAACAATCGTTTAACTTCCGTCGTCGGTTTAACTCGATTTTGTTTTGTCTTTGTGACTTATGAAAATTAAGGATTTAGATTTAGAGAAATCTAAATCGGGTTGATGGGTCATCGGGTTAAAGTGAGACGGGTGGGTATTATTGTGGTTGGGTTGTAATTAAAAAAATGTAAGAGGGACTAATTTGTATTTTCTCGAGTTTTTGATTTAAAAAAAAAAATCAAAACTAAATGAATTTTTAGAACGGTGGCATATCTGAACATTTTTTCACAAAAGGTGGCTTTTGTGCATTTGATCCTTCGAGTTACTACATAACTCTGGATGCCAAGGAACCAGCTTCTTCTTCACCTCCTCAAGCTACTACTACTTTTCAAATTAAAGTATCAGAGGAAGGTCGTGGCATATTTGTTCTGAGTTGCAGTATTGCAAGAATTCGAGGTGAAACAAGCGATGACAGAGAAACAACGTCGGTGTATATACCTGGTAAAAGTTACCTCTTAGGTAAGCACTTACCTGAGTGGCCGCCAGAGACTCCTTTTGAAAATGAAAAATATTGCCTGGTAAGTAAAGTAAGATCAATATTGGCTTTGAGTTGTGGTATCTATCATATCTTATGAATGATGATGATCAACAACAAAGTAGTGATGATGTTTTGCTGCAATATATATATAATATAGATATGGTCACTGGTCAGGTGAATGAATTAGAGCTGCAAGAGATAGACAAGGACTGGATTCATCTATATTTGGAGCTTGCTGTTGCCACGGCTGATGGGTACGGCAGGAAAGAACCTAAGGACTATGATGATCTACAGATTGTGGACAACGTGCTGGCGATTGATGGGGAGGGACTCTATGCCAAGAATGCAACCTTCTACATAAGGTTCAAGGACATGTTCAGGGCTCGCCTTGGTCAAAGTGATTATGTTGATCGCGTAGCTATAATTAGAAGAGGGTTTGATGAGGATACCGGACTCTTCAGTCTCAAGGGTCAGATTCTGAATTCACAAGTTATACCAAAATAATCTTAAGATACGGGATGCTTGGGTCAGAATCAGAGTTCATAAATTATACAGTTTAGCCGGGGACCCTTTGCAGAGAATAAAAGGATCAAGTTAAATCCGACTGTACTTCCAAATCAAATCTCGGCAAATCTGCAGGCTGTCAACTCGGGAGATTAAGAAGCTGCATGAGAATTGATGGAGCAACCGTGGCTTGGCGTGGCTTGGCTCGTCTCCTGCACAAGACAAAGATCCATTTGAAAGATAATTAATACTATTTTATCAATGCTGGACTTAGTTATTTGGATTGTTAAGTAGATGTGGCTTTTGTGTGCTTGTAGTATGATTTAACATAACATATGTGTGCCTAAATAGGGGAAGAATGGGAATACATTTCTTCTTCTTGCTTTCAAATTTTTCCCTCTTAATTGATTGGGCCCGCACACTTTTGCGGGCATGAATCTGATCCAAAATTATGCTTAATATTTGTACCGTTTTTTGTTTTTAAAACGTCTATATTGTTGTGAATAAAAGAGAGAGAAAAGAGATAGGAAATTATTGTGTGTTTTAATTCCATGAATAATGAGGGGTTTCTATCTTTTTACAATTACTTAAATTTGGAGAAGAAAGAAAAGAGAATATACTAAACATTTTTATAATGGGCATCCATAATAAATAATTTATAACACTCCCATGATGACTATTATAACGGAATAGTAGTAAAGCGCGTAAGGTGTTGCCTCATTAAAAACTTTACTAAGAAAACCCAATGGTAAAAACTATAGTTAAGGGGAAAATAGTGTATCACGCATTTACTCTCCCTCATGTGTACATCCGTCTAGATCTTTGAGACGACGTAATCCAATAAGATGAACAACTTCTTGAAAGTAGTAGTTGGAAGCGCCTTGGTAAATAAGTCCGCCAAATTATCGCTTGAACGGATCTGTAGAACACGAACATTGCCATTCTTCTGCAAGTCATTGATAGTGGGACTTTTGCAAGTCTTAAATCAATTACTCAAATCCCAATAATGTCATTGTGGTATTTAAGATATCAAACCAATGATGTATGAGGCTAACACACTATGAATCCAAGAAATTATATAAGCTAAGCAAATCAAGTGGTTTTAATCTAACAACCTAATGATTCTAATTAAAAGCAAGCAAACAAGTAACAAGACTAAACAAACACTAAACGAGATTAACACATTGATAAAGGCAAGCCCTTGGATGAGGTTATGGACTTTGGGGACTTTTATGATCAATCTAAGATGTCAATGCACACAATCAAGCCATTTTCCTTAGCCTAGAACACTTAAACAAGACTGATCAATTCTCATAGTCTTAATCACTTTGCTAATCAACTAATCAAGAACAAACTCTCATTTGTGAAAATTTAATTATCAAGCATTAATCATAAGTTCTAATAGCCATAATACTCCTTAAACAACTACTCTCATAGGTTAAGCAAGCAAAATCTCTTAATTAGCTATTTGAGGAATTTCATCGAACACCTTGTGTGCATGAAATTCTCTATGATCTAGATTAACTTTCTCAAGCCTAATCTAGCATTATGAACACTAAATAAGAGAGAAAACATGTAATCTAAGCCCTAGACATCATAGATCAAACACGAAATCCCCTAATCTACCTCATCCATGAGCTCTAAAAAGGTCTATTCACTAACCATGATGAAACCCTCAAATCCCATAAGGAAGATGATTGAATCCATGATTATAGAATAAAAAGAATAAAATAAAAGATAGATTAAGAAGATTCAAACTTTAAATTGCATAAAAGAAAACAAATGTCTCTTCCCAAAATATAAGAACCCTTAAATGAGGTTTTGTAGCCAAAGAAAAAGAGAAAAAAAAGCATATATCATAAAAAATTAGGTTCTTAAGTATTTAAAGGGTAAGTGGGCGAACCGGGTCAACCCGGGACAAAACGGGTGTTGACCCGGTCGGATCTGGGTTGGAGTAGACTGTACCGACCAGCATTGGGTCGGTATTGGCTGGGTCGGTAATGAAACTTGTGCATAACTCGTTTGGGCGTCAGATAGACATGTCCCTGCTAAATATGATGTATCTTTCGAACCACTGATCATAATGACATGTCACCACCTCCAGAAGACATCTAACTCAATTATCTACAACTTCTATGAAGACTTCTGAAGCTAAATCCGAACGTAAATTCTTCATCTGGCCTGATCTTTCAGTTACTTTGGCTGGCTTCGATGAGGACGGATTTGGACTTGTACCAGGTGGGCTTTGTTCGGTATGGAAAGTGTCTTGGGTCGGTACAAGTCTTACCTCAGTACCGGATGAGATCATACCGCCCAAAGGTGGGTCGGTATGCTGGTCTTGAAGCTTGATACCGAGACAGCCTTGGTCGGTACGTGTTTTGCGGCCAGACGGGCATATCCTTGGTAAAATCGTCATATCTCCTGAATCACTTATCCAAATGACCTGAAACCACTTCCAGAAGACAGCTAACTCATTTCTCCATCATTTCATGAACACCTTCGAAGCTAATTCTGATTGGAAACCCTTCGTCTGTCCAGTTCTTTCGGAAAATTCGGGTGACATGACTGGGATTTGAATTTGGATCGAGATGCTTGTAGTGGAGAAGCGTGCCGGGTGAAGTTTGAGCGGCACTGTGGGGCAGTACAGGTCAATGTGCTGATGCCGTTCAAGTGTACCGACCAAGTGTTGGCCGGTATGGTTGCCTAGAAACTCCATTTTCTTCTAGTCTCCTCTTCTTGACTCGTTTGCGAGCCAGACGGACATGTGGTCAGTCAAAGGATGATAACGTTTGCAGTTCAGCTCCGAATGATCTGAACCCAACGCCATTACGAAGCTAACTAAATTCCCTATGACTTTCATCAAGGGGCAAAAGCTAACTCCAATGGGAAGGCCTTCGTCTGGATCGATCTTTCTGGTACTTCGGACTGGCTCTGTTTTGGATGCAAGTGTGTAGCATCGATCTATGCTCCATGTGGTATTGACCGATGTAAGTCTTTTTCATCATTTTTGCGGTTCATTGCATCTCATTTGACTCTCCTTCAAACTCCAAGCCATCCCTTTGTTCTCTTTCACTCCGATCATCTCCAAAACGTCTCCAAGTACCTAGAAAACACTCCAAAACATGCAAAACTCACTAGGACCTAATGCAAACAACCTAGATTCTAATTAAGACCCAAAATGCTAAGGAAAACTATGAAAACTCATGCATGAGACTCAAAACACTAAGTTAAATGCATGCTAAAACAAGTAAAATATGAGAATATCAACTCCCCCAAACTTATTCATTTGCTTGTTGATATTCCCATATTTTACTTCTTTTAGCATGCATTTAACTTAGCATTTTAGGTCTCATGCATGTGTTTTCATATCTTTCTTTAGTGTTTTGGTCTAAATGAGGCTTTAGTTAGTTTGCATTAGGTCCTAGTGAGTCTTGCATTCATTTGGAGTGTTTTCTAGGTGTTTGGAGACATTTTGGAGATGTTAGGAGTAATGGAGCAAAAGAGGATGCAAGGATCATTCCGAAGTGTCTTAAAGATCCGGCAGAAAGAAGGGGTTACAGTCCGATTCAGCCTCAATGATCTTCAGTAAAGATGTATCCAGATGAGTTATCTGTGTACTGGAGGTGGTTTGAGGTCATTCGGACATGTATTCCGGGAGATATCGCGAGTTTACCGAAGGTGTATCCGCCTGGCCGCGAGACCAACGCCGACCAACATTGGATCGGCACAAGTAAGTCCAGTACCGACCGGTCCTAGACCGGTACTATCTGGTCGGTACTCAAGCAGAGAGTAGTACCGACCCAGATTCACTCCCCATACCAAACCAGAATGGATCGGTACAAAACTCAATATGTCCTCATCGAATCCAGCCGAAGTCACCCAAAGATCGCGCCAAATGAACAACTTACGTTCGGAATTAGCTTCGGAAGTCTTCATAAGAGTTGTAGATAATTGAGTTAGCTGTATTCTGAAGGTAGTTTGAAGTCATTCAGAGCGGTGGTTCGAAAGATACATCAGATTTAGCGGGGATGTGTCCGTCTGGCGCCCAAAGGAGCTATGCTCAGAGATTAGTACCGACCCATTGTACCGACCCAGGACAGGTCGGTACAGACCTCCAAAATCAGCCAAAAACCAGTTTCAGCCGGGTCAATACCCGGTTTGTTCCGGGTTGACCCGGTTCGCCCTTTTTTCTATAAATACTCTTGAAACCTAATTTTCTAGCGAAACTTTCTTATTTTTAGAGTTGGGTTTTATCCCAAACTCTTCCTATGGTGATTTTGGATGGATCTTCATCATTCATGCCACTCTAGTGAAGTATTCTTCAACCTTATCTTTTATTTAATGCATCTTCTTTATCTTTATGTATTTTTTTTTTTTGTTCTTTATGTTTAGACTTTAGGGTTTTTGTTGAATTTTGGTTTGCTTGATTTTTATGGGTTGATGATTGATTTGTGATGCTTAGATTCTAAATCATTGCTTTCCTTTCTTTCTAAGTGATCTTAATGCTAGATTGGGCTTGAGAGAGTCAATCTAGATCTTTGGAAATTTCACACCCACAAGGTGTTTGATGAAATTTTTCAAAGAACTTAAAAAGAGATAAACATTCTTAACCTATGAGAGTAATTGCTTAAGGTGTTTATTGGTTGATTTGAATATTGATCTTAATGTTTGCTAATCATTTCATTACAAATGAGAATTTGATCTTGATTTAGTGATTAGCAAAGTGATTAGTGCCTTGAGAGAAGATTAGTCATAATTAGTGGTCTTAACCTAAGGAATAGTATAGATTGTGTGTATTAGCATCGTTAGTCAATTGTCTTGATGGTTAGATGATGATGAATTAAGTTGATCCTTGTTAGATCCTTCACATAGGTTAGCTCTTAATGCTAGATTTAGATTGAGAGATCAAATCTAGAACTAAGGCATTTCACGCCCGAGAGGTGTTCGATGAAATGCTTGAACCAAGCCTTTTGTGAGCTTTTCACATCCTTGCCAATGAGAGTTAATGTCAAGGGTGATTAGTGAACTAATTGAGATTGTTTATTAATGCTCATTGATTATCTAATTGCAAACGAGAGTTTATGTCAATTAGGTGATTAATGAAGTGATTAGTGACATGAGAATGGATTGGTCATATTTATGAATCTCACGTTCTAGGATAGTGTTTAATGCAATCTTTGTCATCATTATTTGATTGTTAATCATTCATTTGATAGTTTATTCCATGATCCAACACTTCTATCTTTTGTTTTATTTTTTGCATTTTACTTTCTTAATCTAAAAACATAAAAACTCAAAACAATTGCTCTAGCTTAAGTCATTTCTTGCATTCCTAGTGTGTTGTTCTTTGTGCCTCCTTTGATTGATCCTCTTGTACTACAATGATATGAGTAGACTTGAGTAATTGATTAAGACTCCAAAAAGTCTATCATCACTTGTCCTCAAGCAAACAAACAAGAACAAGAAGAGAGAGAGACATGAAGATGGGAGTTAGAATCCAAAAGCATCACAAGAAGAAATCGAATTCAAAGTCCAAGTTTGTAATTCTAAAATGTTTCAAGTGAGTCTACTCCAAAAGAGTTAGCCATTTCTATCTTCACATGTATCAAGTTCAAGTCCCAACCTACACAAGCATTCTTATCCTTCAACCCTTGACATTCATTAATGGTTTATGTGAATCATGCTTATGCAAAATCAAATGAACTCGTTTGGCTAAGGGATACGGTTTTGAGATGAAGATGATCTCAATCACATGCGTGGGTGCTCCAATGCGAGGATCTCTCTAGGAATGAGCAAACTTTAGCAAAATGCTAGAGGTAAAAAGCAACATATGTATACAATGGTAAATTATCATCTACCAAAAGCCTAAGATGTCTCTAACCCTAGCATTTCTAACCCATGAAGTCCCAAACCTAAGCTACCCCTTTTCATAAGGCATTTTTGCCTTCATAACCCACACATTTTTCTTGTCTCTTCACTTCATCTTTTTCTCACTTAGGGAATTCTTCTTCTCCATTGAATTTGTGGTTTGGTGCTCCTCTTTCTTGTTGCTTTAGCTCTTCTTGTCTTGCCTTCCTCCTCATCATTTTGATGTTTTAGCCATCTTTTTGGCTACTTTTCTTTTCTTTCAAACACTTGGAGGCTAATCTTAATGCTTAGAGCTAATCTTATAACTTGTCACCAACCACTTCACATTTTTGCATTCCCCCTTTCGCTTTCTCCCCATCTTTCCTTTCCGTTCCACCCTTCTTTTGTTGTTTCACCCACGTCCCAAACCAACACCCCAAGACTTCCCATCCTAGCTAACTTATCACTAGACAAAGCCCATTGATGTTGGAGCTAAATCTACATGAGAATCCATCCTTGTCGCCCTAAACCTAACACTTTTTGCCAAGTTTGCTCAAGAAGTAGGCATCTCCATCACTCACGAAAGTTAAAGGCTAGAAAAGAGGTTTAGTTCAAGGTGTGGGGAACCATTCCAAATATGGGATATGGCTACTTGGATCCACAAGGGTGGTAAAAAGGGGAAAAGAAGATCCAAGTATGTATATGGGTATCCACGAGTTCATTCAAAGATGCACAAACACGATAATTGCAAGTCAAGATTAAGGTTCTTATTAATAGGGTTGAATTCAATTCACACTTGCTTCAATCAAGACAAGAAAATCGATGCATGAGATCTAAAGATGGTGCATCCTTACTTTCAAACTCACTAGCATGCATTAGACAACTACGAACGTGGGCGTTGAATTAATTTCTTAAAGTGATACCCTAGCTCATCGTTGCTCCCAATGCAATATGCAATGCACCCTACATGAAAACTAAACTCAATCCTACACATGAAATGCAACTAGATGACTGCAAAATTTCAAAAAAATTCAATTTTTTTTGAGTTTTCTATGCCATAAGTGAATGCATGATATGCATGAGACTCAAGAGATGCAAAATCGAAAATAAGACACAAAGAACAAGATTAGATACCGGTCCCTCCCCCAAACTTAAATCACACCGTCCCGATGTGAAATAAATTCAAGGAAGAAACCCAAAACAAAAGATGAAGTGCAAAGACTCAAAAGGAAAGAGCTACTTACAATGGAGGAGTTGTACTATGAGAATGGAGAGAATGGAGAGCTTTCCAACATCAAACACCGTTGTGCTTTGCCACGACCTTGCTACCATCAAGAATCTTGCAACCACTTAACAAAAACATCAAAAAGCACTAAAAAAAGTAGAAAGTATTTACAAAGATATACATGGGAATGTCTCCCAAGTGCGCTTTGTTTAACATCACTAAGCTCGACGTTTGTTACCCTTTTAGGTGGGTGTGAAAGGAGTGTTGGCACTCTTTGGTGCGTCCTTGAGCTCGAGAGTAAGGATCTTGCTCATGACTTCTTCGATACCCGTTGGACCTTTCTCTTTGAGCTCGGGTGTGAGAAGTGCTCTAACCTTTGCAAAGGGCTTAGACCTTCCCTTACACTTCATTTTGTACTCAACCACACCATCATCATAATTCCAGGGTGTGAGTGTCATTGTAGTTGGTTAAGCGTGAACTTATCCTCATTGGACTTGCTTGGTTCGTTGATGACAAGGGTGGGAGGGTGGGTTCCATTTGTTTTCTTCTTCTTGATCTTAGTGCTCTTACCCTTCCTTTGCACCTTGAAACTCTCAATCTCATTCTCCGTCGTGGTGGAGAAAAGAGATTCCAAGCAAACTCCATCCAATGCAAAGGCTTCCTCATCATTACCATAACCCAAAGCTTCCTCTTCACGAGATTTTTCCTCCTTTTCACAAGCTTTTGGGGGTGGAGCCAAATTCATCGTCTCATAGCTACTCACATACTCAAATCTTTGGGCTTGAACTTCGTCATCCTTGTAAACCATCACCTCTCTAGCATCGACCTTAGAACCGTAGAGAAGGTTAGAGATTTCTTCAATTGTCCTTTCATGCTCATTAATCGTCTTCAATACCACGGCTTGTTCCTCAACCTTCTCCTTGCTAGCAACCATCGATTCTTCATATTGGGAGCCATCGATTTTTCCTTTGAGCTTTTCCATGGGTTTATTAGAGAGGGAGCTTCCTTGAGTATTTTGATTCTCCAAATGCTTGAGCTTAGAAGCCATTGTTTCAAACCTTGTGTTGAGCTCATTGTAGGAGCAATTTATCCTTGTTTTGGTCTCGACTTGACCCGTTAGTATTTGGTGGAACATCCCATTAAGGTCAAAGTCTTGTGGCTTGGAAGAGCTAGGTTGGCTTTGAGGAGCAAAACCTTGTGCAAGACCTTATTGTTGAAAGTTGGATCCTTGAGCTTGTTGTTGTTGTTGTGTACCCAAATCCACTTTATCCTCTTCAAACCGTGTGGTGGCATCAAAATCTGCAACAAAGTGAACTGATTTTATAGAGGCATTGATGAGCTTGTTTATCATTGTGGATTGCTTCTCAATCATGGTAGATTGCTTCTCCATTCTTTCGTTGAGAGTCTTCATTTCCTTGGTTCCCCTTTGCTCCTCATAATCACTCGTGGTCCTTGTAGCCTGATCATACTCATCACCATAGTTCTCTTCGCTTTGGGCCGAATTCTCCACAAGTAGCTCGCCTTGATCCACGGTGAGGTTTGTAAAACGCCATTTGCTAGCCACATTCAAGATCCATTTATGCTCTTTATCCACTCCCCAATAGAATATGCTAAGAATGGCTTCTTTCTTGAACCCATGATGGGGACAATCTCGAGTGTATCCTTTAAGTCTTCCCCACGCCTCATGAAAGGTCTCATGGATGCCTTGTTTGAAGCTCAAGATGTCCTTCCTATTTTGGACCGTCTTTGTGTGGGATAGAACTTCATAAGGAAGATCCTCTTGCAATCATCCCAAGAATTTACCAAGTGAGATGGTAATGCTCTCTCCCATTGGCTTGCTTTCTCTCCAAGAGAAAATGGAAACAAGATGAGCTTGATACTATCTTGGGGCACTCTTCCAATCCTAAATGTGTCACACAACCTCTCAAAAGAGTCCAAATGATCATAAGGGTTCTCCACTTTTGTCCCCAAGAACCTAGACTCTTGAATCAACCTAACCAATCTTGCTTTGATCTCATAGGCCTTGGCTTCAATTGGAGGAGGATGGATTCCATACCTCAATCCACGACAATAAGGAGTGTCAAAGCTTCCAATTGTTGGCTTGTTCTTTGGAGCTTGGGTCGGACTTGATGCCAATTCTTGAGGTTGTGGCATTTCTTGAGGTTTTGGAGCTTGAGGAATGCTTCTTTGGTCGTCCACCTCTTGAGGTTGTAGATCTTCAAGAATGTCTTTTTGATTGAACACCTCAAACACCTCAATCGATCTTGTCTTCCCATATCTCTTCTTTTGATTTTGGTACCTTTGAAAACACAAGAGAACTAAGGAAGACAAGTTAGTAACAATAAATAAGAGAAAATTCATCACGTCAACAAGATGCATGCACTTAGCGATATGCATTAACATAGTAAACAAAAGCTTAGTCTTAAGTAGAATCTAAATCCTAATGGCTATCGCTAAACCTCCCCGGCAACGGCGCCAAATTGATAGTGGGACTTTTGCAAGTCTTAAATAAATTACTCTAATCCCACTCATGTCATTGTGGTATTTAAGATATCGAACCAATGAGGTATGAGGCTAACACACTAGGAATCCAAGAAACTATATATAAGCTAAGCAAATCAAGTGGTTTTAATCTAACAACCTAATGATTCAAATTAAAAGCAAGCAAACAAGTAACAAGACTAAACAAGCACTAAACGAGATTAACAAATTGATAAAGGCAAACCCTTGGATGAGGTTATGGACTTTGGGAACTTCTATGATCAATCTAAGATGTCAATGCACACAATCAAGCCATTTTCCTTAGCCTAGAACACTTAAACCAGACTAATCCATTCTCATAGTCTTAATCACTTTGCTAATCAACTAATCAAGAACAAACTCATTTGTGAAAAGTTAATTATCAAGCATTAATCATAAGTTCTAATAGCCATAATACTCCTTAAACAACTACCTTCATAGGTTAAGCAAGCAAAATCTCTCAATTAGCTCTTTGGAGAATTTCATGGAACACCTTGTGTGCATGAAATTCCATATGATCTAGATTAACTTTCTCAAGCCTAATCTAGCATTATGAACACTAAATAAGAGAGGAAACATGTAATCTAAGCCCTAGACATCATAGATCAAACACGAAATCCCCTAATCTACCTCATCCATGAGCTCTAAAAAGGTCTATTCACTAACCATGATGAAACCCTCAAATCCCATAAGGAAGATGATTGAATCCATGATTAGAGAATAGAAAGATTAAAATAAAAGATAGATTAAGAAGATTCAAACTTTAAATTGCATGAAAGAAAACAAATGTCTCTTCCCAAAATCTAAGAACCGTCAAAGGAGGTTTTGTAGCCAAAGACAAAGAGAAAATAAAGCATAGATCATAAAAAATTAGGTTTTTAAGTATTTAAAGGGTAAGTGGGCGAACCGGGTCATCCTGAGAGAAACCGGGTGTTGACCCGGTCGGATCTGGGTTGGAGTAGACTGTACCGACCAGCATTGGGTCGGTATTGGCTGGGTCAGTACTGCTAAATATGATGTATCTTTCTAACCACTGCTCATAATGACATGAAACTACCTCCAGAATACATCTAACTCAATTATCTACAACTTCTATGAAGACTTCCAAAGCTAAATCCGAACTTAAATTCTTCATCTGGCCTGATCTTTCAGTCACTTCGGCTGGCTTCGATGAGGACGGATTTGGACTTGTACCAGGTGGGCTTTGGTCGGTATGGAAAGTGTCTTGGGTCGGTACAAGTCTCTGCCTCAGTACCGGATGAGATCATACTGCCCAAAGGCGGGTCGGTATGCTGGTCTTGAAGCTTGATACCGAGCCAACCTTGGTCGATACGTGTTTTGCGGCCAGACGGGCATATCCTTGGTAAAAGCTTCATATCTCCGGCACCACTTATCCAAATGACCTGAAACCACTTGCAGACGACAGCTAACTCATTTCTCCATCATTTTGATGAACACCGTCGAAGCTAATTCTGATTAGAAACCCTTCGTCTGGCCAGTTCTTTCGGACACTTTGGGTGACATGAGTGGGATTTGAATTTGGATCGAGATGCTTGTAGAGGAGAGGCGTGCCGGGTGAAGTTTGAGCGGCACTGTGGGGCGGTACAGGTCACTGTGCTGATGCCGGTCAAGTGTACCGACCAAGTGTTGGCTGGTATGGTCTCCTCTTCTTGACTCGTTTGCGAGCCAGACGAACATATGGTCAGTCAAAGGATGATAACTTTTGTAGTTCAGCTCCGAATGATCTGAACGCAACGCCATTATGAAGCTAACTCCATTCCCTATGACTTTCATCACAGGGTCAAGAGCTAACTCCAATGGGAAGGCCTTAGTCTGGATCGATCTTTCTGGTACTTCGGACTGGCTCTGTTTTGGATGCAAGTGTGTAGCATCGATCGATGCTCCCTGTGGTATCGACCGATGCAAGTCTTTTTCATCATTTTTGCGGTTCATTTCATCTCATTTGACTCTCCTTCAAACTCCAAGCCATCCCTTTGATCCTCTTTCACTCCAATCATCTCCAAAACGTCTCCAAGTACCTAGAAAACACTCCAAAACATGCAAGACTCACTAGGACCTAATGCAAACAACCTAGATTCTAATTAAGACCCAAAACGCTAAGGAAAACTATGAAAACTCATGCATGAGACTCAAAACACTAAGTTAAATGCATGCTAAAACAAGTAAAATATGAGAATACCAGTCATGTGTAAGGAAGAATTTTGGTAGAATGTGCTTCGTTCTATCACCTTTGATGTATCCTTCCTTAAGTTGAACGATGCAAGCAACATTATCTTCGTACATAATCGTTGGAGCTTCTTTCCCTTCAGATAAACCACAATCTTTTCGAATATGTTGAATGATAGACCTTAACCATACATACTCGCGACTAGCTTCATGAATAGCTAAAATCTCAGCATGGTTAGAAGAAGTGGCTGCAATTGTTTGCTTCATAGAACGCCAGGAAATAGTGGTACCACCACATGTGAATATATATCCTATCTGTGATCAAGCATTATGGGGATCGGATAAGTATCCAGCATCAGCAAAACCAACCAAGTCTTCTTTTGATATGTTAGAAAAGAATAAACCCATGTCTTTTGTTCCCTTAAGATAACGAAATATATGCTTAATCTCATTCCAATGCCTTCGAGTTGGACATGAGCTAAACCTTGCCAATAAATTCACTGCAAATGATATGCCAGGTCTTGTATGACTAGCAAGGTACATTAATGCCCCTATTGCACTTAAGTATGGTACTTCAGGACCAAGTACTTCTTCATTGTCTTCTCTAGGACGAAAGGGATCCTTCAACACATCAAGTGATCTAACAATCATATGGCTGCTCAAGGGATGTGCATCATCCATATAAAACCTTTTAAACACCTTTTCTGTATATGTCGTTTGATGCACTAGGATTCCATCCTTTAGATGCTCGATTTGCAATCCCAAACATAATTTCGTTTTTCCAAGATCTTTCATCTCAAATTCCTTCTTCAAATATCCCATTGTATGAGAAATCTTTGTATGAGTTTCAATGATATTTAAATCATCGACATACACTGCAATTATAACAAACCCTTTATGAAATCTCTTTATAAAGATGCATGGACTGATAGGGTCATTCTTGTACCCTTCTCTCAGTAAGTACTTACTCAGGTGATTATACCACATACGCCCTGATTGTTTCAGTTCATAAAGATCGATTTAACTTTATGCAGTATTGTTCTCGAAAACTAGGATTTGCTGCTTCTGGCAGTTTAAATTCTTATGGAACTTTCATGTAAATATCATTATTCAATGGCCCATATAAGTAGGTTGTGACTACATCCATCAAACGTAAATCAAGTCCTTCTTTTATCGCCAGACATATAAGGAACCTGAACGTTGTTGCATCCACCACATGAGAGTATGTATCTTCATAATCAATTCCGGGTCTTTGTGAGAACCCTTGTGCAACTAAATGTGCCTTGTATCTCACAATTTCACCAGTTTCATTCCTCTTTCGCACAAAGACCCATTTGTGTCCCACTGGTTTAACACATTCAGGAGTATGGACTACTGGTCCAAAAAATTCTCTCTTTGAAAGAGATTTTAACTCTGCGTCTATTGCCTCATTCCATTTTGGCCAATCACTTCTTTGTGTACACTCTACAATAGACGTTGGTTCATGATCCTCATTTTCATCA
Source organism: Eutrema heterophyllum (assembly GCA_002933915.1). NCBI lineage: Eukaryota > Viridiplantae > Streptophyta > Magnoliopsida > Brassicales > Brassicaceae > Eutrema > Eutrema heterophyllum. The sequence goes on along the minus strand of PKMM01004481.1, from coordinate 994,168 downwards.
ATAACATCAAGCGCTACATTGCATGTAAAATTTTCATCGACGTCAATTTGCTTTCGGTTCCATTTCATTCCAGACATGACATAACTAATTGAGATCTCATCATTCCCAGGTACCTGAATTTCTTTATGTCTCATGTCTATGGTCTCTTCTAGAGATCCATCAATATTATTAGTATCCTCGATTTCACCATTGCCAATATCTGCTCCTTTTCTTTTCCGAGGATTCTTATCTTTGGAACCGATAGGCCTACCACGCTTTAAGCGTGCCTTAGACTTGCTAGCATCTTGATATTTTCCTTCTTGGACATCAATTCTAATCGGAGCATTCACAGCTGGTATATGTGACTTTGTCACCTTATTTGGGTCAGAGAATGAGTCTGGCAACTCATTTGCTAAGCTCTGTAAATGAATTATCTTTTGGACTTCTAATTCACATTCTTTAGTCTGAGGATCAAGATAAGACGATGATAATTCATTCTAGCAAATTTCTTTTCCCAGCTGGTTATTTTCTCCCCCCAATGTTGGAAAGACTGATTCATTAAAATGACAGTCTGCGAATCGAGCCTTAAATAAATCCCCCGTGGATGGCTCTAGAAACTTAATTATCGATGGAGAATCGAATTTAACATATATTCCCAACCTCCTTTGAGGTCCCATCTTAGTTCGTTGTGGTGGAGCAATTGGAACATACACAGCACATCCAAAAACTTTCATATGGGAAATATTTGGTTCATGACCCGATATCAATTGTGATGGGGAGAATTTATGATTACTCGTTGGCCTGATGTGAATCAATTCTGCCGCATGTAATATAGCATGTCCCCAAGCAGAGATTGGGAGTTTTGATTTCATAAGTAATGGTCTAGCAATCAACTGCAAACGCTTAATTAGCGATTCATCTAAACCATTTTATGTATGAACATGTGCTACCGGATGTTCAACACTTATCCCAATTGACATGCAGTAATCATTAAAGGCCTTAGACGTGAATTCACCAGCATTATCAAGGTGTATTACCTTTAAAGGAAAATCTGGAAAATTTGCTCGTAGTCTAATCAATTGAGTAAGTAGCCTCGCAAACGCCAAGTTGCGGGTCGATAACAAGGATACATGTGACCATCTAGTAGATGCGTCAACTAGAACCATAAAGTATCTAAATGTTCCACACGGTGGGTGAATCGGCCCACAAATATCTCTTTGTATTCTTTCCAGAAAACTTATTGATTCAGTATTTATCTTGGCTAGTGAAGGTCGTATGATAAGCTTGCCTAAAGAACATGAAGCACATGAGAAATCATTAGGACGAATCTCATGGTTCTTTAATGAATGTCCACACGAATTCATTATTATCTTTCGCATCATTATCGAACCGGGATGGCCTAACCGGTCGTGTCAAACGCTTAGGTTTTTAGTAAACTTCTGGTTTACTGTGGCATTTGCCTCAATCGTACTAATCTTAGTATAGTACATTCCTGTGGAGAGTGCGGGTAGTCTTTCCACAATATTCTTAGAGCCTTGGGTAATACTAGTGATATGAAGATATTCATCACTTCCCTCGCTCATACTCTCAATATGATATCCATTTCTGCAGATATCTTTAAAGCTCAAAAGATTTCTCTTAGACTTGGGAGAGTATAACGCATCATCAATTTCAAATTGTGTTCCCATAAGCAATAACATATATGCTCTTCCAGAACCTTCAATTATCTTTGCACTACCCGATACAGTGCTCACACTAGCCTCTTTTATTATCAAATGAGAAAAATATCTCTTATCTTTCAGAATGGTGTGACTAGCCGTACTGTCTGCCAAGCATAAATCTTCACTATTCATTGTTCTTCAAATAATTAAAATAAGATGAATCATAATCATAATAAAATAAATCAAATTCAATTCAATTCAACCATGTCTAACAGCTCAACAATTCATAGAATAAAAACCAAAATCAAGCAACAACTTTGAATGTAAATAAAAGCCATAACTAAAAACAATAATGAATCTATAAATCACTTCTTCTCAACATGGGCAAGGAAATCAGTAGTTTCCAGGTGAGTTGCATCACCATGATCAAAATCATCTTCGCCATCTTCGTACACCAATTTCGTTTCAATTTTCTTGCCATTTTGCTTTAATGATTGTTGATAGAGATCAACAAAATGCTTTGGTGTACGGCACATACGTGCCCAATGGTCTTTTGCTCAACAGCGGTAACATTTATTCTCATATGTTTCTTTCTCTTGCTTGTTAATTACCATCTTTCTTTTCCCACTTCTGGTGAGAATAAGGGTTCTTGAAAGAAACTCGGCCTCGACCTCGACCATACTCTTGTCTACGTCCACGACTATGACCTCGTCTATAGCCATTTCCTCAGCCTTTGTTATTGGCGTCATAGGATGTCACATTCGCTTCAGGGAATGGAGTTGAACCACTTGGACGTAAACCGTGATTTTTCATCAAGAGCTCGTTATTCTGCTCAGCCACGAGGAGACATGATATGAGCTGGGAATACCTCGTATATCCATTTTCACGGTACTGTGTCTGCAGGACAACATTGTTTGCGTGAAAGGTAGAGAATGTCTTCTCTAACATATCATCATCCGTGACTTTCTCGCCACATAGTTCCAATTTGGATGTAATCCGGAACATGGCTGAGTTGTACTCACTCACAGACTTAAAGTCTTGGAGTCTCAGATGAATCCACTCGTAGCGAGCTTTAGGTAAGATCACAGTTTTCTGATGATCATACCTTTCTTTCAGATTGTTCCAAAGAACCTCTAGATCTTTCACGGTCAGGTACTCATTCTTAAGGCCCTCGTGGAGGTGACGACGAATAAATATCATAGCCTTAGCTTTATTCTGATTTTTGGCTTTATTTCTTACAGTGATTGTATCACCAAGCCCTTTTGCATTTAGATGAAACTCAGCATCTAATGCCCATGCCAAATAGTTATCTCCAGTGATATCAAGAGTCCCAAATTCAAGGCTTGTAAGATTCGATATGGTTTACTTTTTGGTGGAAAAACAGATCGAAGAGACGATCGTGTTAATAACGTGTTGTGAATAAAAGAGAAAGAAGAGAGAGAGGAAATTGTTGTGTGTTTTATTCCATGAATAATGAAGGGTTTATATAGTTTTATAATGACTTGGTGAACAGGCTAAACTTGGAGAATAAGGAAAAGAGAATATACTAAACCTCCTTATAATATGAATCTTTATAATGGACATCCATAATAAATAATTTATAACATATATGTAGTATTATGTCTTAGTATAGATCTCCCCTGAAAAAACTTTGGATCAGACTCCATTGCATATGATTCTCCATACATTCCCTTACGATTGCTTTAATAGGCTCATTACAGCCAGTTATGAGCAAATCGTCTAGAATATCAATCTCAAACATATCATCATTTTTTTCCTTTGATCTTTCCAACTCCTATATCCAAAATCCACTTTGAGAAATCTCTAAGTGCATGTTCTTCATGAATACTAAGCCCATCTGCGAGAAGCCTCATGTTCTTCATGAGCTTCAACACCTTGCATCTTTTCCAAAGCGACGACGCATTGAGGGAAGCCATAATAGTCTGTTCTCTTCCACCATCAGTCATTATTGGTAAAATCTGTAACCTTCAAAAGGCTCATCGCAGCTCAATATGTCGTGCATGCTCCTATTCAAAGTCTCAAAGCAATGTTTGCTTATCATCCCATATTATTAGCTTAGGTAATTTCATTTTTCATGATCTTTCCAGATTTCATCGAGCATATTGTCCATTCGTTTACAATAATGGGTATTCCAAATCTAGAGTGAGCTGTCCTACCACCTTTTAATAACAAAACAATAATACCACTGGATGCAATGTTTAATAGAATATGTCCTTCAGATAGAATAAAAGCTTCTAGAATACTCCAAAGAAAAGTCTTCTATGTCACCTCTTTGTTCGTCTGTAAGGTTGGATAATTTTTTTTTTTCTTTCTAATTCTTCTCTTAGCTCATCTTTGGTGTAATTTTGCTCCTCCGATATCAGTGTGTTGTTATCCCTATCAATTGATGAATCATCTGGACATGTCATTCCTTCAAAGATGGATATGGCATTCTTTCGGGAAAACGGTCAATTCCCCTATGATTTAATGTATTAAAATAAAATTTATTATGAGAACTTCATTATGTGGACATTATTTTAAGAAATAAGAAACTTATTTATTTGGACATTAAATTGTTAAAATTTTAATACATATCGAGAGCGAGTGACAATTTTTATTTGTTTTTGTCTTATATGTTTTTTGTATCGTATAAAAAATATATTTATGGTATGACAAATATGATTCAAAATTAGTAATTTTAGCTACCCAAATTTTCTGACATATTTTGTAAACTTTGTTATTATGTGAATTTAGATTACTACACCACCAATCTATTATCTTGTATCTTTTTACAAACTAACCCGCAAATGATCGCAATTATAAAAACATAACTCTAACTTGGTCCATTATATTACCTTATAATATAAATATTTATTAATTTTGAATATTTGAAATTTTAGGCTGATTGATTATGATAAAAATATACAATAACATATTCGTTTATCATTTGCGCTATTATGAAAATATTATTTGAATTCCAAAATTTAAATAAAATCTAAATTAATATCCGGTTATTATTTTTGTAAAGATACAATAACAACTGATTTTTGTTATTTTTAGTAAGTAATCTAAACTAAATTTAAGGAAATCTAAAGTAATCTAAATTAATATCTATAATTTCGGAATTAAATTTAAATATAAATTAAAATGTTTTTTAATTAATTTCGGAATTAAATTTAAATATAAAATAAAATGCATTTTTTAATTAATATTGCAACAAATTGGAATAATATTAAAATTGTTTCCAAACATAATTTTTTAAAAATATATGGAGTGTTTGGAAACAGAGACTAAAAGTGCTTCTCTTTTAATAGTATATATAGATGCCCATGAAACTGAATCATTTGAATTTTAATAATAACCTCGTAAAACTCATTTTATAAGAACTCTGAAAATTTTACATTATCCAATTACAAACCCCTCAATTATTATTCGATCCAAGGAAATGGGGCCAACGATTACAAATTTTAATTTTTATTCAGTGTATTCAGAGATCAAGTAATAATACTCTTGGTGTGATTCAAGTTTATTCACCAGAAAAAGAATAACAATGAGAGAGCCTGAGGACAAGATTTCAAAGCCATCAAGATCTTTACTGCACACAAACAATTCCCACAAAAAAAATCTTCGATTGTAGGCTTTGCTAACTAAATCTTGATAAGGGTTTATCAAAAAGTTTGATCCTTTGTTTCTTTCTCAATCAAAGATCCTTTCTCCCGTAGAAAACAGCAAAAACACAACGGAGCTAAAGATACAGAGCAAACCCGGGATGAAGAACACAGCTCTCCAGCTCTCAGGATGTGACAAATCTGAGTAAACCAATTTAGAAGCTTCGAGAAGCTTTCCAGTCAAATCAACTCCAATGATTCCAGCTAATGTCCCAGCAGTATTTGAAACACCCATAACAATCCCCGCATATCTTGGAGCAATGTCCATATGGTTCACCGCAAAACCGGCTCTTCCTAATGCCAGAAACCCAAGAGCCACAGAGGAACATAAGATCACACCATTCGAGGTTCTAAACTGAGGCAAAGCCATCAATGCCGCTGAAGCAACTAAAAACCCAACCGTGTTCAAGAACTTGCGTGTTCTGGTTACCGAGAGTATTCTCTTGGTGATCAAATAGTCTGCGATGAACCCACCAACAATGGAGAATACAAACATGTTGAGGTATGGCACCATCTTTGATGAATCCATTCCCTGAAGACTTATCTGGAGTCCAAGCTCAAAATAGGTCGGAAGCCAGTTCATCAACACGTATAGAGCGTAATGGAATGTGAAGTTATTAACCACAATCGCCCAAACGGGTAAACTGAGCATGATTTTCTTCCATGGGATATGAGTAACTTTATGGTGGTTTACATTAGTTGGCAAAAGTGCACCTCCAAATCCAGCAGCAGCGGCTTTTGGATGCTCAGATCGAGGCGGGTCAGTAGCGTACCTAATCCAAAGCAATGACCATATAACACCAGCTAATGCCTCTGCTAAGAAAACTGATTCCGGACCTCTAAGCTCAACTAAAGCAGGGAGCAACCACATTCCTAAAGCTGCACCTAAATACATTCCCGAGGTCGTTATTGAAACCAATCTAGACCTTTCATGAGGAGGAACCCACTGAGCCAAAACTGTGTGGATAGAAGGAAATATGAAACCTTGGGCAACACCAACAAGTAAACGGGCAACAACCAAAAGCCCGACTCTGTTTGGATCGAGCGGAACCAAGAAACACGTCGATGACCATAAAACAAATGACAGAAGAAGAACTTTCCTTCCCCCAATTTTCTGAGCTGCCCAACCTCCGGGCACTTGAGAACAAGCGTAGCCAACAAAGAATGTGGAAAGTATGGTTCCCTTGCTTGACTGATTAATTCCGGCAGCATCTGCAGCGACAGTATATGCAATAGAGAAGCCAACACGCTCTATGTAACACACGGAGGTGCTGAGAAAAGTTAAGAAGACTATCACATAGCGTTGCGGAATATTTGATAACTTCATGTTAGACCTTTTCTCTGATCTAGCGCATTTATGTCATACAAAAAGCCTCTCAAGCACCACCACATAAGAAAAAGAGACCAGGATGAAAATAAGCTCCAAGACTCCTCAACGCGCCGTAAAAATCTGAAATTGCAGAACAGAACTGGTTTAATTCGCTTATTGTGGACATGTAACACTACAAATGACTCAAATTAACAAAAAAAAACTCGCAACACGATTCGAAATGAGGACACAAACACAACATTGGGGGGACAAATAATCAGAATTTCCGAATGTCAAAGCCAGCATATTTCAACAATCAGAGATAATAAGATTTACTGCAATGGTACTAACCAAGATCTGTCCCTTTTGTCAGATATATATAAGAGATAGGCAATCATTAACACTATTTATCCATTTTCAATTAGGCATCCTAAATCAAACATTACGATTCTCTAATCAAGTCAAACCCTTCAGCGAAACAGATCAGAAACTCACTCTTAGATAGAGGAATAAGCATATTAGAACGATATACAGATCTCAAATAACAAGAGTAAATCTGAAGTATAGCAAACTAATTCGTTACGAAACGCTCACCAAATCTTGATTCTAAATTAAGCCACAAAACCCAATTCCTAATGAATTAAGATTTCATTGTTACCCCTAAGATTGAGATTCGATTTCAATACACACAAAAAAATCGATGCTTTCTTTCCATCGACACTCACTTTAACTTAACTACCAAAGAAATTAGAAATGATCAGGAGAAAAACCAAGAAGCAATCTTCAATTTAAGCATCCTAATTAGTTAAGCAGCCGAATTGTACAGTGAAATGTTGTTTCTCTCTTCACAATGTAAATCGAAAACCCAAGTCAAATCACAAAACTTACCTTAGTTGTTTCGAATTCTTCAACTTTTGCTCGAAATCTCCCTCAATTTAAGCCGTACTCGAGTTTCGAACTTCAAGATCGGACTGGCAAAAGTGAGAATCAAGGGTTTACGGCAAAAAAAAGAAGTAAACCCAGATCGATTTAGGAAATTGAAGAGAGATTTGGGAAAATGACAAAAGGGCTTTGAGTTTAACGGTGGAGAGTGAAGGAGATGAGATTTAGGGTTTGTATTTTGTAAAGAATTTAGAAAAACAAAGGGAAAAAGAAGATGGAGATCGCTTTTTCAGGTCAACGACGATGGTGAAAATAAATGAGTACCGTAAAATTAGAAAAGATTTATATTGGTGCTGCCCAGGATCGAACTGGAGACCTTTTGCGTGTAAGGCAAACGTGATAACCACTACACCACAGCACCTCGTTGGCTAATAAAATGTTTTAGTACTTTTATTTGTGATACAGTTCGACCATGAACATTTTTTTGATGTTTTAGTAAAAAAAATGCTTTCAGCATTATATTCTGAATTTAGTTATGTATCGAAATTTGATATTCCATGAGTTGTGAAATCACTAATTCATATTTCTTGTACAATTTGTTTTAACTCAGTATTGTGTTTTGTCATTTGTCTTATATGAGTGAGATTGTAGCAGAAAAGGGGAAAACTATTTACCAATACAACCCATCAAACACAAATGCAAATTTTTTTTTTTTTTGCCTTTATGTTTACTGTTACATTTACTGTATATGTTTTAAATAAACTTATAATTCCACGAAACATAAACGTTCATTATGCTGCATTTGCATTTACAAATTTTTTTTTTTTGAAAAATTGAAAGACTTCTTTCTATAAAAAAAAAGTGAAATCTTTTTATAAGATGATTTAAAACAAAATGCAAAAGATTTATGTGTTTACATTCTAAAAAAATTACGTTAAGGTCGAATCGATCGAGTTATTAGGCCTCGTCGTCATACTATTTGGCGTTTAACCATCTTTTGGCACCAAAAACTGTCGATAGATTGAAAACAAAAACGATCCTCCGAATAAGAAAATTGGGGTTGCTTTAGAAAAAAAAATGGATTTGGAATCAATTGGTATAAGAACAATGTCGTGGCAAGACTTGTAGTAGATAACAACCTTTTTTTAAGAATCTAATTAATGGCAATGATATGTAAAACAGAAGCGAAGAATCGAGATCAGCAAGAAAATGCGTGCTTTGCACGATCTACTACGTAACTGTTACAAGGTTTGCGATTAACTTAAAACCACATTAGATAGTTACTTAGAGAGTTAATCTTCTCTTTGTGGAGATTTCTGAATATGTTTAATTGTTTATAGGATGACAAGGTATCATTGTTGGATGTGAGGCTATCAAGTATATGAGGACCCTTCAACAATTCAAGTTCAGGTAATCAAAATAATACATCAATTCATCTAAAAGAAAACTAATTGAGAATTATTATAATGATTCATGTGTCAATTGTTTCAAACGCAGATTTGCGTTTACATATACATCTAAATAATTTTTTTTTGTTTAACATTACATATTTAGTAAAGTGTTTTTCTTATTATTGTATCGGTTAGAGTAACCTAGTAATGTATGTATGAAGTCAAAAAGGGAAGCTCGGAGAACTTCGATAATATTAAAGTCTTAGATCGGTAATAGCAATAATAAAGTAGGTCGGTTGGGATAATAAAGTAGATCAGTTAAAATAACAACCTATGAATAGAAATTAAAGTTTGGTATCTTTCGCGAATTATAACTTGACCGATAATTTTATAGATCGGTGATTTAAAAGTCGGTATAAATATTGTCAAAGCATTTATTTCAAATTACGGATCATGTTCATAATGAGAGTATACATCACTATTTATACTAAGGTTAAGACGGTGGTTTAAAGATATTCTAAGTCACAAGTCGTACGGCCGGTCAGGACAAGTCGACCAATTTGGGCAAGACGGGCTGGCCGATCCTCCGCAAGTAGTCTCGGTGGCGCTCCACCTCACTGTTCCTTAGGTCGCACGGCTAAGCTTAATGGGCTTGATGGGCTTCGGTTATCAGATGGGCCGATTGCCTAAAGGGCCTATATGGATTTATGGAGGGCCTTTAGAGGGGTGCGCAACCCACCTCCAACAATAAGCCCCCCCCCAGTTCGGTGAAGGAGAATATACTCGATTTTAGCGAATTTGTTAAAACCGTTGGTTCAGCGTGAATCTAGATCGGCGTTTTTGTGAAGGAGGTCAGCTCGGTGTTGGCTTGCAAAGGAAGTCGGCTCGGCGTGGCTCGATGAAGCATTAGTGATGAGGTTCCTCTATAAATTCTCGTCGACTCCCCTTCATTTTCATTCTCATTCTTTTGCTATAAAAAGGTAACTTCTCTCTTTGTGCTCTCTCCCTTTAGTTTTATCGCAATTTCCTTAGTTGTCTTGTCTTTAAGTTTTCCGACGTGTCGCCGCCGTATTCGATCTGAATATGTGGCTTGATTTTTCCGATTTAGCAAAAAATCTCGAATTTTCCGATAGATTGCTTCGCGTTCTTCATATGTTCTTCATATGTTCTTCAAGATCGCTCTTAGATCTTCAACCTCAAATTCTCAAAAAGATGGCCCAGATCGATTCTGGTTCGTCGTCTCCTAGTTCGGCTAATGATGATGTTGTCTTGGTGAGTGATGACTCTTCTCCGGAGAAAGAATCGAGTTCTGATAGGTCGGTGGAAGAAAGAGATGCACCAATCAGGGAGTTGGCTCTTCGCCAAGACTTTGTACCTCTACACACTCTTGTACAAGAAATGATAATTTAACTCTTGTACAAGACGGCGTGTACGGGTGTAGACGGTACACAGGGAGTAAAATCATCTTTTACTCGCTATAAGACAAAAAAAATATAAAAAACAAAGTGCTACAAACTAAGGAGTTTGAAAATAAATACTAACCTTTGCAATTTCTTCAAGATTTAATAGTGAAATATTGTTTACTCTTGTAACGTTTTAATTAGTTGTTTGTTTGTGTTTGGTTTTACATTTATAATATATTCCATATGTTTCATAAATATTTCCATTTTTACATATTTCTCATGTTAAGAACTTTTAAAATTATACTAATACTATATTAGGTCTCACGTGATACGCGGATAAAATATAATGTATTTAGATTCTAAAATTAATAACCCATATAATTAGATTTTAAATCAAAACCCTCGTTTGGTTTTCTAGAAATTACGTTTTGTAATTCACAATTAAAAAAATTGATCCATATCACCCGTAAACAATTATTCTAAATGAATGAGAGGGTTCGAAAATAAATTTCAAATCTTATATAACTTAAAACTAAATCTAACTGATAAAACCAATAGTTTTTGTAACAAATTGTTAGTTTTCTAATTTAATATATTATGAACCTTATATATATTTAATAGTTTACATTTTATGATTTGTGGTTTCTACTTGATTCTAAAATTAAGGGCAATACTTATAGTACCATCCTCAAATTCTACTAATTCATCCGCCATTACTTTCTTCTCGTACTTTACTTTTTTAGATTTTATTAGTTTCCATTTTATTTTGAAGACAATTTGTTTTTTTTTAATTATATTATTTTGTCTATTAAAAAATAATTAAAAATTGAAAAATTTATATTATTACATTGACATATGTCGTGATCTTAATTAATAACGACACATGTCACGATCTATTGAGTAAGAATGATCATACGTGTCATGTTCACGTTGATATAATAAGATATCTATATTTAATATACCCATAATTAATTTATGAAAATTTTAAACGGCAATATTTTTGAACAAAAAAAAAAAAATTTAACGTAAAACTGAGGGGGTATGTTTTCTAAATGACCCGCAACTACGCCTCTCAATTTGGTCATATTACCTGTAGTAGAGTTCACCATTTGTAGCACCAGCTTGAACCCAAGCACTGTTGTCTTCAATATCAACTTTGATCTGTCTCAGTTTCGACAAATCGAGCAATACAAATGATGTTTCGATCTGTGAAGCATAAGACACGCCTTCGAAATCGTGACCGCCGCTTCTATAACGCGGAGATGAATTCCAAGTTTCTTGGAACATATGATGGAAGCTTGGACGTGAGATTCGTGAACTGGTTTAAATATGAAAATCGGTTTAGGGATTGACTTGGTCAAATACCGTCGATTCTGAGCCCTTGATTCAAGGGCTTCGTTGAAGATCGAGACGTTTCTTTCAGGAGTGAAGAACGTTTTCTTGAGTGGGAAAATTGACATTTGTGTTTCTGTGGAGACATTTGAATCATTTGATGAAGTCAGGTTGTAGGGGCGGTTGAAGAAGTTGGTGTTATGGTGTAGAAAGAGATATATAGGGCTAAAAACGAAATACAAGAAATTGTAGGGAGTGGATTTAAAATTCCCATCTCTGCAGCAAATGGTATATGCAAGAGAGAATCCAAACACACAACACAATTAGGCTTCAAGATGAAAATGGATGTGTATAAGCGTATTGTATTTTTTTCTGTATCAATGAAGAAATGTGTTTATATGAATATATACGATTGTGACCAAAAGAAATCCATTAAATTAATTGATGAGAGTCCAAATGCAAAATAGCGATGGTGGTATTTTTATAAGGGGAGATTAGGTGGTTGTGTTTACATTATTACGATGATTTTTTTCTTTCATGATATGACCAAGATGGAAATTGAATAATTTGTTTTTTTTTTTGGGTGGGTCAATAAAGAAAATGTGTTTATATGAATATAAAAGATGATTGTGATTAAACGAGCTAGGTCCATTGAATTAATTAGTTGGTGAGAGTATACATGGAACTAATTAACGTGCTTAAAGATGGTGGATTATCATAAGATTAGGTAGTTGTGTTTACATCATTTAAGATGATCTCATGCTATGACTAAGATGGAAATTGAATATATATATTATTGTGTGTGTCAAATTGTCAATAAAGAAATGTGTTTATATGAGTATAAAATATGATTGTGATAAAACGAGATTCATTAAATTAGTTAATGAGATTATAAATGGAACTAGTGTACTTAGCGATGGGGTAATTTATATAAGATTACTAGATTAGGTGGCTGTGTTTACATTATTATTTCTGTAAGATTACTAGTTGCAGCATACATTTATTCTTATTTGATCGATATTGTTGTCGTTATCGTGAAGTTAGCTTCGAGAAGTGTAGAGCGGGATACTCTGCTCGTGTCTGAAGAAATTCTTTGGATCAAACTTTGCTTTAATCTTCACCAATCTGTTGAAATTGTTCTTGAAGTACTTAGCTCCCCAGACTTGAGCTTGTTTGAAACTCAACTTCGCGTTTTTCTTGTTAATCCCGAGGTCTAGATCACGGTAATTCACATAAGCTTGTCTTGGATTGCTTGAGACATAAGGCATCATGTAACTGTACAGATCTCTGATCCATTTCATGTGTTTGCTTGAACTCTTTTCGTTCTCTGTCTCTGACCAGCCCGTGTAATAGTTAGTCATGAAGATGGTTCCGTTTCTATGCGGAAATGGGATCTCAGATTCAGGGATTTTCGCCATCATTCCACCGTAAGGAGTCCAAATCATAAATGACGCGTCTTCCTCAATCAATCTTTCGACCATTCCTTTGAGCCCTAAAGCAGGTATAGCCTCTTTGATAAAATCTGACTTTGCTTTGAAGTACTCTTTTCTTAGAGGCGACTTGGCTTGAAGCAAAACTTCAATAGGAGAACGTGGTGGGAATCCAGCGTTGGAAACAACGGATTCTATCCAGCTTATTTCGGTACAATCCTCTTGAGTTAGGCCTAGTTCCGGAAAACACTTGTTCATAACTTCCATCAAGGTGCCTTTCTCGCCAAGAAACTGACCTATGTACGATGTTGCCACAGTCTTGTTTCCATTGTTCCCCACCACGACTCTGAAAAACACTCGTATGAAGAGCTCTTCAACAAGTTTGTCCGCAACTCGTTGCCACTTTGCAAGAATCTTGAATCCTGCCTGTTGTTCTAACGTTTTGGTGACGGTGAAGACGGTTACGGTCTCAGGAACAGGAACAAGCTTGATCTTCCATGCTAGAATTATCCCAAAACTCGCTCCACCGCCTCCTCTAATCGCCCAAAACAAATCCTCACCCATCGCGCTTCTGTCGAGTAATCTACCATTCGCATCAACAATCTTTGCGTCTAGAACATTATCACCAGCAAGACCAAACTTCCTCATCAAGGCACCGTATGCACCGCCTGTTATGTGCCCACCTATGCCTAAGCTTGAGCACAAACCAGCCGGAAACCCATGGACTTTGCTCTTCTCTGCAATCCTAGAGGTAACAAACAGTTTCTATCAAATATACAACCAAAGATTCAGTTTTTGAATGATTTTTTTTTTTGTGTTACTCTTTGTTTCCTCAATTTATACCTGTAATAAAGTTCACCAACTGTGGCACCAGCTTGAACCCAAGCACTGTTGTCTTCAATATCAACATTGATCTGTCTCAATTTCGACAGATCGATCAATATAAACGGTGTTTCGATCTGTGAGACATAAGACAAGCCTTCGTAATCGTGACCGCCGCTTCTAACACGAAGATGAATTCCAAGTTTCTTTGCACAGATGATGGAAGCTTGGACGTGAGACTCATGAATCGGTGTGAATATGAATTCCGGTTTAGGCATTGAGTGTGTCAAATACCGTAGATTCTGAGCCGTCGAGTCAAGAACTTTGTCGAAGACCGAGGCGTTTCTTTCAGGAGTGAAGAACGTTTTCTCGAGTGGAAAATCAACATATGTGTTTTTGTGGAGACATTTGATGAAGCCATCTTGTAGGGAGCTTGAAGAAATTGGTGTTATTGTGTAGAAAGAAAAACATAAGGCTAAAAATGATATATAAGAAATCGCAGGGACTGATTTTGAAGCTCTCATCCCTGCAGCCAAACACATAATCTGCGAAGATGGAAATAGATGAAGAATGTTAGGAGTTTTCTTCTTCTTTTTTTTTTTTTTTGTCAATGAAGAAATGTATATATATATATATATATATGCAATATCGTGATAAAACAAGATCCTTTGATTTTCGTTGATTATGTTTGGCATTATATACGACTTTTTTGTCTCATGATGTGACACAGTGACAATCACATGTTAGCGACGTGACAAAGTTGACCTTTTGTTTTTGTTTGACTTTAGCTAGAATTAGATAAAAATATCTAATTGGTGCAAAAGCGAAGAGGGTCTCTCTTGAGCAACTGTGTTCAGTACACACTTGAGTTTCTCTGTTCCAAGCTTCTCCTCAAGCATTCTCCACAATTCTGGAATATGCTGCTCACAAACAAATACATATCAGAATAAGAAATCAATGAATCATCAGAGGATCTGGCAGGAAAAAACTTCCCACCTACATCATTCCGTTATACGAAAAAACTTCTCAAATCGATTTTGGTGGAGCTTATTTGGACGAGAAGACACCAATACTAACCTTTGTCAGCCATAGCATGTAGACAGCAGCATGCAGTGCTTGAGCTTGAAAATCTTCAAACTTGGTATCCGGAACAGTCATAGAAGATTCTAGAAGATGAATCTCATTACCAATGAAGACGACAGTTTCTTCATTCATGATGATACTCTGTCCGGTGTCAGATGAGTGATTGCTAGCGAAATACATTATCCAATTAAGAGAGAGGAACCGCCGGTGAAGCCATAGGGCCTGAAAGAAAAAGTGCAACAAACTCAAATAAGTCACACTAATTCGGTCATCTCCATAGTGGCATAACAACAAAATGTTTAACAAAAACTATCTTTTTCTTCCAAACCACTGTCTCACACAAAAACCAACTTGGTTGTTTCTTTAGTAACGGATCTTTATGATAGGGCAGTCGAGAACTGTAAGATGATAAAGTCGATATCCAAAACCTAAGAGACAACTTGGTTGTCCAGTATAGAGCATTGCAGGATATTTTAGCAGATTTTACAACAATACAAGAAAGATATTGGTGCTACATCTTCATACCGTGCTCATCTCTACACTAAATTGTTATTTGAAGATCTAAGATGATCATACCTCTCGTCCCAAGTAACGTTCTACCAACTCCTTGTTCCAATCAAGCTCTTCCTGTCACATTGTCATTGTAAAGAGGTTTTGAGAGCCATTCTCATTTTCAGCAGAAATGAAAATTAAGATAGCCCAGCAATATAGTAATGGCAGGAAACCAGCGGTGGATTAGTAAGGAAGACAAAGCGTACCATCCAGATTTTACGTGCCTCAGTTTTATCATAAGCATTGCTTCCTTTCACATTAAGTGGCTCCAAAACCCTGAGCATCAGCCGCTGGACATTAATGGAAAAAAAAAAATTGGTTGTGTACTTGACCAGATTGAATGGAGAATGTTAGTTGTGTACTATATACTTCCACGACCTAACATAAATTGCAGTAAGTTGGTGACCAAATTGTTACTACATTGATTTATACTATAGCTTTACCACATTTGCATCAATTAAAAATATGCAGCTCTTACTCTGCGATAATGGAAGCAAGAACTATCAGCTACATGCAGCCCTGCCCACCTTTTAGATTTGTTCAATTCTTGTAGCACCTAAAACAAACAGCATATATAACGTAACCCAATCACAGATTAGAGAAAACTTATGGTGTATCATAGACCATATGAAAACTTTGACAAATTCAGATAACAAAAGTAGCCAATTTAATGAAATCAGAGAGATGGTAGAAGTTTCAGGAAATCATACCATACGAAATCTTCAATAGTTCAGATAACAAGTTCACACCATATGTTCAAATGATCTGGAAACCTGAAGAAATGTAGAGAATGATTTACCTGCTCGATTTTCATGTAGGAAACCAACCAGCAACGGTGATACCATGCACGATAGTTCATCTTTGATCTCTGCAACAGGCATGTGATTGATTAGGAGCCAGTTACTTCTAGTAGCAGAATAAGTGAGTGCGTGCCATATTAGTAGGAATTGCAAAGAGTGATGGACTTTTGAGGATCAACAAATTGAAAACTTGCGGGTGACCGACCATTTAATATATAAAATATGATAGCCAAATTGTCAAGATTAGGAGAAACCAATATTCATTTCATAAAATATATGATGAACCTTCATTATATAAAGCTTAAAAGTTAATACTGATCCACACCTCGCCTATCGATTCCACTAACTCAGACTCTTTGATGATAATCCCTTGTAGTGTGGAAAATCTCCCAGAAATCATCTTAATTATCCACCTTCTGTTACAATAGAAACCAAAATATTATGAGGTTTCGAAAAAAAATAATTGGACACAACACTGATTATAGGTTTCTTTTTCTTCACTAGTTATGATGACACAGAGGACGTATTTCAATAACAGAGAAAAAAAAGTCATGAGAGACCGACCTATGGCTCCATGTTGGCTCACTCTTTGGAGAATTTGAAAGAATGAGCCTAGAAAGACGAAGTTCTTCCGTGAATGCACCAGGTTGATTTTTTCCCGACAAGATCAACTTCCTATCTCCAGGACACAGAGACAAGATGAGGTTAGACAAAGAAGCAAAAGATTAGGAAACAAATCAAGCTAATTATAACTACTAAGTACCTGGCGTTCCATGCGGTTCCAAAGTCTGAGCTTAGCAGCAAAATAGCTTGGCTATGCTTCATGACTTTGCTCTCAAGAGTAGGAAGGGAACAAGAGACCCAAGCTGAGATATTTTCGGTTGGGGACTCGCTACATGCGTTTTCATGGCATTTGTACTCTTTAAATGCAGTCAGAAACACGTGTTTTGCATCTTTACATAATTGGATAAGTATATCGGTTGATATTCCCAGTTTATGATCTTGATTCCAGAAACTTGTCGATATTCCGACCTCACTGGAGAATCCTGCTTCTTTATCCAACATTGTGAACTGTGAGGGGTGAATAAACCCAACTTCATCACTTCAAATTCAGAGAGAAAAAACAAAGTAAGAGGAAGCATGAACTGAAGAGAATGTATAAGCTGAATCAGGAAACGCCTAGAAACTTATGTCATGCGAAATGTAGTGAGAGTTGTATGAAATCTACAAACAAAAAAAAATCAAATAGAAGAAAATTTATACTCACATGAGAGGGTCAGATTCAAGAACATGCTCGAACTGATTCAACAAGTTGAAGCAATCTTCTTCCATTTTCCTTCGGAAATTCTCAGAAACTAAAGACTTACGATACGCTGATAAAAATGCATTTGACATTTCAAACCAAAAAAGCATAAAAATTTCAAACGATACTGACATCCCCAAAATGAAGATAATTAATTACGATCTCAAAATCAAAAGTTAATCTTCGACAAACCTAATCAAAACTTGTAATCTCCGTTTCGTTTGGAGCTTGCTGCCTTCTTCCTCCTCGGAGACGATATCGAGATCTGATTAGTCAAGATTTGAACCCAACAGCTCAAAAATCTAGAAACACTCGGCCTAATTACACAGATATGTTTCGGTTTACAGGAAATTCCCGAGCATCGAGACCCCGAATCGTATAACTAACACAAAGAGAAGAAGAGAAACGAACCAGGGATTAGATTCGAGAAAAATCAGGAAAGCAAGCTTTTGGACTGAGATTGCTTTGCTTGCTCGGATCAGAGAATCTTTTAGGAGAGCAACGAAGAAGAAAAGAGAAAATTTGAAATTTCTGAGTGAGATTTTACGTTTAGCCTCGGAATGATAGTCTTTTTCGCTTCCTAGATTCGAGACTCGAACCAAATCATAATCATTTTAAAGAATTATGTGATATTAATACCCCACACGTGTAACTTGTGTGACTTCAATATTAGATGTGCTTTGGTGCTCGAGACACTCTAACCAAGCTAGAGTCTTTGATCAGTTTCAAGCTTCAGTTCTTCTCTCTTCCTTCTACCTCATCTAAAGCTGAATCATCCATCCTTCAACACAAGGATCAAAATTCAAGACGGAGATTTTACAGATACAAAACAATATTATGATGATGGAAAAGCTGTTGTATGTGTGATGTACTAAAGAAGCGACTAGCGGAAAAAATTGTATCTATGACTACGGCTTTGCATTTGGATTATGCATTATCATGGCATTTTTGGTCATGTGTACAGGTCTATATAATCTCAATTATCATAAATCGTTTCTTCTCATACACTACGAGTTCATCCCTTATCTTGAAAACAAAGAAACACATTTAAAGATCAGAGACTAAACACTTTGGTAAGAAAAGGATAACACATAATAGTTTCTTAGTGCCAATCTTTGCTGCTAGTGTGGCTCGCTGATGTAGTCTCTATCCTCCCTGGAAATGCAGTTTTAGGTATTTAGATCAGGAATGCTAATAGCAGAGTCAAAAAAAAATAAGCAGACCATAAGAGCTTGAAATTGAGAATAAATCAAACTAGAAATCTGCACGTGATTGCAATGGCGTTTCAGGAGTAGCAAGATGCATTTTCTGAGCCCTTACAACACAAGCACGCCATGCTTTCTCCCAACCGCCTTTCCCACCATCTAGAGAAGTGGAGTTAACACACTTTGCCTCAAACGTGGATAACACATCGCTTAGGGAATAACAATCTTACCTGGACCACCAAATGCAGATATCATATAAGCTTCATCAGGTGCTGTTCCTTGGCTGCAACAGAAAACAAAAATCATAACAGTCAAACTTTCAAGAAATGCAAGAACTTCAAATGAGATCGCTCACAAGTCTTACTGACTCAGCAAGAACTAGAACATGTACAAACTAACAAAGAACTTACATCAGAGCCCCTTAGACAAAAACCTGTGCGCGTAGTTGCACTTGTTGTAAGTCTGTGAAAGGTCGACGCAAAATACTTGAGAGAGCAGAAGAATTCAGATCCGGTTGGCTTGCTGCGGGAGTTGAAAAGGTTCCAAAAGCTTTTAAAGCAGGGGTCTGAAGACTTTGCTGCTTCTCAGTAGATGGTGTCATCTGAATAGAAGCAGCAGAACTTTGATTAACAGCATTTGTTTTTCCTCCACTTTGAAGTTGAAAAGGTGTAGTAGCCCCTTTTACACTACTTCCTTTTCTAGAAGTCTCTTTTCCTGCAGATTTAGATGTTCGCCTGGGTTTGCGCTCAGATTTTGGTTTAGAAGACTTTGCACGTGTTTTCTCTAAGCTATATATTGAAGGAGATCCTACCACAATCTAGATAAACATAAACAAATATGCTATGTAAGAACGAAACACACTAATACCACGGATTTCGCATTGACCAGTGATTAAAATATGTTAAGAAGTAAAAAAGGAGGTACTGGAGAGACAAGGGTAGCATCTGGAAAATTAACGGCTTTGGAAATGTCTCCTGCTTTTCGAGGCTCGGTTAACAGCTCCATTTGTTCCATTCTGCAACCTAGTACATCAAAAGTATCAGATTTCTTGGCAGTCACTTCCATGCACTGCATGAGACTAGAAGTTTGAGCACTACCTTCAATACTGTCACTCTTCGTAGACACATCAGCTATTGTGGAATCAACCATTGAGTCCACAGGAGAGATATAAACAGTTTCAGCAGTTTCACCCAGATGTATCTCAGTCTGAAAAGTAGACTCGTCTTCACTTCCAATAACTTCCATCTGTTGGTGACCTAGAGACGCATGCTTCTCCATGGTTATTAATTCCCCTGCGAGTTCTAAAGATGCTCGATTTTGATATTTAGGTTCCACCAGGTGATCATAACCATCAGGGACAACCTTAAATTTATGGTTTTTCTTCATTTGAGATTGATACACGTTTATTAGTGAGTTGTTGCTATCCATTCCGACGTCAATTGAATAGAAATTCTTCAGAAGATGTGTCGGCTTCTTCTCACCCCAAGGAAACTTATCACGTTCTCTTCTTGTGCCACCAACCATTATTAGCATGACTTCCACATTCACAGCCATGATTCCGCCATTGGCCACATCAACTCCATTGCTACTTTTACAAATTGCACAATTTGTGCCCCTGATCACTCTGAAATCAAAGATTATTACACCGTGTTCACATTTATATTTCTCCCCTGTTTTCGGGCCATCGTAAATGAACATCTCATCACTATCTTGCCAATTCTGATCCCAATTCTCAAAGCAAATTAATCATGCACCGACAGGATAACCTGCTTTCACCCGCTCGAAAGCTGACTCTAGGGTTTCGTAGTGATAGATCTCCTCGATTTTGTATAGTTGCTCTTGTCCATGAACGAATTTCTTTGACACTTTGCAATCAAACTCCTCATCTCCAGGTTTTTCTCTAGCTACGCCATGTCTTTTAGCATACATCAGTCCATTGATTAGACTGCCACCAAAGCAACAGTGATCTCTAGTGTCCGTAACTTTCGATTGCATTTCTTCATACTTGTCTGGATACACGTTGCGGCACAAAAACATTGGAGACATTGGCACGAACTGTTCATCTAGTCCATTTAAAACCCGACATGAACCATTGGAGACATTGGCACAGAAACATTGGAGACATTGGCTCGGATATGACCTATCGCAGACTGCAATCTTTCTCTAATTCTTTCATCTAATGCATCCACTACAGAATCGGCCGGTGCAGATTCTGTGCAAGATCCAGTTTGTGGAAATATAAAATTTCATCAACAAGAAAAAACAAAACCGAGGTGGAAAAACCGATTGAAGATTTGAGGACGAATCTTTCTTGGCCGACGAGACATGATGCAGCGAGATATTTGGAATATTTCTAAATATCATTATTATTCATATAATTTATTTATATATTTATATTTGTATTTTAATGCTTATATTAGAGTTTTCTAGAATATTCTAAGGTTTTAGCATCTATTATAAATAAGCCGTTTAGGCCTCCTATTGTATTCAGTTGTTGATTTTAAATAAAGAGTTTTGGCTTTTGAAAGAAGAGTATTATCTATCCCTTGTTTTTGGCAGATCTATCGAGATCTCAACGAGTTCAAGAAGCAGGTCCCAAGCTTGGACATAGGGCCAAGGACTGCCGCCAAAAAAAAGGAAGGGGCTGTTGGAGATTCCAATAACGCTAATATTGCCGAAAATCATTTTGTTGCTGTTGTTTCAGAGGCAAATCTGATGACAAACTCCAATGATTGGTGGGTTGACACTGGTGCAACGAAACATGTGTGCTCTGATATAAATATGTTCTCTACATATGAGCAAAGTTCTAGTAGAGAAAAGCTCTATATGGGAATGCAAGCACTGCTACAATTGAAGGGAAAGGCAAAGTAGTCCTAAAACTCACTTCTGGAAAGGAACTTGCACTTACAAATGTGCTTCATGTGCCTGAGATTCAAAAGAATCTGATTTCGGGTTCTCTTCTTAGCAACAAAGGTTTTAAACTTGTATTTGAATCTGATAAGTTTGTACTCACTAAAGGTGGGATGTATGTAGGGAAAGGCTATCTTAGCGATGGTCTTTTCAAGTGATTTAATGCTTATATTTTTAGAGTTTTCTAGAATATTCTAGGGTTTTAGCATCTATTATAAATAAGCCGTTTAGGCCTCCTATTGTATTCAATTGTTGATTTTAAATAAAGAGTTTTGGCTTTTGAGAGAAGAGTATTCTCTATGCCCTTGTTTTCGGCAGATCTATCGAGATCTCAACGAATTCAAGAAGCAGGTCCCAAGCTTGGACATAGGGCCAAGGACTGCCGCCAAAAAAAAGGAAGGGGCTGTTGGAGATTCCAATAACGCTAATATTGCCGAAAATCATTTTGTTGATGTTGTTTCAGAGGCAAATCTGATGACAAACTCCAATGATTGGTGGGTTGACACTGGTGCAACGAAACATGTGTGCTCTGATATAAATATGTTCTCTACATATGAGCAAAGTTATAGTGGAGAAAAGCTTTATATGGGAACGCAAGCACTGCTACAATTGAAGGGAAAGGCAAAGTAGTCCTAAAACTCACTTCTTGGCAGTCACTTCCATGCACTGCATGAGACTAGAAGTTTGAGCACTACCTTCAATACTGTCACTCTTCGTAGACACATCAGCTATTGTGGAATCAACCACTGAGTCCACATGAGACATATAAACAGTTTCAGCAGTTTCACCCACATGTATCTCAGTCTGAAAAGTAGACTCGTCTTCACTTCCAATAACTTCCATCTGTTGGTGACCCAGAGACTCATGCTTCTCCATGGTTATTAACTCCCCTGCGAGTTCTAAAGATGCTCGATTTTGATACTTAGGTTCCACCAGCTGATCATAACCATCAGGGACAACCTTAAATTTATGGTTTTCCTTCATTTGAGCTTGATACACGTTTATTAGTTGTGGGTGCAACTTTTCTTAAGAATGTTTACGGTGGAATGCTAGTATTTGCCACAGCTCAGGATCCGAATCATCACCATTACCCCATTGCAATGGGTGTAATTGATAGGGAGAAAGATGCTAGTTGGGAGTGGTTTTTTGAAACGCTCAAAACTGTTATACATGATGATCAAGAACTGGTTTTTTTTAGTGACAGACATTCAAGCATCATGAAGGCAGTCAAGGAGGTGTACCCACAGTCTCAGCATGGACATTGCGTTTGGCATTTGTCTCGTAACGTGAGAAGTAAAGCTGCGAATAATTGTAAAGATTTGTGTTCAACCAAATTCATAGAATGCGCTCACAAGTACACAGAAAGTGAGTTCTTAAGTGTATACTCTAATGTTAGGCGGTGGTTTCCAGGAGCTGCAGAGTATCTAGATGATGGTGTTCCACTTGAAAAATGGGCAAGGTGCTACTTTAAAGGAGACAAGTACAACTTGGACACAGGCAATTCGTGTGAATCTATGAACAGTGTCTTCAAGAAGGCAAGGAAGTACTCCTTATTGCCTTTGATTGATGCGTATCTTGAAAAAGTGACTGAATGGTTCAACAGGCATAGGAAAGACACTGTTGGTGCATCATACACGAAGAAATTGGTGCCCCCTGCATAGGCTATGTGCAATTGCAACGGGCTTAGTTGTCACTGAGCTAAACCATTGTGAGCTTGAATACAGCGTGATTGGAACTGATGGGAAGAGCTATCTGGTCAATTTGTTAAGTAAAAGTTGTAGCTGCAAATGTTTTGATATAGACAAGATTTCGTGTGTTCATGAAATAGCCGCAGACATTGCACTGATGCGAATGCCACATAGAAGAAGGGAAATACACATCCATGATTTGTGCTCCACATATTACTTGATTGAGACGTGGGCGTTGGCTTATTACAGAACTATTTATATGGTGCCGCATCAGTCTACTTGGATTATTCCTTAGGAAATCGAAGACTTAGTCGTTTTACCGCCAGACTACACCAAAAAAGTAGGAAGAAAGCAAGATAAGCACAAACCCTCCACCGGAGAAGCACGCCCTAAACCGAGTAACAAGGCCAACAAAGGAATACATCTGGGACATTGGTTTGAGCATGCTCCAGAGTCCATGCAAGCGTTGTAGATTCAAAAGCCGCCCTATCCTCTGCGTAGAGTCTGGCAATCTCCTTCTCCACATGGTTCTCTTCAGTTATCAATGGCTCAGCCAACATCTCGTAAATGCTAGTGAGAAGCTGTTTAGCATAGAAATTAACAGTATCAAGTGATTACTCTCTTGTTTGTTTTTACTGTTTTGTTGTTGGGTCCCTACTTTTTTGGGCCCATTATTAATTTAAGAACAACCATCTACGTATTTATTCAAGTACACATGGACACTGGAGAGCCCCCCTTCTCTCTTTATAAGGTGATATGTTATATGCTTTTCTTTGTTTTTGATTTTTTTTAATACAACTATGTATACTATTGAGTTTCAAAAAAGAAGATTGCTGCATGGGTTCTTTTCTTGCATCCTGAGTCTAAGTTGCCTACTGGTGAAAACATAGATAAATACATATCGGCAGAGAATCCTGACAAAGAATTGGATCCATCTTTGTATGAAATTGTTGGTGATTTGATGATCCATGGGCCATGTGGTGAAAATAATAAAAAAATATATGTATGAAGGATGGAAAGTGCACTAAGTTCTACCCAAAGCCTTATAGTACAATTACAAAAATCGATAATGCTGGATTTCCTATTTATACACGCCGAAAAGATAATCGGACGGTGTTGAAGAAAGGCATCCAGTGTGACAATATGTGTTTTGTACCATATAATGCGAAACTTATGAAGCGTTACCGTGCTCATATCAATGTTGAGTGGTGTAATCAAACGAGGTCTATCAAATACCTTTTCAAATATATAAATAAGGGCCCTGATTATGTTAAAGCCATGATTGAGAGTGATCATGATAATCACGTTATCGCCGAAGACGAGGTTGAGTGCCATTATAATTGCAAGTTTCTTTCTGCCTCTTTTATATATAGTACATGTAATGAAATAATTTGTTGTAAATTTTTTTGTGTATTTTTGTTAATGAAAATGTTGTTATTCAATCTAAATGTACATTTCAGCATGTGAAGCTGCATGGAGGATTCGTGCTTTTCCTACGCTACACCAGTTGTTAAGCTTACATTTTATCTTCATGGACAGCAAATGCTTATATATCATGAAGATGACGACATTGATGAAGTGTTGAACAGACCATCGGTTGGACAATCTAAATTCCTTGCTTGGATGAATGCCAATCGAGAATATGCCTTAGCAAGGACACTAACATATGCTGATTTCCCAACTATGTTCGTATGAGTTATAAAACTCAGGATATGGAAACCTCGAGATAAAGGTTTTGCGATAGGAAGGCTTACTTATGTACCACCCTCGTACCCGACGCCTATCATATGAGGATTTTGCTTAACGTCGTCAAAGGACCTAGGAGTTTTGATGAACTAAAGACGGTTAAAGGTGTTCTATGTGCTTCATTTCGGGATGCATGTTATGCACTTGGTTTGTTAGATGATGACAGTGAATACATCGATGGTATTAAAGAAGCAAGTTTTTGGGGTTCCGAAAAGTTTTTACGAAAACTATTTGCCATAATGTTGCTTTACAATAACGTTTCTGTTTCTCTAAACATTTGGAACGCCACATGGGAAATATTAACCGAGGACTTTGTATACCAGAGAAGGCACGAAGAGAACAATAATGGTATGACAATTTATTAAACTCTCGCCTTTTTAATTAACATTCACGTTTGCTTCTTTTTTTTTTTATTCTTGATTAGTGTTGTGTATGTCTTTGTTTATCATACTTGTGTCTTATTTATTAGTAGGTTTTGGTGCATCTTTATTTATAGTATTGTTTATCACTTTTTATGAGTCAATGGTTCTTGGCGTGAATTTTTTTTAGGGTTTTTATTTTTTTAGTTAGATACTCTTTCGTAATGCTTGGTTGTTTTGGTGTTTTGTGTTTGGTTATAGGATATTATTATAAACGTCTTGGTTTGTGTTTGGTTTTACGTACGTTTTGTTTTTGTTAGGTTTGAAATTAATAGTATATTTTTTATAAGTTATTATCGTTCATGGTTTTTTAGTCTAACTTTTGGTTTTAACAGATCTGGTTGTAGGTGAAGCGCGTTTAAAGAATCTTGCTTTGTCAGAGATAGAAAAATATTTACGTAGGAATGGCCATTCTTTGTCTAATTATAAAGGAGCAATGTCTATCCCAGACGATATTTCTCAATATACAAATACTAATCATCTTTTACGTGAAGAGCAAAACTAGGATTGTGCTAAGCTAGCAGCTGATCATGCGAGGTTGATATCAACTATAACAGATGAACAAAAATGTGTCTATGCCGAGATAATGGATGCAGTAAATAGTGGTGATGTGGCTTTTTTGTTTATGGTTATGGTGGGACAGGAAAAACATATTTATGGAGTGTTTTGGGGGCCGCCCTTCGATCTAAAGGCCGTATAGTTCTTAATGTCGCATCGAGTGGAATCGCTACATTGTTATTGTAGGGAGGGCGTACAGCTCATTCTAGGTTTGGGATACCGATGGTTGTCAATGAGTATACATTTTGTTCTATAAGTGCTACGTCACATCAAGCAGAATTACTTAAAAAAGCTAGCCTTATTATTTCAGACGAAGCTCCAATGATGAGTAAGCATTGTTTCGAGACGCTCGACAGGAGCATGCATGATTTACTAAAATGTAATAAGGTATTTGGTGGTAAAGTGGTCGTTTTGGGAAGAGACTTTAGGCAGATCTTACCAGTTATCGTCGGTGGTAACAGCTCGGAGACCGTTTTGGCTAACGTGAATTTGTCTCCTATTTGGTCTGAGTGCAAGGTACTTGAACTAAAAACAAATATGCGGCTTCTTCGTGGCACTGGTAGTGTTATGGATAAAGAATTGAAAGATTTTGCTAAGTGGATATTGGATATCGGTGATGGATAAATAAATGCACCTAATATGAGAGAAGTGGAAATTAGTATTTCATCCGATTTGTTGATAATTGGAGATGGCAATCTTGTCGAAAATATTTCCACATAAGTTTATGGTCGAACGTACGCAACGGCGCGTGACCCTAGTTTTTTTCAGGAAAGAGCCATATTGAGTCCCCGTAAACAGGATGTTGACGTTTTTAATGATTTTATGTTATCTCGGCTCGCAGGTAGTTGTCAATGTATATTCATGAACGCTTGTATTTCTTGGTAATTTTGCTTTTATTGACTATTGCTTTGTATCCTTTTTTTTTACAAGGTGATGAACATGAATATCTTAGTTCTGATAGCATTGATACTTCAGACACAAGCAAGATCGATGATATGGTGTATACTCAAGAATATCTTAACAGTATCAAAGTCTATAGTTTGCCTAATCACAGTCTAAAATTAAAGATTGGTGCTCCTATCAGGTTGCTTAGGAACATTGATCCTAAAGGTGGTTTGTGCAATGGTACGAGATTGATTATTACTCAATTAGAAAAACATGTGATCGAAGCTAAGCTTATCAGTGGCGATAAAGTTGGAAAGAGAGTTCTGATACCTAGGATGTTTGTTTCTCCGCCAGAAGCAAGGTTTCCCTTTAGAATGCGGCGTAGACAGTTTCCCATTGCTATAGCATTTGCTATGACTATAAATAAAAGTCAGGGCCATACTCTACAAAAGGTTGGATTGTATTTACCGAGGCCGGTGTTTTCACATGGTCAGCTCTACGTTGCCATTTCTCAGGTTACGTCGAGGCAAGGTCTGAGGATTTTAATTACCGATCCAAAGGGAATACCACAGCGAAAGACACTAAACGTTGTTTACAAAGATGTGTTTGAAAACATATATAAGAACTTGCGTTTGTCTTAGTTTTTGAGGGTATGTGGAATACATACGATTATTTAGTGTTACCTTCTGGGTTTTAATGTTGAACGGTGTTAATTTGATTCCAATTTTTCTTTGATTTTCAGTTACTCATAATGTTCTCTTCGAATGTTTAAGTTTATCAAATGAAATCGAGCTCTTTAAGCATCAAGATTGAGAGTACTTAATTGAAGATATCGTGTCATTGGATTCTTTTCCGTGTACCTCTATTTCAGTATAAAGTACCTTATTGAAGAAAATATGACATTTATTATCTATCAAAAGTAAAACAGTGAAAGAAAATAAGAGATAATTAAGTAAAATCAATCCAATTTACGAATGATTGGAACCTCTTTAATATTGAAATCAAACACGGTCATAAGACTCATTCCAAGAGGTAACTCAAAGATTGCATAAACTCGAATTTATACTGAAAAAAACAATGGTTATGTGGTCCTTTGTTTCCAATGATAAAAAAAAAAAAGAATTGCGTTTTTAAACTCTTCCGCCCGCGCCAGGCGCGGTCAAACCACCTAGTATGAATCTGAAAAGGTAATTACGTTTTGTATGAAAAAACTCGCGACTAAAAAAAAAACTCCAAAAAAACTACTATCAAAATCCCATTTTTTTACCCAAAACTTCGGCTCAAGTGTTTCATCCGATGTGAGTTTGCGGAAAACGATCATGCCACAAAATCTATTCATTTTTTGATTAGTCAGATTTGATGGGGACATCAGTGTTAATAAAAAAAATCCCAAAATTTTATGGTGGAAGTTACAATTAAGAACGAAGCTAAGAAATCTATAAATTATATTTTTTTAACGGACTCCTCTTTTACCGAATCAGAACTCGTTGATGACTGTTGGTGGTGAGTTTAGCACTCCCCAGTTTAGCCTGGTTTGAACCGAGACCGGTCCAACGAATCCCGGTTGACGACAGCTCGAACCCGAAAGTTAAGTTCAGGAACGGTCACCGACCTCCGAACTTGAACGAAAGGTCCATGAGAGACTGTTAACC
Organism: Eutrema heterophyllum; assembly: GCA_002933915.1. Taxonomy (NCBI): domain Eukaryota; kingdom Viridiplantae; phylum Streptophyta; class Magnoliopsida; order Brassicales; family Brassicaceae; genus Eutrema; species Eutrema heterophyllum. The sequence continues at coordinate 965,490 of PKMM01004481.1, read as the reverse complement.
GATAAGCTCGATAAGAGGCCGAACTTGAATCCAGATCGGCAAACCACGATCCGATCAACGACGGTTCAAGATCGGCAGGGAAGTTCGCAAAGCAACAACCACCGAACTCGAATCAAACCGAACTCATCATAATCGATCGTAAACATAAGATTCACATACTGATCTCGGTACCGAGATCGGTTCGTATAAATCCGATCAACGACGGCCCGAGATCGGTAAAGAAAAGAACCACGTGCGGTTACTGACCTGCAACGTGCCGAGCGTCGGTATCGACCCATCGTAATCAGAACCCACTTCCGAGATTCGCGGAACTTTACGGAAAGTACGGAAAAGGAGGATCAATTAGTTTATTAATATGGGATTCGCGGAACCTTTCCTGGATTCGCGGGATATGTCGAAAGCCGCCAAGAAGGCTTATAAATAAGGAAATCCTGATTGCATTTGGGAGAGATATATAATTTTAGAGAGAGAAAACGAGAGCTTGAAATTCAGTCTCGACCTCATTACCGATCTTCGAATATTTTGTAAACTCTGACGAGTTCGATTTAATAAAACGCAATACCGATTCACATTCCAATTCCTTTACCTTTGTTATTTCTACAATCAACAATTGGCGCTAGAAGAAGGGGGGGCTCTCCGACCTTGTGGTTAACAACCGACCTCCGAGTCTCTCTCGATAAAGACCAACGATGACGGAAGCTACGACAACCCCGATACTCGATGGCAGCGGTTCCACGCTCGGCGACAATATTATCCAGAATAACGAACTCAACATTCCTAATCCGGAAAACCGAAACCAGACGGACAACAACGATGACCCACCGCACGTCCCACCAAGCACTGCCACTACGATCCGCGCTCCAATCGACCAAACCGCTCTCCTGATGGCCTTGGCAACACAGCTCACCGAACTCGCCAAAAAGAACGATGAGTGGTTCGATTCTCTATTCACAAACCAGACGGAGCTTCGAGACCAGCTAGGCGAACTCAGACAGAACCCATCACCTTTCCGACCCGATGAAGTAAAACCTCCTCTTCGTCGGAGTCTCATCACCGAGCTAAATCGAAACCAAAGCACAACGGTTCGATTTCCTACGCTACGGTCCGCCGATAGCCAGGCGACGCATATCACCGATCACGCGTCTCTGGACCAGGAGTTCGAGAGCGTCAGAGCCCAACTTCAAGATATGAAATCCAAGTTCCATCAGGCCACTAGTTCGGCACCCGAGATCGATCGTGTAATCCAAGAAACCCAGAAGACACCGTTCACACATCGGATTATCAATACTCCAGTTCGACGCTTGGAAAAAAATAAAAATCACGCCGTACGACGGACATACCGACCCTCGTCATTTCATGACCTCGTTCGGCATCTTGATGAACCGTTTTCGATTTGATACCAAGGAGGAAAAGGATGCCACCACATGCCAACTTTTCGTAGAAAACCTCAGCGGAACCGCACTCGACTGGTTCTCACAGCTAGATGCACACTCGGTCGACAACTATACCGAACTGTCTACCAAGTTTCTCAAGTGATTCACCATGTTCATTAAGCAAAAGACTCGGAACGCCGACCTATGGGCCCTCGAGCAGAAAAGCGATGAGCCGTTGCGAGACTTCATGAACCGATTCAAAGCAATAGTGTCTAACTGCACCATCGATGACGAAGCCGCGATCGAAGCCCTCTACAAGGCAACCTGGTACAAGTCAGATTTCCACAAGGAAATCAAACACAACTGGCCGAACACTCTGGAGGACATCCTACATAAATCGCACGTCTATATCCTCGAACAAGAAGAGGCGACCGCGAAGGATAAGCAGTACGCCCTATCAAAGCAAGTCGCACCCAGAGACAAGCCAAAGGAGGAGAATCGCGAAAACCGACCTTACTACGAGAGACGGAATGCGACCCAACAAGTCAATACTATCCAGCCACAACAACATTGGAACTCATGGGTCCGGCCCGAGGAACCAATCGAGCCAACTTCAAGCGAAGAACCGTTCTGCCAATTTCACAATCGAGAGGGTCACAGCACCGAAGAATGCCGACATCTCAAAGATTTCCTCTTGTTGAAGTATAGAAAGGGCAAAGTCCCGGTCGAAGCCGCATTCCGGCCTCGCAACAGATTCCGTCGTAATGATAATAATGGCGGTCGTCGACCGAACACCAACAGAAATTCGGGACAATCGAATGGCAAATCTAACATCGAGCTACCAAAACGAGATCGTGAGGACCAACCCAAAAATCAGACCATCCCGCAAGTCCGGAAGCGTGTTAACATGATTATAGGGGCCCTCGAAACCTGCAATTACTCAGTTCGGGCGATCAAGGAGCATAGCAGAGAAGTAATTACAGCGCGACGGCAGAACCGGGCCGTAGAAGGCGGGATACCGGTGACCTTCTCCGAGGCCGATACAGAAGGACTCCACATGCCGCATAACGACCCTCTAGTCGTTAACCTTCTTCTCGGAGACATTGCTCTCGGAAGAATCCTAATCGACACAAGCAGCTCGGTAAACGTGATATTCCGACAGACATTGAGGGACATGGATTTTCCGGACTCCGACATTAAAGAAAACATTGAACCTCTGACCGGGTTTACAGGCGAACAGACCATGACTGCGGGAACTGCCAAAATACCGATCTACGTAGGCGGACTTGTGCGAGTGGTCAGGTTTTTGGTCCTCGACAGGCCGGCAATCTACAATGCCATCCTTGGGACGCCTTGGATCCACACGATGAAGGCCGTCGTATCGACCTACCATCAATGCTTGAAGTTTCCAACGCCATCTGGAGTCTTCACCCTCAAGGGCGACCAGATAATGTCCCGAACGTGCTATATCAACGAATGCAAACTTAGGACGGCAGCCCGAACATGCGTTATCGACACGAACCGAACTTCCGCAGATCCATTAAATCCCGACTACCCCGGCGCGAGACAATCATCCAGGTCAATATCGACGAGCGCAATCCGGAAAGATGCATTGGCAACGGAGCCGAACTGGATGAAGAATTCAAAAGCGATTTGATCCGTTTCCTCAAAAGAAACGTCTCGACATTCGCCTGGACATTCGCAGACATGACCGGGATCAACCCAAAAATTGCGTGTCACGAGCTCGGCATAGATACTACCTTCAAACCGATCAAGCAGAAAAGACGCAAGCTCGGTCCGGAAAAGGCGAAGGCCGTCAACGACGAAGTCGAACGCTCACTCGCAGCAGGCTTAATCACCGCGGTCAGATACCCAGATTGGCTGGCTAATCCGGTCGTTTTGAAGAAGAAAAACGGGAAATGGAGGATTTGTGTTGATTTCATCGATCTTAACAAAGCCTGCCCGAAAGATAGTTTCCCGGTTCCACATATCGATAGATTGGTGGAATCCACAGCTGGAAACAAACTTCTATCCTTCATGGATGCCTTCTCAGGATACAACCAGATACTCATGCACCCCGATGACCGGGAGAAGACATCATTCATCATGGATCGGGGCATCTATTGCTACAAAGTCATGCCGTTCGGACTGAAAAATGCCGGAGCAACGTACCAAAGACTCGTCAATCGTATGTTCGCAAGTCAGCTCGGTAAAACTATGGAGATCTATATCGACGACATGCTCGTCAAGGCCCTCGTTGCCAAAGACCATATCGGCCATCTTAATACATGTTTCGACATACTCAACGAGTACGGCATGAAACTCAACCCGAACAAGTGCACATTCGGGGTCACTTCCGGAGAGTTCCTCGGTTATATCGTGACTCAAAGAGGGATCGAGGCTAACCCCAAACAGATCTCGGCGATCATCGACCTACCGTCTCCAACGACAAAACGAGAAGTTCAGCGGCTGACTGGCCGTATCGCCGCACTTAACCGATTCATCTCCCGTTCAACGGATAAGTGCCTACCTTTCTACACATTACTCCGTGGAAATAAGCATCTCGAATGAGACGATAAGTGCGAAGCCGCATTCAGGCAACTTAAGGAGTACATGTCCACTCCCCCGATCTTGGCCAAACCTGAAGACGGAGAAACTCTTTACCTTTACATCGCGATTTCAACCTCGGCTGTCAGCGGAGTGTTAGTCCGGGAAGACCGAGGCGAGCAGAAGCCAATTTTCTACATCAGCAGGTCATTAGGCGAGGACGAGGCTCGATACCCCACGCTTGAGAAACTCGCGTTTGCTGTGGTTACTGCAGCTCGGAAGCTTCGTCCGTACTTCCAATCACATTCTATCAATGTGCTCACTGATCAGCCCTTGCGAACTATTCTACACAGTCCGAGTCAGTCCGACAGACTCACCAAATGGGCCATCGAACTCAGCGAGTACGACATTGATTACAAAAACAGGACGACCATCAAATCCCAAGTACTTGCCGATTTCCTCATCGAACTGCCACAAGAGTTGATCAATACCGACATCTCAACAACCGAGAAATGGACCCTCTACGTCGATGGGTCATCCTGCCATCGCGGGTCGGGAATAGGCATCCGCCTACAATCACCAACTGGAGAAATTTTGGAGCAATCGTTCCGGCTGGAATTCGATGCCTCGAACAACGAAGCCGAGTTCGAAGCACTAATCGCCGGACTACGATTGGCTAAGGCCATCGGAGCAGTACTGCGACTCTCAGCTCGTCGCAAGCCAATTTAGCGGAAAGTACGACGCGAAGAACGAGCGAATGGATTCCTACCTCAAACTCGTCAAGGAACTCGCCGCCGATTTCAAGTCCTTTGACCTTACCAAAATCCCGCGAGGAGAGAGCGCGTCTGCCGATGCACTGGCCGCCCTCGCATCCAGCTCGGACCCCCACTTGAAGCGAGCAATCCCGGTTGAAAGCATTCCAAGATTGAGTATCGAGAAACCAGCGGCATGCCTAGTGACAACGCGCGGACGCAATTACGACGAACAACCGGTACAAAAACTTAAAACGAGAAAGACTAGAACCGTACCAGCCCGGCGGACCGACCTTGAGCCTGCTCACAAAGTAGACTTATAGGAAAATCCCGATCTACGTGATCGGTCCGACGATGAAAACGAAGTCGAATCTGAGGGACTTCACGTTCCGATTGACCTCGAGGCCGAAGAAGACGAGGAACCCGAAGATTGGACCACCGAACTCAAAATGTACATCTGCGACGGACAGGTCCCAACGGATAGATGGGCAGCTCGGCGACTCAAGATGAGAGCAGCCTCGTACGTCGTCCTTGATGGGGAATTATTCTGATGGAGCGCCGCGGGAGTCCTACTGATATGCGTATCGAGCAACGACACTGACGAGGTCATGCGGAAGGTACACGAAGGCTCAGGGGGAAATCATGTCGGCGGGCACTCCATGGCTCTGAAAATAAAGAAGGCCAGCTACTATTGGCCGACCATGTTAAAAGGCTGTGAGAAGTTCGTCGCCAAATGCGACAAATGCCAACGACATGGTCCGATGATTAATCTCCCAACCGAACTGTTAGCCACATCAATTGCACCTTACCCTTTTATGCGATGGGCCATGGATATCATCGGTCCACTACGGCGTTCAACGACAAAGAAGCAGTACATCCTCGTCATGACCGACTACTTCACCAAGTGGGTTGAGGCCGAATCGTACTTCGAGATACACGCTCTCGATGTTCGAAAATTTGTTTGGAAATACATCATATGCCGACACGGAGTGCCATATGAGATCGTCACCGACAACGGGTCACAATTCATTTCGACGTTGTTCGGCGACTTCTGTGCAAAGTGGAAAATCAGGCTGAGTTTTTCAACACCAAGATACCCACAAGGCAACGGCCAAGCCGAAGTGACTAACAAAACCGTGATCGATGGACTCAAGAAGCGATTGGATGCAAAGAAAGGACGCTGGTCCGACGTACTAGACGGAGTCCTCTGGTCTCATCGAACTACACCTCGGCGATCTACCGGACAATCTCCATTTTTCTTAGCGTACGGCACGGAGGCTTTATGTCCGGCCGAAATCCACGTACCAACCATACGCCGAACGATGCTAACACAAAATCCCGGCCTCAACGATCAAATGATGCTCGACAACCTCGACGCACTCGAGGAACTCCGCGGACAAGCGTTACTCCGAATACAAAACTACCAACAATTGGCGGCGCGCTATTATAACAAGAAAGTACGAGGTCGACATTTTGAGGACGGTGACCTCGTCCTACGAAAAGTTTTCCAGGGGACCGAAGAACAAAACGCTGGCAAGCTCGACACTCATTGGGAAGGACCATACCAGATTATGCGGGTCGTCAAATCCGGCGTCTACGAACTTATGAAGATGGACGGCACCCCAATCCCGCGATCATGGAACTCCATCAACCTCAAGCGCTATTATTACTAAGTCCGGCATCACGCCGAATTTACACCAAAAAAAAAAAAAAAAAAAAAAAAAACCGAGCTTATCCCATAAGCTCGTCTTCAATGCCGATATAATATGAACTACGAATGGCTTGATCCCTCCTTCGGGGGTACGTAGGCAACCCACCATGGGTGCAGCTATGACTTTAGTAAAACATTATTTCCAAGGCATCCAAAGAACCGATCACAAAACCGAACTTGCAAGTTCGCAAGAACAAAGCCGAACTTGAAAGTTCGCAACAACAAAGCCGAACTTGAAAGTTCGCAACAACAAAGCCGAACTTGAAAGTTCGCAACAACAAAGCCGAACTTGCAAGTTCGCAACAACAAAGCCGAACTTGAAAGTAAGCCGAACATGAAAGTTCGCAACAACAAAGCCGAACTTGAAAGTTCGCAACAACAAAGCCGAACTTGAAAGTTCGCAACAACAAAGCCGAACTTGAAAGTTCGCAACAACAAAGCCGAACTTGAAAGTTCGCAACAACAAATCCGAACTTGAAAGTTCGCAACAACAAAGCCGAACTTGAAAGTTCGCAACAACAAAGCCGAACTTGAAAGTTCGCAACAACAAAGCCGAACTTGAAAGTTCGCAACAACAAAGCCGAACTTGAAAGTTCGCAACAACAAAACCGAACTTCAAAGTTCGCATTACAGTCAGAAACGACTAATATAAGCCGGACTACCATTTCGCACTTAAACCATCGCGGTTTTCCACATCGACGCCCTGGCCAGGCGATTGGTATAAATGAATAAGCCGAGCTTTGTCTCGCATGCATCCTCACGGTGCTATGGATGACACACTTTCCATGTTAAGCCGGGACCAGTTCCGCACTATATCCGCTCTCAGATCATCCGAGCCAAATAAGCCGAGTCAATCTCGCACACTCCGATTCGATCTGAGAAGACCTAGAGTATCTTAAGACGAGCTACCAACGCACTCTTATGCTAAGCTCCAAGGTAAAGCCGAACGTTTCCCCTCGCAAAACTAAGCCGATTTCTCAACAATCGCAAAGCTAATAAGCCGATTTCTCAACAATCGCAAAATTAATAGGCCGATTTCACAACAATCGCAAACTAATAAGCCGATCTACGAATGATCGCCGATCTCGAATGGATCGTAGAATCGAGTTCATCCTCTACACCCCGGCTAAGACCGTATCTTTTTACGGCCCCATTTTGGTGTATGATGAACCCGAGAGGATCGTATAATTTTACGACCTTACAAAAGCCGAACTTGATTGCACAGATACAAAAAATAATACCGAGATCAAAAGTTGAAAGAATGAAATAAAACGACTAAGTATAAAATACGGAGATCGACATTAAAAAGTGAAATAAAACAAAAAGAAAATAATACCGAGTGCGTTAAGAGTTTACAAACGAAAAGCCCAGACGGGCAAACTGTTACAAGAAAGCCCTTGGGCATAAAAAGAGTTCACCGAACTAAGAAAAGAGAATTTAAGACATCTTGATCATCCGAGACTGCGGGCTGGTTCGAACCGAACAGATCCAAACCCAGAGGAACTTCTATCCCAGCCGGCTGAGAAGTCCCTGGATGGTCGGGCTCCATGAACGGAGAGATTACGAGATCGTCCTCAGTAAGCTCGCAGCAAGCGATGGTTTCGTACTCCGCCGTCTTCTCGGCCTTAAGCTTCTTCAGCTTTTCAAGACAGGCAGGCGGAACAACGATGTCGTACTTCTTCTCGAGGACGCCGCAGAAACCGAGAACTCCATGGAGCTGGTTGATGCCAAGGAACGCCACCTTCCCTCGATCGATTGCAGCAAGGTGGTCCTTCACCTTTTGGAGACGAGCTTGACACTTCTCCGTCACTTCTTTTCTCTTCTCGATCTCCCTTGTGTGGTCCTCCCTTAGACGAATCACCTCGTCCTTCAGCTCTTGAACGACCGCATCCCTGTCTGCCTTGAGTTCGGTATACGCCTTTCTCGAGACGAACAGCTCCTTCTTTAGTTCGGCAGCGGCCAAATCACCATCTTCCGCTCTCGCTTGCTCGGCAAGCAGCTCCTTCTGCAGTTCTTTGGCAGCATCTCCAACCTCGATCGCCTCACGACGCGCTGCACCAAGCTTACGGTCGTAAGTTCCAACGAGCTCGTTCGTCTGAGCCACCATCTACAAAGGAGATAAAAGAGGGCCATCATGTTCCGAACATCAAATAAAAAAATATATATACAAGGCAGTCGGAAGTTCACTTACGTCGGCAGTAGTACGAGCCAGTCTCTTGTATGCATCGGACTGGAAAAGGTCTTCGGTTGGGGGCAGCTCTTGGATGCCGAAAGTCAACTGCCGATACAGATCGGCGCACGCACCTGCATCATTAATGACGGGCTCGTCCTTGTCATAATCAAACTTGACAGAGTGCACCGACGGTCCGGCAGTTCATTGTCTCTTCGAAACGGCAGACCGGTCTGACTGACTTTCTCCATCAATCTCGGTATGCACCGTCAGAACATTATCGCCTGCCTGAGGGGAGCTCGGTTCTTTTGCCCGTCTAGCCGACCTCTTCGACGAACCACCTTTTCTCTTCTTCTTCTTCCGCCTTTCGGCCTCCATATCGGTTCCGGGATTCGCATCCCCTTCAGGAGGAACCTGTTCCCCCTCGCCAACCGGCTGTTCCCTCTCCGCCGTTTCCTCTTCGGCAGTCCGATCCTCGGCGACGACCTGCTCGGTTTGTTGGATAGGAGAGAATCCGGCGAGGTCCTTCTCGTCCTCCAGGTCGTAATCGATGTCGGGAATGTCATCGATCTTCATCTTCTTCTTCCTCTTCCTACCAAGTGGGTTAGCTGTAGCAAAGGCAGTTCGGGATTAGAGAAACACCGATATCGGATGAAATAAAAACAATTGCCGAGACACACCTCTAAGAGTTTATTTAGCCTTCAAATCGAGCTTCTCCTGATACGCTTCCGGCCAACGAACCTTCCCTGCCGCACTCAGTCTTTTCTCGTGTTCGGAAGTAAAATCGCGGATCGTTGTGGGTGGTGAGTTTAGCATTCCCCGGTTTAGCCCGGTTTGAACCGAGACCGGGCCAATTAATCCCGGCTGATGACAGCTCGAACCCGAAAGGAAAGTCCAGGAAACGTCTGGCGAACTCCGAACTTGAACGAAAGATTCACAAGAGACTATTAAACCGATAAGCTCGATAAGAGTCCGAAGGAATGCCGAACTTGAATCCAGATCGGCAAACCACGATCCGATCAACGACGGTTCAAGATCAGCAGGGAAGTTCGCAAAGCAACAACTACCGAACTCGAATCAAGCCGAACTCATCATGATCGATTCTGAACGTAAGATTCACATCTTAATCTCGGTACCGAGATCGGTTCGTCTGAATCCGATCAACGACGGTCCGAGATCGGTAAAGAGAAGAACCACCTACGGTTACCGACCTGCAACGTACCGAGCGTCGGTATCAACCCGTCGTAATCAGAACCCACTTCCGAGATTCGCAGAACTTTACGGAAAGTACGGAAAATGAGGATCAATTAGTTTATTAATCCAGGATTCGCGGAACTTTTCCTGGATTCGCGGGATATGTCGAAAGCCGCCAAGAAGGCTTATAAATAAGGAAATCCCGATTGTATTAGAGAGAGAGAGAATTTTAGAGAGAGAAAACGGGAGCTCGAAATTCAGTCTCGACCTCGTTACCGATCTTCGAATATTTTGTAAACTCCAACGAGTTCGATTTAATAAAACGAAATACCGATTCACATTCCAATTCTTTTACCTTTGTGATTTCTACAATCAACAATTGGCGCTAGAAGGAGGGGGGCTCTCCGACCTTGAAGTTAACAATCGACCTCCGAGTCTCTCCCGATAAAAACCAACAATGACAGAAGCTACGACAACCCCGATGCACGATGGCAGCGGCTCCACGCTCGGCGACAATATTACCCAGAGTGACGAACTCAACATTCCTAATCCGGAAAACCGAAACCAGACGGACAACAACGATGATCCACCGCACGTCCCGCCAAATACCGCCACTACGATCCGCGCTCCAATCGACCAAACCGCTCTCCTGATGACCTTGGCAACACAGCTCGCCGAATTTGCCAAAAAGAACAATGAGCGGTTCGATTCTCTAATCATAAACCAGACGGAGCTTCGAGACCAGCTCGGTGAACTCAGACAAAACCCATCACCTTTCCGACCCGATGAAGTAACACCCCCTCTTCGTCGGAGTCTCATCACCGAGCTTAATCGAAACCAAAGCACAACGGCTCGATTTCCCGCGTTACGGTCCGCCGACAGCCAGGCGACGCATATCACCGATCAAGCGTCTCTGGACCAGGAGTTCGAGAGCGTCAGAGCCCAACTTCAAGATATGAAATCCAAGTTCCATCAGGCCACCAGTTCGGCACCCGAGATCGACCGTGTAATCCAAGAAACCCAGAAGACACCGTTCACACATCGGATTGTCAATACTCCAGTTCGCCGTATGATGGACATACCGACCCTCGTCATTTCATGACCTCGTTCGGCATCTTGATTTTTCGATTTGATACCAAGGAGGAAAAAGATGCCGCCACATGCCAACTTTTCGTAGAAAACCTCAGTGGAACCGCGCTCGACTGGTTCTCACAGCTAGATGCACACTCGGTCGACAACTATACCAAACTGTCTACCAAGTTTTTGAAACGATTCACCATGTTCATCAAGCAAAAGACTCGGAACGCCGACCTATGGGCCCTCGAGCAGAAAAGCGATGAGCCGTTGTGAGATTTCATGAACCGATTCAAAGCAATAGTGTCTAACTGCACCATCGATGACGAAGCCACGATCAAAGCCCTCTACAAGGCAACCTGGTACAAGTCAGATTTTCACAAGGAAATCAAACGCAACTGGCCGAACACTCTGGAGGACATCCTACATAAATCGCACGTCTATATCCTCGAACAAGAAGAGACGACCGCGAAGGATAAGCAGTACGCCCTCTCAAAGCAAGTCGCACCCAGAGAAAAGTCAAAAGAGGAGAATCGTGAAAACCGACCTTACTACGAGAGACGAAATGCGACCCAACAAGTCAATACTATCCAGCCACAACATTGGAACACATGGGTCCGGCCCGAGGAACCAATCGAGCCGATTTCAAGCGAAGAACCGTTTTGCCAATTTCACAATCGAGAGGGTCACAGCACCGAAGAATGCCGACACGTCAAAGATTTCCTCTTGTTGAAGTATAGAAAGGGCGAAGTCCCGGTCAAAGCCGCGTTCCGGCCTCGCAACAAATTCCGTCGTAATGATAATAACGGCGGTCGTCGGCCGAACCCCACCGGAAATTCAGGACAATCGAGTGGCAGATCTAACATTGATCTACCAAAGCGAGATCGTGAGGACCAACCCGAAAATCAGACCATCCCGCAAGTCCGGAAGCGTGTTAACATGATTATGGGGGCCCTCGAAACCTACAATTACTCAGTTCGGGCGATCAAGGAGCATAACAGAGAAGTAATTACAGCGCGACGGTAGAACCGAGCCGTAGAGGGCGGGATACCGGTGACCTTCTCCGAGGTCAATACAGAAGGACTCCAAATGCCGCATAACGACCCTCTAGTCGTTAACCTGCTTCTCGGAGACGTTGCGGTCGTAAGAATCCTCGTCGACACCGGCAGCTCGGTAAACGTGATATTCCGACAGACATTGAGGGACATGGATTTTCCGGACTCCGATATTAAAGAAAACATTGAACCTCTGACCGGGTTTACAGGCGAACAAACCATGACTGCGGGAACTGCCAAAATACCGATCTACGTTGGCGGACTTGTACGAGTGGTCAGGTTTTTGGTCCTCGACAGGCCGGCAATCTACAATGCCATCCTCGGGGTGCCTTGGATCCACACGATGAAAGCCGTTGTATCGACCTACCATCAATGCTTGAAGTTCCCAACGCCATCTGGAATCTTCACCCTCAAAGGCGATCAGATTATGTCCCGAACGTGCTATATCAACGAATGCAAACTGAGGACGGCAGCCCGCACATGCGTTATTGACACAAACCGAACTTCCGTAGATCCATTAAATCGAAAGATGGCTCCCGACTTACCCAGACGCGAGACAAGCAATCCGGAAAGATGCGTTGGCATCGGAGTCGAACTGGATCAAGAATTCAAAAGCGATTTTATCCGTTTCCTCAAAAGAAACGTCTCGACATTCGCTTGGACATTCGCCTGGACATCGGAGCCGAACTGGATCAAGATTGGACCACCGAACTCAAAATGTACATCTGCGATGGACAGGTCCCAACGGATAGATGGGCAGCTTGGCGACTCAAGATAAGAGCAGCCTCGTACGTCGTCCTTGATGGGGAACTATTCCGATGGAGCGCCGTGGGATTCCTACTGATATGCGTATCGAGCAATGACACTGATGAGGTCATGCGGACGGTACACGAGGGCTTAGGGGGAAATCATGCCGGCGGGTACTCCCTGGCTCTGAAAATAAAGAAGGCCAGCTACTATTGGCCGACCATGTTAAAAGATTGTGCGATGTTCGTCGCTAAATTCGACAAATGCCAACGACATGGTCCGATGATCAATCTCCCCACCGAACTGTTAGCCACATCAACTGCACCTTACCCTTTTATGCGATGGGCCATGGACATCATCGGTCCATTACGGCGTTCAACGACAAAGAAGCAGTACATCCCCGTCATGACCGACTACTTCACCAAGTGGGTTGAGGCCAAATCGTACATTGAGATACAGACTCTCGATGTTCAAAAATTCGTTTGGAAATACATCCTATGCCGACACGGAGTGCCATATGAGATCGTCACCGACAACGGGCCGCAATTCATTTTGACGTTGTTCGGCGACTTCTGTGCAAAGTGGAAAATCAGGCTGAGTTTTTCAACACCAAGATACCCACAAGGCAACGGCCGACTAACAAAACCGTGATCGATGGACTCAAGAAGCGATTGGATGCAAAGAAATGACGTTGGTCCGACGAACTAGACGGAGTCCTCTGGTCTCATCGAACTACACCTCGGCGATCTACCGGACAATCTCCATTTTTCTTAGCGTACGGCACGAAGGCTTTATGTCCGGCCGAAATCCACGTACCCACCATACGCCGAACGATGCTAACACAAAATCCCGGCCTCAACGATCAAATGATGCTCGACAACCTCGACGCACTCGAGGAACTCCGCGGACAAGCGTTACTCCGAATACAAAACTACCAACACTTGGCGGGGCGCTATTACAACAAGAAAGTTCGAGGTCGACATTTCGAGGACGGTGACCTAGTCCTACGAAAAGTTTTCCAAGGGACCGAAGAGCAATACGCTGGCAAGCTCGGTACTCATTGGGAAGGACCGTATCAGATTATGCGGGTCGTCAAACCCGCCGTCTACGAACTTATGAAGATGGACGGAACCCCAATCCCACGATCATGGAACTCCATCAACCTCAAGCGCTATTATTACTGAATCCGGCATCGCTCCGACCAAAAAAAAAAAAAAAAAAAGCTCATCTTCAATTATGATGTAATATGAACTACGAATGGCTTGATCCCTCCTTCGAGGGTACGTAGGCAACCCACCACGGGTACAGCTGTAACTTGAATAAAATATTATCTCCACGGTATCTAAAGAACCACTCACAAAGCCGAACTTGAACGTTCGCATCGATAAAAGCCGAACTTCAACGTTCGCATCGATAAAAGTCGAACTTCAACGTTCGCATCGATAAAAGCCGAACTTCAACGTTCGCATCGATAAAAGCCGAACTTTAACGTTCGCATCGATAAAATGCCGAACTTCACAGTTCGCATCGACAAAGCCGGTCGACCTTTGAAGTCAGAAACGACTAATCTAAGCCGGACTACCAGTTCGCACTTAAACCATCGCGGTTTTCCACATCGACGCCCTGGCCAGGCGATCGGTATAAATGAATAAGCCGAGCTTTGTCTCGCATGCATCCTCATGGTGCTATCGATAACACACCTTCCATGTTAAGCCGGGACCAGTCCCGCATTATATCCGCTCTCAGATCCTCCGAGCTAAATAAGCCGGGTCAATCTCGCACACTCCGATTCGATCTGAGAAGACCTGGAGTATCTTAAGACGCGCTACCGATGCGCTCTTATGCTAAGCTCCAAGGTAAAGCCGAACGTTTCATCTCGCACACTTAAGCCGATTTCTCAACAATCGCAAAGCTAATAAGCCGATTTCTCAACAATCGCAAAATTAATAAGCCGATTTCTCAACAATCGCAAACTAATAAGCCGATCTACGAATGATCGCCGATCTCGAACGGATCGTAGAATCGAGTTCATCCTCTACACCCCGGCTAAGACCGTATCTTTTACGGCCCCATTTTAGTGTATGATGAACCCGAGAGGATCGTATAAATTTACGACCTCACAAAAGCCGAACTCGATTGCACATATACCAAAAAATAATACCGAGATCAAAGTTGAAAGATTGAAATAAAACGACTAAGTATAAAGACCGAGATCGGAATTAATAATTGAAATAGTACCAAATGCGATAATAGTTTACAAAAGAAAAGCCCAAACGGGCAAACGAGTACAAAGAAGCCCTCGGGCACAAAAACGTTCACCGAACTAAGAAAGCAGAATATAAAAGAAAATCAGACATCTTGGTCGCCCAAAACCGCGGGCTGGTTCGAGCCGAACTGATCCAAACCCAGAGGAATTTCTACACCAGCCGGCTGACAAGACTCCGGATACTCAGGTTCGACAAACGGCGAGATCACGAGATCTTCCTCAGTGAGTGCGCAAGGGTTGATCGCCTCGTATTCTGCCGACTTCTCAGCCTTAAGCTTTTTCATCCTTTTTGATACGAGACGGCGGGACGACGATGCCATCCTTCTTTTCGAGAACATCGCAAAAGTTAAGAACTCCGTGAAACCGGGCTTCTTTTCGAGAAGCCGATCAATTGCCGCAAGATGATCCTTAACCTTTTGAAAACGAGCTTGACATTTCTCGGTCACATCTTTCCTCTTCTCGATCTCCCTGGTGCGAGTCTCCCTCAGATGAATCACCTCGTTCTTCAACTCTTGGACGACCTCATCCCTGTCTGCCTTAAGCTCACCATACGCCTTTCTCGAGACGACCATCTCCTTTTTAAGTTCGGCAAGGGCCACGTCGCCGGCCTCCGATCTTGCCTGCTCGGCAAGCAGGTCCTTCTGTAGTTCTTTGGCGGCATCCCCGACCTCAATAGCCTCACGACGCGCTACACCAAGCTCACGATCGTAAGTGCCAACGAGCTCGTTCGTCTGAGCCACCATCTACAAAGGAGACAGTAGAGGGTTGTCATACGCCGAACCTCAAATCAAAATTAAAAACACAGTACAAGGCATTGAGGAATTCACTTACGTCGGCAGTAGTGCGAGCTAGTTTTTTGTAAGCTTCGGACTGGAAGAGGTCTTTGGTCGGAGGCAGCTCTTGAGTGCCAAAAGTCAATTGCCGATACAGATCGGCGCATGCTCCCGCATCGTTAACGACGGGCTCATCCTTGTCATAGTCGAACTTGACATAATGCGTCGAAGGTCCGGCAGTTTGCTGCCTTTTTGAGACGGCAGACCGACCCGAGTGACTTTCTCCGGCTACCTCAGTGCGCACCATCAGCATATTATCACTAGCCTGGGGGGAGCTCGGCCCCGTAGCCGCGCGCTTTGCCGACCTCTTTGACGAGCTCTTTCTTTTCTTTTTCCTCTGCTTTTCGGGCTCAAGCTCGGACCGGGGATTCACCTCAGCTTCAAGGTGAACATGCACCTCTTCAACAACCTGTTCCCTTCCAACAGCTTGCTCCTCATCACCGATCTGCTCGATCTGGTGGTCGGGAGAGACCCCGACAAGGTCTTTATCATCCTCCATATCGTAATCGAAGTCGGGAATATCATCAATCTTCATCTTCCTCTTCCTTCCGAATGGATTAGCTAAAGGAAAAGCGGTTCGAAAGTTAGAAAAAAGCCGATGTCAAGTAAAATTATAGCAACTTACCAAGGCGTACCTTTGAGAGCTCGTTTAGCCTTTAGATCGAGTTTCTTCTGATACGCTTCCGGCCAACGAATCTTCCCAGCCGCACTCAGCCTCTTCTCGTGTTCGGCAGAAAAACCTCGGATCGTTGTAAGGATGCCTGGAGTATGACGAGCTGGAAAAAGAAAATTGAAAACAGTAAGACAAAGTAAATTGAAAGACAGCTAAGCAAAAACCAATATCTACCGATGGGAGTCCTCCATTTCGTCCGGTAGTTTCCATCGGGCCGTTCTATAGACAGATCGTCGATTCGAAGATAAAAATAACGGGTGTTCTAACCGTTAACCTTGCTTGGCTTGTTCCCCGTAATAAGGTCGTATTCCGGCTTCGCATTTGCCGATAAGAACCACGGTTTCTGTTTGGCAATGTTCACACGGAAAAGCCTCTCAAACACGCGGACATCAATCGGGAAGTCGCAGCCTTCCCCGAGGGCTAGGAGCCCAACGATATTGATAATCGTGGCAGGTTGAAGTTGGGAGATCGCAACATGACGACGTGCGTAGTATGTATAAAGTAGTTCGGGCAAAGGAAATCGAAGTCTGCAACTGCTGAAGTAGTCCTCATATACGCAGATGTATCATGCGGGAGCGTCCCAAGGCCGCTGATCATCGTTCGGAATGCGAAACTTGATGTCGTCAGGAGCTCTGCACCGCTCCATGGTTTGCTGAACGGTAACTCTGGTTGACCGAGTCGGCCCCACGTTTGGCGGCATTATAACTTGGCGAACTGCCAACGGAACAACATTTCTCGCCGGGGAGATTCTTTCTTCAGCCTTGACTAGTTCGACAGCCAACCTCTCGTCGAGCCGAACTTGTTCGCTTACCTCGATAGATTGTCTGCTATCAAGATCGGCAGCCGATTCTCCAGCAGGCCGAACTTGATCATCGTCGACAAGATCCCCATCTTCGACCCGGACTCGAGCATCCGTTTCACGACTATCTCGATCCGTAAGATGCGGAATTTGGACGGCAGCGCGGGAACTACTCGGCACGGCAGGAGCATGGCGCGAGTTGCGCCTGATCAGTTCATGACGGACCCCACTCAGACCGTCATCAGAAGAATCATCAGTATCAGACGTACTGACGAACAACCTAAGATCGACGTCCGGATTTTGTGGAGAAGGAGTTCAGTCGTTAACAGAAGCTGAAGAAGAGCTCGAACTCATCTCGATCAAAGAAGACAAAGTTGCAGAAATTTGGTGAAGAACAGCTTGAAGACAGACTGGAAAGTTTGAAGATCTTCGGAGCAGATCAGAGGAGCCGCGGCGGAGTAAGATCGGAAAACTTTAAATGCAAAACAAAAAACTAGAGAGAAGGGAGAGCGCTAGAGAGAGAAAGGGGCGTACCTTTTATAGAGGGATAATGAAGTGAAGAATCGGAAAGGCTCCAGGATATTTATAGAGGGAAAGGCAATTATGACGCCTCCTCGATTTCCGTGACGGTTAAAGAAACCGAACCGTCGCGATTCCTTAATTCTCGCAACGGTTATGGAAACTGGACCGACGCGTCTTTTCGAGAATCGCCGAACTCAAAAGATCTGCGACTTGGGAGCCGCTGAAATTCGGATCAAGGAATGTATCGATCTCAATTCCAACCGGACTAAAAATTCTTCAGAAAATCCGCCGAACTCAAGAGGCTCGTTCGCCGAACTGAGGGGGGGACTAATTGTTGGTGGTGAGTTTAGCACTCCCCGGTTTAGCCCGGTTTGAACCGAGACCGGCCCAATTAATCCCGGCTGACGACAGCTCGAACCCGAAAGGAAAGTCCACGAAACGTCTGCCGAACTCCGAACTTGAACGAAAGATTCACGAGAGACTATTAAACCGATAAGCTCGATAAGAGTCTGAAGGAATGCCAAACTTGAATCCAGATCGGCAAACCACGATCCGATCAACGACGGTTCAAGATCGGCAGGGAAGTTCGCAAAGCAACAACTACCGAACTCGAATCAAGCCGAACTCATCATGATCGATTGTGAACGTAAGATTCACATCTTAATCTCGGTACCGAGATCGGTTCATCTGAATCCGATCAACGACGGTCCGAGATCGATAAAGAGAAGAACCACATACGGTTACCGACCTGCAACGTGCCGAGCGTCGGTATCAACCCGTCGTAATCAGAACCCACTTCCGAGATTCGCGAAACTTTACGGAAAGTACGGAAAAGGAGGATCAATTAGTTTATTAATCCGGGATTCGCGGAACTTTTCCTGGATTCGCGGGATATGTCGAAAGCCGCCAAGAAGGCTTATAAATAAGGAAATCCCGATTGTATTAGCGAGAGAGAGAATTTTAGAGAGAGAAAACGGGAGCTCGAAATTCAGTCTCGACCTCGTTACCGATCTTCGAATATTTTGTAAACTCCAACGAGTTCGATTTAATAAAACGAAATACCGATTCACATTCCAATTCTTTTACCTTTGTGATTTCTACAATCAACAATCGTTGTGAGGATGCTTGGAGTATGACGAACTGGAAAAAGAAGAATGAAAATGATTTGAAAAAACTAAGGCAAAGGATAACTAAGCAAATATCTACCAATGGGAGTCCTCCATTGAGTCCGGTAGTTTCCATCGGACCGTTCTATAGATAGATCGTCGATCCGAAGATAGAAGTAACGGGTATTCCAACTGTTAACCTTGCTCGGCTTATTTCCCGTGACAAGGTCATACTCTGGTTTCGCAGTTGCCGATAAGAACCAAGGTTTCTGTTTCGCGATGTTTACACGGAACAGCCTTTCAAATACTTCGGCATCAATCGGAATACCGCAATCCTCTCCAAGGATTAGAAGCCCGACGATATTGATAATCGTGGCAGGCTGAAGTTGTGAGATCGCGACACGTCGGCGCGCCGAGTACCTATAAAGAAGCTCGGGCAAAGGAAATTTGAGTCCGCAACTTCTGAAGTAAACCTCGTACACGCAGACGAAACCCTCAAGGGCGTCCCAAGGTCTCCAATCCTCATCTGGGATACGAAACACTATATCGGCAGGAGCTCCGCATCGCTCCAAATTTTGTCGAACAGAAACTAGAGTTGATCGAGTCGGTCCGACAGTGGGCGGCGTAACGATCTTGCGAACTGCCAACGGAGCAGCCTCTTGTGCCGGACGAACTATCTCTTCCCTAGTGTCGGCAATCACCATAGTCGCTTCAGGGTCGATCCGAACTTGTTCGTCCACTTCAACGATTGATCTATTTTCGAGATCGGCAAGCCGAACTTGCTCATCCTCGCATCCGTTTTGCGAGTTTCTCCATCCATTAGACGCGGCTCCTAGATAACAGCTCGGGAGCAAGTAGGAACGGCAGAAGAAGTTTGCAAGTTGCGCCTGATCAATTCTTGACGAACCCCACTCAGACCGTCGTCGGATGAATCATCAGGATCCGACGAACTGACGAACAATCTAAGATCGATGTCCGGGTTTTGCGGGGTAGGAGTTCGATCGTTATAACAGAAGCTGAGGAGGAGCTCGAACTCATCTCGATCAAAGAAGACAAAGTCGCAGAAATTTGGTGAAGAACATCTTGAAGATAGATCGGAAATTTTGAAGATCTTTGAAGCAGATCGGAGGAGTCGCGGCGGAGGAAGATCGGAAAACTTTAAATGCAAAAAAAAACTAGAGAGAAGGGAGAGCGCTAGAGAGAGAAAGGGGCGTACCTTTTATAAGCAAGATAATGAAGTGAAGGATTGGAAGGGCTCGAGGGTATTTATAGAGGGAAAGGCAATTATGACGCCTCCTCGATTTCCGCGACGGTTACAGAAACCTAATCGTCGCGATTACTTAATTCTCGCTACGGTTATGGAAACTAGACCGACGCGTCTTTTCGAGTATCGCCGAACTCAATAAAATGAATCGATCTCAATTCCAACCGGACTAAAAATTCTTCAGCACCTCCGCCGAACTCAAAGAGACTCGTTCGCCGAACTCAAAGAGACTCGTTCGCCGAACTGGGGGGGGGACTAATTGTTGGTGGTGAGTTTAGCACTCCCCGGTTTAGCCCGGTTTGAACCGAGACCGGCCCAACGAATCCAAGTTGACGACAGCTTGAACCCGAAAGTTAAGTCCACGAACGGTCACCGACCTCCGAACTTGAACGAAAGGTCCATGAGAGACTGTTAACCGATAAGCTCGATAAGAGGCCGAAGGAATGCCGAACTTGAATCCAGATTGGCAAACCACGATCCGATCAACGACGGTTCAAGATCGGCAGGGAAGTTCGCAAAGCAACAACCACCGAACTCGAATCAAACCGAACTCATCATAATCGATCGTAAACATAAGATTCACATACTGATCTCGGTACCGAGATCGGTTCGTCTAAATCCGATCAACGACGGCCCGAAATCGGTAAAGAAAAGAACCACGTGCGGTTACCGACCTGCAACGTGCCGAGCGTCGGTATCGACCCGTCGTAATCAGAACCCACTTCCGAGATTCGCGGAACTTTACGGAAAGTACGGAAAAGGAGGATCAATTAGTTTATTAATATGGGATTCGCGGAACCTTTCCTGGATTCGCGGGATATGTCGAAAGCCGCCAAGAAGGCTTATAAATAAGGAAATCCCGATTGCATTTGGGAGAGATATACAATTTTAGAGAGAGAAAATGAGAGCTCAAAATTCAGTCTCGACCTCATTACCAATCTTCGAATATTTTGTAAACTCCGACGAGTTCGATTTAATAAAACGCAATACCGATTCACATTCCAATTCATTTACCTTTGTGATTTCTACAATCAACAATGACATAACCGGACATTTTGGTCGAATGAACCCATGATTACATAACATAATCACATTTACATTCACACATATTTTTATTTTTATTTAATTATTTTTTGTACCTAATTCATGGTGGTGGTGGATTTAGCACCCACCCTAGTTCAGTACAAATCAAGGTCGGTCCATCAAAAACAAAGGCCTATGAAGAGTTCAGTACAAATCAAGGTCGGCCCATCAAAAACAAAGGCTATGAAGAGTGAAGCCCTTCAGCGCTGACGTCAGCACATTGTCAGCAATGACGTAACGCCACTTGTTCGCCCACTAGTCCGGTTTTCCCGGAACTTTTCCATGATTCGCGGGAGAAAAGGAATCTTGATGACCGCTTATAAATAAGGAGGGAAGATAGAGAAAGAGGGAACTTCTCTCTGAATGACGAATTATAGAGAGAGAATCCGAAATCACCACATCAAACAACAACACCAAACAATCATGAACATGCCAATAATGTCGAATTCACCGACTCGTACCGAATGTAAAAAAAAACCGAGCAACGTACATGACGACATGCATGCGGACAAGCATACCGAGTTCACGACAACAACACTACGAGAACGAGCTCGTCCCTTTCTCAACATGACGACCTCACGAGCACTCGCCGTAAAGAGACCGAACACGAACTCACCTTGACAACGAGCTCACCATGACGACCATGAGATCAT
Source organism: Eutrema heterophyllum (assembly GCA_002933915.1). Classification (NCBI taxonomy): domain Eukaryota; kingdom Viridiplantae; phylum Streptophyta; class Magnoliopsida; order Brassicales; family Brassicaceae; genus Eutrema; species Eutrema heterophyllum. Next base: position 943,668 of record PKMM01004481.1, on the reverse strand, counting down.
GACGAGTCCGGGGAGAGAGAATAGAAAAAGAGGCCGACCTCGAGGAAAGAGAGTGATGCCCACCATGGAAAACACACCGACGACAACCAAGAAACTTCACGATCACACGAAACAAAAGAACGAGCATGGAGAGACGAGCTCACTTCGTTCGAGCACAGCAACTCATAACACCACGTGATGATGACGACGAGGAGAAGAACGAGCTACATGCATAAAGAGCAACATGTATAAAGAGTGACGTGCATGATAAGCAACTCGTGACATGCAAGAAGCAAATTCCAAGACGTCACCACGTCTCTCCGAACATGACCTCTCATCAATCGCTAAGGACAAACCGAGCATGAAAACCGACTAAGAAGGATCTCGAATCAAACACGCCGAACATCATCACGACGAACACGAGATCACGACGAGTTCGTGAGAAGACGCGCTCAACCGAGCTCACTCACGACCATGGGAGGTGGATCACCGAACTTAGAAATCAACCGAGAAGCACAACAAACGTGACGACACGCCGACCTGGCGGAGCACGAGCTCACCGAGACGAACCACGTTGCGAAGAAGAACGAGCTCACTCACATCCATGGTGGAACGAGCTCATGGCTTCAACGAGAACCAACTTGCCGAGAAGGAAAAACGAACTCGCCATCAGTGAGCTCGTTGAAGCCGACATGACCATAACTCATCGCCGAGAACGAACAAACCAACATGCCGAACTCATCAACATGCCGAACTCACTAACATGCCGAGGAAGACCGAGCTTGATGGGCTCACGATAAAAACCAAATCGCCGAACTTGAAACCAACTCGCCTGCCGAACCACGAAGCTCACGACGCCGACCTCACTAACTTTCACCGCCGATCATGACAACCCTCGAACATCCCGACCACTACAAGGAAAACAACAACAAAGAAAATAATGATCATGACTTGCATGCCAAGCAAGGTGCATGCCAAAGGTCACGTGCATGACGACCACGTGAAGTGGAGACGACCAACTCGTCAAAATGTCATCTTCGTAACTCGGCATTACGCCGAATTGATCCCATTGTAAACATGTGAACTACGATCAGGCTTATCCCCATCACGGGGTACGTAGGCAGCCCTTCGAGGTGCAGCTATAAAATCAATTATTTTTTTCTACCGTTTTAGCTCATCGTCGTTGAGACTAGGCCGATCTTCACGTCGATCTTACATCGAACCTTGATGGTCGGACAACCGACCTGGTTCACTGGCTATCTCGGCTTATTCTTGTGTGATTATCGGGTTATGCTAAACCCGGTATCAACATTCACACATATTTTTCTCTTTTTTTCTTCAATTTTGCTCATAATGCCAGATTGGTACTAGATCACGTGAAACTTTTTCTATAATTTCCTCAAGTTTTTTTGGATGTTCACTGACACTTCAGCTGACGGTACATTATAAACTCCATGCATCGCTGCCCTAGCTAGCTATAAGATTATATACTTATGTAGCGTTAAATGAGATTCAAAATTGCATATGGTTTTACATATTATTGGTAAAGTACCGTCGTAACAATTAAGCGGTGCATGCATCATGCATGGCGGTATTCATTCAATCGTCAAGAATCTTCCTCAAGCTCCACGTAGACGAACAATTGTGTAAAACCCCGACTCCGCCTTTCCGGAGGAACCAGACGAATCAGCCGTGCCACCCTCAACCCCGCCTCTTTATCTTCGTAAAGACTCCGTGTTGACTAACAATAACTCAATATTCTTGTAACCATTGTTCTGAATAATACTTCTTAATCAATCCCAAATAATTGTCTTACAAAATCCAACATAAATCTTAAATAAAACCGAAGCAAATAACGAGTAATTGTCTTTTAAAACGAAATAACAAAATCATCAAATAAAAACCAAAAGAAAACTTCCATATTCCCAAAATGCACACCACATCAGGATCACTCATCCAATTTTTTGAACTGATAATCTGACTCACCTGAAAGAGAATGAGGGGTGAGTAATTGTGATTACTCAACGAGAACTAAATCTAGAACTCATTCACCACACCCACTCATATTCAACCAACATATCAAGAATAAGTATAAACAAGCAATCACACATCACGCTCAAGAAGCGCCCACACAACTACGCAAACAGGGTAGACCAACACACATGATCAACAACCACACGAGCCAAAACTCAACCATACCCGAAGGTAATCTATGTCCCGAAGACACTTCATAATCCATACCCGGAGGTAATCTATGTCCCGAAGACACTTCATTCATCCATACCCGAAGGTAATCTATGTCCCGAAGACACTTCATTGATTCATACCCGAAGGTAATCTATGTCCCGAAGACACTTCACAAGGGTTCGCCAAAACCTTCCCGACGATGAGAACTGACTTGCATTCAAAGTCCAGCCCCAAACAAAAAATTCCGTACCACACAAAGGTCTCTCAATCCTTGTGATTGACACCTAACAACGCTTCACACCACTTACGACTTTACACGCATTAAATCACACAACATGGTTATCAAGAAAGTGTGCAAGTTTTTCCTCTAATGATTCCTAAGTCCATATTCGTTTATAAGATGCATATCTAAACAAACCTAAATGCAACAAATAACACATGTCTATACTTCGTAACACGCGGCATACTTGCGTACACCTAGACTCAACATACCAGAAGAAGACAAAAGAGGATGGAGAAGGCCCTAGATCTAATCTTCATATGCTCATGAGGCTTGTTGATTTTCGAAATCACAGAGGTAAAGGAATTGGAACGCGAATCGGTATTTTCTTTTTATTAAATCGAACTCGTCGGAGTTTACAAAATATTCGAAGATCGGTAATGAGATCCAGATTGAATCTCGAGCTCTCGTTTTCTTCTTCTCTCCCCCATTCCTTCCTTCTTCTCCCTCTCTAATGTAATCGAGATTTCCTTATTTATAAGCCTTTTCGGCGGCTCCGACATATCCCGGGAATTCGGGAAAAGTTCCGTGAATCCCGGATTAATATCCTAATTGTTCTTCCTTTTTCGTACTTTCCGTAAAGTTCCCCGACCGCGCTTTCCGTAAAGTTCCCCGACCGCACTTTCCCTAAAATTCCGTGAATGTACTTTCCGTAAAGTTCCGCGAATTCCGGAAGGGGGTTCTGATTATGACGGGTTGATACCGACGCTCGGCATGTTGCAGGTCGGTAACCGTATGTTGTTCTTTTCTTTACCGATCTCAGACCGTGGTCGATCGGATTTAGACGAACCGATCTCGGTACCGAGGTGAGGACCTGAATCTTATATTTACAATCGATCATGATAAGTTCGGCTTGATTTAAGTTCGGTGGGTGTTGCTTTGCGAACTTCCTTGCCGATCTTGAACCGTCGTCGATCGGTTCGTGGTTTGCCGATCTGGATCCAAGTTCGGCAGTCCTTCGGATTCTTTATCGAGCTTGTCGGTTGTCAGTCTTTCGTGGACCTTTCTTTCAAGTTCGGCGGTTGGCGATCGTTTCGTGTTCTTCTGGGTTCGAACTGTCGTTAGCCGTGGTTAATTGGGTCGGTCTCGGTTCATGCCGGGCTAAACCGGAGAGTGCTAAACTCACCACCAACAAGGCTCAAATCAGTTCTTCTTCAACTAAAAGCTAGATCCACGTGTACTTATGATATCTGCAAAGTTTCAGGTCGATCCAGATTGATTTGTCTATCCAAACAACTCAACTCGCTAGACTAGTATAACAAGTGCGCTCCACAGAACAGTCTCGGTAAAACTAACATAACTTTCAAACCACAAAGTCTAATAAGTCCTCTGAGTCTCATTGTCATGTATGTCCCTTAACTAAACAAAAACGCTTGTCTTTTGAGTCACATAATCATCTATCTGTTTCACCATTTGATTTACTTTACTTAGATGTTTGGGGTCCATTTGCTACATAGTCTGTTGAAGGATACAAGTACTTTCTTACAATTGTAGATGACTGTACTCGTTTAACATGGATTTACCTAATGAAAAATAAAAGTGAGGTTTCCAAACCGTTTCCATCTTTCATTAAGCATATTCATACACAATATAATGATGTTATCAAAGCTATAAGAATAGATAATGCATGCTCCTAAAATGGCTTTTGTTCTCTCTGTATTTTCTTTCTTCTACTCAGCGATCCTCGATAGAGCCAATACATATTACAAAGACTCCACACCGGAGCTGAAAGAAGAGCGTGCTACGCTTTTGGAGGATTGGCTTAACATGGAGACGGGCTTTGGTAAGCTCGGGCATGTTAGTGTCGTTCAATCGAAGCTCCCGAAGAAGCTCAAGAAGAGAGAGCCGATCAGCAGAGAAGACGGATCTAGAGAGTACGCATTGCATACATATAATTTCTCGATTTGTTATCTTTGGAATGTGAGAATCGAATGCTAAAGCTTAATGTGAAAAAAAAAAACTGTTTGAATCTTTGGCAGGTATGAAAAATACATTGATTATTTGTTTCCAGAAGAATCACAGACGGGTGAATCTTAAGATTCTTGAAGCTACTTATAAATGGAAGAAGCAGAAGGTTGTTCAAGCTGGGGAATGCGTTTAGAGTGGTTAACATAGTGTTATGCAATCGCTTAAAAAAATATCATAAAAAAAGTACTAGGTGATGATGATGTCTCTTGATGTGCATAGACTGAATTAATATTATAACGAAAATTTATATATTTAATTATATAAGAACATAGATTTTATCTATGTGCATATGTTCAATTTAAACATATAATCATATCATGTTCTCTAATTATTTGAAACTAAATAAGGAAAATTTTGTGTTGCGTAATTTGGCCAAAGAAATGATTTGGCTACCTTTGAGACTACCTTTGTTTTTGATTTTCTTTAGTTTATATAGAAAACAAGTATAAGAATCAAATAACAATCGGAATCACCACGATTCCTAAATAACATTGGGAATGAGAAAGTGGAATACGGGTTGCCTCAAAACAAGGAAGTACATCATCCATTATTTACAGTAAAACAAGATAAACTAAATAAAATATTAAGTCAAACTATGAACCTCTTATTGGACTTCAAAATGATTGTTGAATTCTTTTTGCTGTCCACTTCCTTAAGCCCATCATCAAGCCCACCCTTACCTTCTCCTTCAAAGCCATTTGAACTAAACTGTGAACTAGAGACGTAAAAGTGAAAAGTCAATTTCTTGAATTTGTAAAAACGGCGTCGCTTTAAGTGTATCTGTTTACAGGTTTGTATGAATTAATAATCATCTTGTAATTTTCTCTGATATCTCTGTCCTTAGACAAACTCACACGTCTCATAATTAAGAAGGAGATTAGTGCCATGTCATCACACCCACGCGCCAGGTCTGGCGCGTGGTTTTCACATCCCAGCTGATCGGAAAAGTGTTTACCAAAAATTAGTTTTCAGGTCATTTGTTTTAAATTATTAGCTCTCTCTCTCTCTCTCTCTCTCTCTCTCTCTCTCTCTCTCTCTCTCTCTCTCTGAATTCGATCAAAAGGAAATGGAGATTCAAGCAAGGTTAATGGAATACAAATTCCATTTCATGGCTGCAATCATTGTGAGCGTGATTGTGTCGTCTCTCGTGTACGCAGCACCAAGCTCCATCAACACCTCGAATCTCTCGGTTAGTTCGAATACTTTTGTGGTAGCACGGAGCTAAAAATCGAAATCATGTCGATGCATTTCCTAAATTCCGATGCTAAATTGGTGATTCCTTGTAAAAATATTAGGTCGGCCCAAGAAATTGCTTGTGTTCGTGAACCCGTTTGGTGGGAAGAAATTGGCGAGAAAGATATTTCTAGAAAAAGTAAAGCCATTGTTTGAAGATGCTGATGTTCTTGAGATTCAAGGTTCTTGATTTCTATTCTGTTTCTTCCTGATTTTTTTTTTTTTTTTTTTTTTGAGCTATTCTCCGGGAAATCAACACTCGGATTAATGATTTTTTTTCAGAAACCAAATATCAGTTGCATGCAAAGGAGATTGTTAGATCCATGGATGTATCAAAATACGATGGTATTGTTTGTGTTAGCGGCAATGGTGTCCTTGTTGAGGTAAGTAGGAAGCTTTTCTATTGTGGAAGTATCATTTTCTCTTTGTTAGTTTTAGTTGGATAACTTATATCAAAAGTGATGATGCGTGTCTCCTGTGCTATTTTCACATGATTCAAACTTATAAGGAATTTAAAGAATTCGTGTCTTCGACGAAGTTAGAGGAAAAACATATATTGCTTTTTGGAATTATCTTATTAATATTAAATATCATTTAACTTATAACCATTAAAAAAACAAAAATCAACTTATTAATATTAAATATCATTTTTTATTATTTTTTTGGGACAAAGGGTTATTTTACTATGTTCTTGACAATTTTATTTATATTCGCTTTGTGCCTGTGTATCACTTCATTTTTATGAGACACTTTTATCAGCAATCATTTTATTTGTTGCCTTTTAGCTATCACTTATGTACAACTAACTTATAAACATTAAAAAAAAAACAAAAATCAACTTATTAATATTAAATATATTCTGCTTTTTCTTTCAAACACGTCAATGCAATTTTTCCTTTCTATTTTATGATTTCCTTGGTCATTTTACAAACAAACTATACGAATTGTTAAAGTTGTCCCTTTTTTTTTTTCATTACGCAGGTCCATGATTTAAAATCAGCACCTTTGATTGGCGCACAAGAAGAGTTATGTGGGTCCTACTGCCACAAAAATGGATATTTTGGCTGCGACTTTAAGCACCTCTATTAATAGCGTCTTTCTTTTTCCAAATTTTATCCTTTACGAAATATAAACTATGAACAAAATTTGTTCTTTTCGGCAAAAGAAAAAAAAAATGAGACGGTGAAAATTAGTTTTGACCTTTTTTTTTTAACCACTTCCTTATTTTGGATGTCAAATGTGATTTCACAGTTGTCTTCCAATATCTTATAGAAATATGTCAAAAAATATCTAGCAGAAATCAAAATTATGCTATATGTCAGTGTTTAAAACAATTTTTATCTTAAAATATGACATTGAGTTGATTATTTTATTCATAAAAAACAAAATAACAATTAAAAAGCTTTATATATAAGAAAAGTATTTATGACAAATTTTTTATAAAAAAATGATTCCAATAAATATTAACACTTCACTTTTTAATTTTTTAAAGTTATTTACCAATCAGATGTAAAAAATATAGTTAACTAACAAATAAAAAATTATAAATAGGTAAATAAATACATATACGACATGTGCAAATTTGTAATTTGTATTTTTTTCGATTTAATTGGTTTAAACGCAGTAAGTGCAATTGTAGTTGTTGGGGTTTACAAAAAAAAATTGTGGTTATAGTGTATATGATTAGTGTAGCAGTTGTAAGTTTTTTTTTTTTTTTGTTACCATCGTATGCCACATTAAGAAGGATAAACTTTATTTTTTAGACTTATTTTACCGAATAAAAGAAGAGTAACAGACATGATGTCAAAAAAAAAGAAAAAAAAAGAAGAGTAACAGATTTTTTTTAGACGCTGAACTTCTCCTATAAATAATACACCCACCATTTCATCTATTTACATATCCTCCACTAAACAATATAGTAAAGAAAAAATGGGTCCGTTCTTGGTGAGTCTCGTGATAGCACTTTGCTTCACTTCACTCTCTGCAACAGAGGAGCCGCCGATCACGCCGCCGCATCTGAAGCTTCGTCCAACTCCACCAAAGGGCAAGTCCCCGTTTTTACCACCGTGGTTCCCGCCGTTTTTCCCCCCGCCGCCTACCGTCATTCTACCACCACCGCCGCCTACCGTCATTCCAACACCGCCGCCTACCGTCATTCTACCACCGATCACGCCGCCGCATCTGAAGCTTCGTCCAACTCCACCAAAGGGCAAGTCCCCGTTTTTACCACCGTGGTTCCCGCCGTTTTCCCCCCGCCGCCTACCGTCATTCTACCACCACCGCCGCCTACCGTCATTCCACCACCGCCGCCTACCGTCATTCCACTACCGATCACGCCGCCGCATCTGAAGCTTCGTCCAACTCCACCAAAGGGCAAGTCCCCGTTTTTACCACCGTGGTTCCCGCCGTTTTCCCCCCCGCCGCCTACCGTCATTCTACCACCACCGCCGCCTACCGTCATTCCACCACCGCCGCCGCCGCCGGCGGTTACTCTTTGAATAATAAATATTAAAAATTGTAATCGAATGATAGAGCCGAGCTTTTGTGCTCTAATTTCTATAATGTCGGAATAAAGTTTATGCTGTTTCAAATGGAGCTGTGAAATAAGAATCATATCATAGACTCATATCAGAATTCAGAAGACATGGTTAATCCAAATTCCAGAAGTTAATTACCCCACCAAGATTAATTAATCGATAGATAGCGAAAGTGGTGAAGCTTAAGATAGGAATTATTCAGCCAAATAAGCTTAGCAGATTATCTCAAACAAAAAGCAAACCAAAGAAGTAGAAGACATTGAAGAAAACCAGAGAGCAGAGCATATGCAATCATGATCATAACCAAAGAAGCGAGAAAAAGGGGCAAAAAGAGAAGAGAAAACCCAATGGGTAAGGTAATGTTCTATGTAAATAATATATTGGGTAAGGTAATGTTCTATGTAAACACAAAGGCCACCTTCATGGAATTGTAAATCCTTTGAACATCAGGGTTTTACTACCTGCCGATAAAAGATCAGATATCAAAGAGAGGTTTTATTTATTTAACTAGAGAACGGGAGTTCTGCTCTCACAACGTCTTGTTTTTTAAAAATGTCTAGATGTGTTTCATAGGTTTATATGGGAAATCATTTCTTCAATTTGATGATACTGGTGGCACTTCAATGATTTTCGCCTCTGCGTAGAGTGTTTTCTAGAGACAATGTGTGTGTTTGATGAGTCCTTGGAATTTGCTTTCCAAACTATGGATGCGTGGAGACTATATAGTTATAGTTTCTAGAGACTTATGTTTCTGCTTTGAAATGTAAACTTCATCAGACTGTCTCACTTGCACAAGAAGAAAAAGACTAGTTGAAGTTTGCGAGTAGTTCTAATTGCATTATGCATTCGACACAATTCTTTTACCAGATCTGCATCAGTTTCATTAGCTCGTTATTGTATTATCAATTTTGGAAATATATAATGACTATATTCTGGTTACAGCTCTGCTTATGAACAAGGAAAGTTTTGTGACATCTTTCACCTACGGGCTTCCGGATGGAGGTGTTGCGAGTCATGTGGAAAGGTAAAGACATGGTTTTTAGTTAAATCTGTAAAAGTCTGGTTGGCATCACAAAATCCTACTTGGGGCCTCCAGATATGAAAGTATCTCACTATGAAAATTCTGTGCAGCGAATTCATTGTGGTTGTATTGTTTCTGCATCTGCTTTTATGTTGCTGGATGCCGGAGGAATTGAGTGCTTAGCTTGCGCAAGAAAAAAAGTTGCTTTGGTGAGGGAGGATTTCACTTTTCATTTCCTATTCTATATTTCTCGGAGGCATGATGTTACCTGAATCAATAATGGTTCACGATGTTCATCAACTCTTACGAATCATAGATCTTAAGCGAGAAAACAAACTTCACCTGTACAAAGATCCTTTTCAAGTTGAAGATATATTTTGAGCAGTCCACGTACCATAACAGTCTGTATTTCATGTGTTTCAGGGACCCAATTTTTCGCCACCAGTGCCCATTTTCTTCCAATCTCCCATTGCTGAAAAATTCAAGGACTCGTCGATCAATTGGAATTCTTCAAGTGGGTCAAATCAGATAAGCTGCCGGCCTCCTAGTTTCTTAAGTCAATCGGTTCTGCAGTTTGATTTGCATAATCGTGGAGATAGTTAATCGGTTCTACTTCTAAAGACAGGGCCACTGCATGTTCTATGGAGAAAAAATGGGGAATGAATGACTTGATGGGGAAATTAATGAGTGAAAACTCGAAAAGTCACACAAGCGACATACTTAATAATCAGAATGCAGGTTCATGCTTTGTCGTATTACTACTATAGAAATCTCATTCCTGTTTTCAGGTTGAGAAGATTTTGAATTATTAGTCAAAGCAAGCTGCTTAAAAGTAACTCTTCAATTGCAGACCTAATTGTAAAGTACTTCCTTGTTCAAACGTCAATGTATATCATCCGCTGATCTCATTAAAGGAGGGGTCATGTGGGACACAGCTTGCCATTCCTGTGCCACTTACAACACCAATTGAGACAAATGGTCACTCGAGACTAGATGGAAGGAGCTTATGGCATACACCTAGATCTTCTCCACTGAATTTCTTACACAATGGCTTGAATGGTGGAGCAGACTCGCCATTTGAAAGCAAGAGTCGGAATTTGAGGACTCATCTTGATACGCCAGGAAAATATCAGGTGGTTCCACGATATTGGCCTAAGGTTTCATATAAAAATCAAGTTCTGCAGAATCTCTCCGAAGAGTATCCTTCTTGCCTTTTAGAGACTACATTGGAATATAACTTTGTATGCTCACCATAAGCATCTGAGTCATGCTTTTCTTGTCTTACTTCAGTGTTCTATTCCTCTTGCTTTTTGTTTTCTTCTATTGTTTGATTTGAATAAGTCTAAACTAGGTTGTAGAATAGGGATGTAAGCCTTTCAGATAAATGGTTTTATAGATAGGTCATACTTTTTTGCTTGGATGCTTAGACGCTTAGGTTCATGACATGTAAAACTAACAAAACTTGGCTACATTTAAGTTACCAAACCTTAATGATGTGCAGGATCTGAATCCGTTGTCACTCCTCTCTTTGAGAAGATGCTGACTGCAAGTGATACTGCACGAGTTGGGCGATTGGTGCTGCCGAAGAAGTGTGCAGAGGTAAATAACTATTTGCATATGCAACTACGAATTCTTGTTTTCTTATATAAAAAGGTGATTCATGTGGAAATAATTGGGGTTGTGACTCTCTGCTGCTTATATCAAATACTTCACCGTTTTTTTATCATGAATGTAGTAGTCATAACATCTGTAAACTTTACAGTTGTCTCATATTAAATAAAATATGCTAAATGAAGAAGGCGTCTGTTATGTAACAGGCTTTCTTGCCCCGAATTTCCCACACCGAAGGTGTGCCTCTCAAAGTACAGGACTCAATGGGTAAAGAGTGGACATTTCAGTTTCGCTTTTGGCCCAACAACAATAGCAGAATATTTGTTCTAGCTAGAGGGAGTAACTCCATGCATACAGAGCATGCATCTGCAGGCTGGTGATACAAGTATGTCATTGGTGATATAGTAATTTGGTTTATCATGTAGCTAAAGCTCAAATATGTTTTATGTGGTTGCATTTATTGTTCATATTCCCATCTGTTTAATGCGGAAGCATATTTTTTCTCACTCAATTAACATTTTCAGTTAATATGTTTTGTCAAGCATGTTACACTTCTTCTGAGTTAGTGTCCTTTTTCTAGAACTGAATTCCATTATCTTTTTAGTCATATTTAGCCGAGTAGATCCAGAAAGGAAGATAATCATGGGATTCAGAAAGGCTTCGGTTGCTCAATCGGCTGATCAGGTTACTTTCTAAATTAAATAGATAGCTTTTGTTTGTAAGTATTTTTCACTAAAATTACAATTTTAATTTACTAGTCAACTAGTAACGGCTAGTTTTAAGAAGCTTGATAAGTTCAAAAGTAATACCCTAAAATACTAACAACTTGTCAATTGTAGTATTTAGGGGTCGAATCCACAGAGACTCAAGAATCACACAATAGATTAAATAAAATAGAATTAAGGTAAGTAAATCAATGAAAAGGAAATAACAATGCAAATTAAACTGTTGTAAATTCAATGGAGGAGATATAGGTTCATGGTATTTCTCAGGAAACCAGAGAATGCAAATAAACTAATAAATCAGGATTCAGGTTAAGTCTGGTTCTTGAACTCAAATCACTAAACTATAACTAACCAACTGTCGTTGCGAGAGTTATCTAAGTCTAAATCATAGAATTCCAAATCTCTTTGCAAATTCTAAAGACTAAACTAGCTTTAAGTCTATGTTTGATCTGTTCACAAAACAACTAAACCAAATCTCTTTGCGAATAGTTATTTTGCTCACCCTATGTTCTATCAGATTATCAATTGCACTGTCGTGCCTAATCGATTAACCTAAGATCTAAGTTCCAGGTGATCAATCTAGAATTAGCTTTAAGAACAACCTATGGTGAATAACTAATTTGATTATGAATCCTAACTAACCAATTAACCTAGCATTCAACGAAATCCCTTATGAGAACCCTAAATCTAACAGGAGATCTAGTACTCAGACATGGAGATTAAGTAAAAAAACATGATTGAATAAGTCTCTGAATTAAATATATAGATTGAGAGTAAACAAGGGTTCGAAATCTTCTCTCGGACGAACAGAGTCTCAGACTTGTCTCCCTCAAAAGCTTTCTCTCACAAAACCAAAAGTAAAATCAAGCGTAGCCTAACAGGTGGCTCAAAAACTTAATTAAATCCTTAAAACACGTTTTGGGGCTTCTTGTAAATATCAAAGACTTCTGGGCCAAGTTGCAATTCCTTCAAAAAAGGAAAAAGTCGCGATCTTCTCCTTTTGCGAAGGGTATCGATCGACACCATAAGTGGTATCGATCGATACCAAGTTTCTGTGTCGGCACTTTAGACTGCATAATCCTTGCTTGGCTCCAAAATACTCCAATATCTCCAATTAAGCTCTAAACGTACCTAAACCTGTAAAGACTCGAAAAGACTCCAAAAACACTAGAAAGACTCTATAAATAAGACCTATATCATGGTAAGAAACGGGTAAAAACCATGATATATCAACTCCCCCAGACTTAGCCTTTGCTTGCCCTCAAGCAAACAGAAAACTAAACAAGAGAAAGAAGTTTGAAAACACAGAGACTCACATGTTCTTGAAACATTGTAATGACCCTTCAACTTAGCGCTCATATGTTACCTAACCAATTCCAAAATAAGACCACCATGTACTTCTACGTAGACATTCGCAGCTTCCCAGACTACACACATTATTTCGCAGCATTATCCAATAAAACCCTCATCACCAGTTTCATTGCTGTGATCAATGCCAAGAACCTTCTAGATTCGTTCCCATACAATATCATGACAAAAGAACCACCAAATATTTCACACTTTTTGGTATTATTTTCTCTCCCCCAGACTTGTTTCTCATTATGTTCTTTTTTTTTATTTTTAAGATCCGCATATACACATTAAGGTCTGAAACGCGAGTATTGATGGTGTTTGCCACCGAATCCCCGGTTCTTCCCTCTCTATGTATCAAAGGCGTAGGCGAATAGTGGTATCACAGGAAATTTTCCTAACCTCGCTTCCAACCTTTGTGTGATCAATCCCTCACAAGTAGAATAATGAGATCGCTGGAAATTTTCCTAGCCCTCTACTCAGAAGAAAATCATTTCATCTTTTTATGCTCTTATTTATTAACTTAAACAGGGGAGAGAGATACTATTACTTTAAACACATTGGGTTCCTTTGTCAGATATGAATGAGGAATCAAGCTCTATGGACATCAACCACATCGATGAAGTGCAAAAATTTGGCTCAGGCTTTAATGGACTCTGCTGGAAACATGGGTGTCTTCTAGTTAACTGGTCAGCCTTTGAATTTTTCATTAGTCCGATCTAGAACTGATTATGTAACAATGGTCACTTAGAAGCTAAGTCAGAACAATAGTTTCAAGAAAAATATCATAATCTCTAACAGGTTTTGACTCAATAAAACAACAAACTGACTCAAAAACGACTGACTCTAAGAAAAACAAACACAATGTCAGCAACTACCTCCCCCAGACTTAAACAACACTGTCCCCAGTGTTATTTAGTCTAGAGTTGGTAAAAGAAACATAAGAACTGAGTGGATGTGTGAAAATCAAAGAACTTACCTGCGCGTGGGGGTATCGACCGATACCATTACTGATATCGATCGATACTCGGATCATGGGTCGATGCAATCTCTGTTCCTCCTAGTGTCGATCGATACCAGAATGGTATCGGTCGATACAGCACCTGTTCATCTGATTCACATAAAACACAAAAAACCAAAAACAAAAATTAAAAGAAATAAAAGAACTTATGTACAGACTCACTAGTGGGTTACATCCCACCAAGCGCTTGTTTTCAGTTAGTAGCTTGACTTTGGCTCATGTATTAGTCATGATAAGAATGAGAACTTGCTCCAAAACAAGTTCCACAACTAGACATCTCCAGCTTCAGAATTCTGCTCAACATACCCTTTACAACATCCTTTCATTTCTCTTTCAACTCTGAAGTGAGAATAACTCTAACCTTAGAGAATGGTTTCGAAGTTCCCTTGCACTTCACCTCATATTCAATCGAATCTCCATCACACTTCTGAGGGGTTAAAGTCATATAGGCATAACCCTTGACTCTTTTGCTATTCACCTTCTTCTTTGCCTTAGGTGCTTTCTCCTCACTCCAATCACCAGGCACAACAGCTTTCTTTGAAGTTTCAGCTAACTTCTCTGATTCTCGTGGGTGGTATCGACCGATACCATCGCTGGTGTCGATCGATACTGCTCCTGTTGCGTCGAACATCTTAGCGTATCCAGCAGCATCATCACTCAAATACACCTTTGAATCAGCTGAACAGACCAATGCTCGCTCTTGTGGATCCTCATGATGCATCTCCAGAAAATACTCTTCAGCTATATCGCTGAAAGTATCCACAAAGAAAGTCTGCCCATCGATGGTTGGTCTCTTCATCATCTTCTCCATGTTGAAAGGCATAGCCAAATCACCAATATTAAGAGCTATCTTCCCATTCCTGCAATCTATCAAAGCTCCAGCTGTTGCTAAGAATGGCCTTCCCAGAATAAGAGGATCCTTGGGTTCTGCATCATATTCCAAGACGATGAAATCAGTTGGGATGAAGCAATTCCCAATCTTAATTGGAACATCCTCGAGCAATCCTTCGGGAAGTCGAACTGAGCGATTAGCAAGTATCAATGAAATCCTAGTGGACTTGAAGTCTGTCATCCCCATCCGCTTGGCAATTGAGTATGGCATGAGGTTCACACTTGAGCCAAGATCACATAGAGAACGCTCAAATCTTTTAGTGAAAATCGTACAATCCAACACAAAACTCCCTGGATCTGGTAGCTTCTTTGGGATCTTGTTGGTCAGAATCGCACTGCACTCATGAGTAATCATCAAGACACCTTCCTCAAGGTTCACATTGCTTGATACCATCCTCTTGACATATCTCCTGAAGGCTGGGGATGTCTTGATAGCATCAACAAAAGGAAGCTCAACCATCAACTTATCCATTATTTCCTTGCATCTAGAGTCTTCCACCTCCTTCTTAGTCTTCCTAATAGGCCTAGGGTAAGGTATCCTAGGTTTGTAAACCCTCTATGGCGTCAACTCAGGCGTCTTCTCGACTGCAGGGTCAGTGTCGATCGATACAGGGGTGGTCTCTATCGATACATGGGGTTTTGAGATGTTCCGTGAAAGTATATGCACTGGTATCGATCGACACTGGGTAGTGTCGGTCGATACCCTGGGAATTTCTGAATCCTTATCGTCAAGATCGACGAAATTTCTTGCAATGAAGCCCTTTTTCACTTCTGGATTGACCTCTTTTCCATTCCTCAGGGTGATTGCATGAACGTGTTCATTCTGTGAATGAACCATCTTTCCCTTGACAGCTGTTGCAGTCTAAGCTACCTGATTTTCCAGCATCTTCTGATGAATACTGAGGGCCTCGATTTTTCCATTCGGATCTGTATACATGGCATCCATCTTCCTATTGAAATCCACTGTTATCTTCTAT
Source organism: Eutrema heterophyllum (assembly GCA_002933915.1). Lineage (NCBI taxonomy): Eukaryota > Viridiplantae > Streptophyta > Magnoliopsida > Brassicales > Brassicaceae > Eutrema > Eutrema heterophyllum. Next base: position 927,888 of record PKMM01004481.1, on the reverse strand, counting down.
TTTCCTTGAATAAGCTACTCAAGCATAGACTCAACCTTGCTCTCTGGGGTTTTGGGTGGTGGAGATTGGTAAGACGAATTCCCATAGGTTCTATTGTTTTGCTGGTATTGATACATTTGACCTTGAAATCCAGCCCCACCAATGTAGTTAACGTCTGCCACTTCATATTTTTCGAAATTCTTGACATCAGCAGCAAAGAGGACATCCTTTTTGTCTTTCCCATCAACAGATTGTGCATCAAGTCCAGCTTAGCCTTCACCTCTGCGATTTGACTGCCATCCAAGTTACCAGCTTGCTTCTTGCGCTCCATGTCTGCATTCTTGGTACTATTGCTAGAAGCCAAGTTTTTGATAAACACATAAGCATCTTCAGGATATCTGGTGTTGAAATTCCCATTACTCGCAACATCCAAAGCCATATGATACCTCCAATCAATCCCTCTGAAGAAGATACCCAGCAACTGAACCTTAGTGAACCCGTGATGTGGACAATCCCTCTGATATTATTTGAATCTCACCCAAGCAGCCTTAAACGCCTCAGTTGATCCCTGAGAAAATTGGGAGATTTCGTTTCTCAGCTCCTCGGATCTTGCATCATCGTAGAAATTGTTCAAGAAGGCATTCTTAGTCTCCTCCCAAGTAGTCAGTGATCCAGGCGGTAACTGCTTAAGCCAATAAGCTGCTTCTCCACCAAGAGAGTATGGGAAAAGCTTAAAGAGGAGGTAATCGTTGGACACTCCATTGTGCTTCATGCTAGTGACCAAATCCTCAAACCTCTCAATGTGATCCATAGGGTGTTCATGAGAAAGACCATGAAAAGGGTGCTGACCCACAAGAGCGAAGTATGCATGTTTCAGCTCAAAGTCATTCCTCTGAAAAGGAGGAGGGCGGATCGCTGATCGATTGGCATATAACTGATCAGGCCTGTTGTACTCATCAATTGTCCTACCACGATCAATCACAGCATTCCTAACATTCCCCTCTTCAGCAGCGACTGGAGGGACAATGATATTTCCATCTCCATCAAGTCGTTGCCCTCTCTCATTGCACAATTGACCCTCATGGTTGATATATCATGGTTTTTACCCCGTTTAAGCCATGATATAAGTCCGTTTTATAGAGTCTTTTACAGGTTTTAGCACGTTTGAAGCTTAATTGGAGATATTGAAGCATTATGGAGTATTCTGGAGCATATGGAGATGCATAGTCATACAGAGACGTCAGAAGTTTGGCATTCGTTGAAGAACTTCCCACCGATGGATTGCTCTCAAGTTTGGACACAAGACAGATCAATGGATTAACTTTCATTTGGAAGTGGTTTGAGGTCATTCCAACGGTGCGATCAATAGTTATGCCAGTTTTCGTGAAGACAGTCCAGTCTGGCAAGCAGAAGAGTCGACACAGAAGATGTGTATCGATCGATACTGCTCGGGGAAACAGGAAACGCGACATTTTAGAAGCCTGAAGATTCTGCAATTTGGTCCAGAAGTCTTTAATTATTACAAAAAGCCCTAGAACGTGTTTTAGCATTATTAATTAGGTTTTTCAGCCACTTTGGCTACTAAGCTTTATTTTGATTCTTGATACTTTGAGAGAGATTTGTTACATGGTTTTTAGGAGACAATTCTGAACTCCTGTTTCTTATTGATTTCTTTGATGATCTATTCAATCATGTTGTTTTCATTCTCTATGTCTGAGTAGATCCACTGTTAGGTTCAGAGTTCTCATAAAGATTTTCTCTGAATGTTAGGTTAATTAGTTAATTAGGATTCACCATCTGAATTAGTTCTTCACCATAGGTTATTCTCATAGCTAATTCTAGGTTGACGAATCTGGAACTTAGATCTTAGGATAATTGATTAGGAACAAGAGTGCGATTAATTACCTGATAGAACTTAGGGTGAGCAAAATAACTATTCGCAAAGAGATTTGGTTTAGTTGTTTTGTGAACAAATCAAACTTGAACTAAAAGCTGGTTTAGACTTTAGGATTCGCAAAGAGATTTGGAATTCTAGGATTTAGACTTAGATAGTTTTCGCAACGAGAGTTGGTTAGCTATACTTTAGTGATTTGAGTTCAAGAACCGCGCTAAATCTGAATCATGTTAGTTAGTTTATCTACATTCATTGAATTCCTGAGAAATACCCTGAGCCTATCTTCTTTCCAATGGACTTACAACTTGTTTAATTTACGCACTCGCATTTAATTACATTGTTTGGTTTAGCTTAATTCGAATCTATATAATCTATTGCGTGATATCTAGAGTTCTTGTGTTCGACCCCTACATATACTACAACAACTGCTTTAGTACTTTTTAGGGTATTAATTTGAGCATATCAGTGGTCTCTCAAAGCTCAAGCATCATCACGAACCAAAACCATTGGGTTGTTCATCTCTGTTGGCTTCTCTGCTTTCCTGTTTGTGCGTTCCGAAAGTGCTAGTTCCTCGTTGGAAAGATTAACTAGCTGAGTGCTCTTGTTTCTTCTGGTTTCGCGATTAGGCATACACCTGAAACACAAAAGTCAAAGCACGTAAGTAACAAAAATTAAAGAATTACGACGAGTATCGACCGACACTAGTTGGATATCGATCGATACCATCGAACTTAGTCGAAGTTCTAAAGCTAAAATCTAATGGCGAATTTAGAGTCCCCGGCAACGGTGCTAAATTTTGATAAGCTCAAAAGTAATACCCTAAAGTACTAACAGCTTGTCGATTGTAGTATTTAGGGGTCGAATCCATAGAGACTCAAGAATCACACAATAGATTAAATAGAATAGAATTAAGTTAAGTAAATCAATGAAAAGGAAATAACAATGCAAATTAAACTGTTGTAAATTCAATGGAGGAGATATAGGCTCATGGTATTTTTCAGGAAATCAGAGAATGCAGATAAACTAATAAATCAAGATTCAGGTTAAGCCCGGTTCTTGAACTCAAATCATTAAGCTATAACTAACCAACTGTTGTTGCGAGAGTTATCTAAGTCTAAATCGTAGAATTCCAAATCTCTTTGGAAATCTTAAAGACTAAACTAGCTTTAAGTCCAGGTTTGATCTGTTCACAAAACAACTAAACCAAATCTTTTTGCGAATAATTATTTTGCTCACCCTAGGTTCTATCAGATTATCAATTGCACTGTCGTGTCTAATCGATTAACCTAAGATCTAAGAACAACCTATGGTGAAGAACTAATTTGATTATGAATCCTAACTAACCAATTAACCTAGCATTCAATGAAATCCCTTATGAGAACCCTAATCCTAACAGGAGATCTACTCAGACATGGAGATTAAGTAAAACAACATGATTGAATAAATCTCTAAATTAAATAAAAAGATTGAGAGTAAACAAGGGTTCGAAATCTTCTCTCGGACGAACATAGTCTCAGACTTGTCTCCCTCAAAAGCTCTCTCTCACAAAACCAAAAGTAAAATCAAGCGTAGCCTAACAGGTGGCTCAAAAACCTAATTAAATCCTTAAAACGCGTTTTGAGGCTTCTTGTAAATATCAAAGACTTCTGGGCCAAGTTGCAATTCCTTTAGAAAAGGAAAAAGTCGCGATCTTCTCCTTTTGCGAAAAGTATCAATCGATACCAAGCTTCTGTGTCGACACTTTAGACTGCATAATCCTTTCTTGGCTCCAAAATACTCCAATATCTCCAATTAAGCTCCAAACGTACCTAAACCTGTAAAGACTCGAAAAGACTCCAAAAACACTAGAAATACTATATAAATAAGACTTATATCATGGTCAAAAACGGGTAAAAACCATGATATATCAAAGCTTTTGTGAATGTCGGCTGCACTGTAGAATATAGCAAACACATAAATAGGAATAATACGACTAAGTATAATGAGTGAAACCACATTGTTTAATTCTCTATAATTTGTTCCTTTTTTTTTGGATAAAATGTGAATATATTACCAAAAAGGCACATGAGTTGTGGTTACAAAAGTTTTAATAGCAAGGAGCTTCAAGTGTTGGAACAATTTTATTGCGCTAGACAAAGCCGCAGAGGAAGCAGAATGGCTTCGAAATTTTTTGGAAGATATTCCAATGTGGGAAAAACCGGTGCCAGCATTACGAGTACACTGTGATAGTCAATCAGCTATAGCTCGAGCATTGAGTAATATCTATAATGGTAAATCTCGTCATATAAGAAGACGTCATAAAACCATTAGACATTTGATCTCAAGTGGTGTAATCACAATTGATTACATCATATCGACAGACAACCTAGTGGATCCGTTCACTAAAAGGTTGTCACGAGATTAAGTTGTAAAATCATCAAGAGGAATGGGATTAAAGCCTATGACTTAAGAGGAGGTTTGGCGGTAACCCCACCTACGGACAGGAGATCCCAAGAAGTAGGTTCAAAGGGAAAACTAAGTCAAACTAAATCTACTAAGAGCACTGTGAGACTTTGTCTCTTCCCAGTTCCCAGGATGATAAACAGTGCTACCTGTATATTTTCAGGATAAGCGTAAGCTTTTAATAATTTGAGTCCAAGCTTTGTAAGATATCTGGAGTATTACAGGATACCCCTTACAAGCTAAATGGCAAATCACCTTATGAGTGTGAAATAGGGCCGTTTCTAGGAAAATGATATTGAAACTATATTTTCCAAGTTCACTCATGATTAACTAGGCAAGTTCAAGGCAAAAATGAACACAATAGAGAACTTAGTTCTACGAGAAATGAAGCTGTGTTATAGGTGTTGTCTCGGTTTACATCAAAATCCGGGGGGTTCAAGACATCATGTTCACCTCCTGGCCAAGTAAATCCGACTGTTATAACAATGATTGGTTCAAAGCTGAAAAATGCTACCATCTCAGATACAATGAATTTTTGTTTATACTCTCGACTGTTTTCTGTCTAGTCAGTAGAGTCTGTCTAGTCAGTTTCGTCTAGTCAGATTAGTTTGTCACGTTTATCGAGTCTTCGTATGTTTAGAGTAATTTCTATTCATGAAGGGGATTGTTGGAACAATTTTATTAAGTCAAATGGGCTTATTAAAATAGTGGAAGTGAATGAGAAATAGCCCAACAAAGTGTTGGCTAATTAAATGAGGTGTGTGTGTGTTTTTGTCCCACATTGGAAATAATGGGAAAAACACACATGTATATATATGGATGGGGAGCCCCACGCGCGCCGCCGCCGCCTAGCCTAGCCGGGCTCGGGCTCTGGTCTTGTGGTCTTGTGGTCTCGTGGACAGGGCCATTGGCCCAATAAGAAGTTTTTTTTGGGAAAATTTTTTACAAACGCTTTGTCTCAAAATTGAACGGTTAATCCCGCGTAACTAAGAATTTTTTTCCGTAGATCGGTTACCACTGATACGGAAACCAAATCTTGTCATCGTTATGTCACCATCAGTTCTCTATGACTCATGCCGTTGTCCCACCTTGCGCGCCACCTTGCGGTGCCACCGGTGTGCGTGCGTCATGGCATGCATCACCAACGCCACCTTGCGTGCCACCTTGCGGTGCCACCAATGTGCGTGCGTCATGGCGTGCGTCATCAACGCTCTCCTCCTCGCCTATATATACTGCCTTCATCTCTTCATTTCAAACACATCGAAAATCATTGTTCAACAAGAACAACTCTCTCCCTCGTATTCTTCTTTGTCTTTAATCGTAAGTTTTACGTCAAGAGTATATCGTAGTATATAGTTCGTAGATTCCGCTTTCAAGTGAGTGTGAAACGGTCTCGCCACGGTTGTATCCTGGGATTCAAAAATCCTACAGTTCCGTATCACTACGGGGGATTTATTGAATTAAGGAAAGATATCATATCTCGACTCCGTGTCTCCATTTTATCATGGAATAGCTCTGTCTCGAATGTTTCTTTCTCAATTCGTTTCTTGTTGTATTGTTTATAATCGTTAAATTAATCTCAAGTTTTCAATCCGGTATTTTACGGTATTACAATCTTAATTCAATAAATCCGCTTCTAGCCTATCGCTAAAATCGGATTGAGAATTTGTCAACTTGTTTAAAACGATTTCAAATCGGTTTTCTTTTTTAAAGAATCCCGGAATTGTGTTATCGACTTTCTTAACGGATTTGCGATCCGCTCTTTAGCGTTTCTGCGAATCGTTCTCAAAACGGTTAAACACAATGATATATCATGGTTTTTATCCTGTTTAAGCCATGATATAAGTCTGTTTTATAGAGTCTTTCTACTATTTTGTAGTGTTTTAGAGTCTGTTACAGGTTTTAGCACGTTTGGAGCATAATTGGAGATATTGGAGCTTTCTGGAGCATTTTGGAGCAAAGCAGAAGTTCGTGTAGCTGAGTACCCGATTTGAAGCCTCAGTATCGATCGATACTGACTAGTATCGATCGATTCTCACTGCAGCAAGACACGAGTCGCGACTTTTATGAAGAGTTGAAGAATTGCAAAATTGCCCAGAAGACTTTATTATTTACAATTTAGCCCAAAACGTGTTTTAGGAGTTTAAGTTAGGTTTTTAAGCCACTTTGGCTAGGACGCTTGATTACGCTTTATTCTGGGTTTTGTGAGAGAGCTTTCGGAGGGAGACAAGTCTGAGACTCTGTTCGTCCGAAAGAAGATTTCGAACCCTCTTGTTACTCTACTTTTTATTATTTATCTGAGTATTATTTCAGTCATGTTTATTGTTTCAATTACCATGTCTGAGTAGTTCTCTTGTTAGATTCAGGGTTCTCATAAGGGTTTTCTCTGAATGTTAGGTTAATTGATTGATTAGGATTCACCATATGAATTAGTTCTTCGCCTTAGGTTGTTCTCAAAGCTAATTCTAGACTGATCACCTAGAACTTAGATCTTAGGATAATTGGTTAGGCACGAGAGTGCTATTAATTACCTGATAGAACTTAGGGTGAGCAAAACAACTTTTCGCAAAGAGATTTGGTTTAGTTGTTTTGTGAACAAATCAAACTTGAACTAAAAGCTGGTTTAGACTTTAGGATTCGCAAAGAGATTTGGAATTCTAGGATTTAGACTTAGATAGTTTTCGCAACGAGAGTTGGTTAGCTATACTTTAGTGATTTGAGTTCAAGAACCGCGCTAAATCTGAATCTTGTTAGTTAGTTTATCTACATTCATTGAATTCTTGAGAATTACCCTGAATCTATCTTTCTCCCAATCGAGTTACAACACTTTTAATTTACGTATTACTTTTAATTACATTGTTTGGTTTAGCTTAATTCGAATCTATATAATCTATTGCGTGATATCTTGAGTTCTTGTGTTCGACCCCTACTATTACTACAACTACTGTTTTAGTACTTATAGAGTATTAATTTGAGCATATCAAATTTGGCGCCGTTGCCGGGGACTCTAATTTCACCATTAGATTTTAGCCGAGAATTTCGACTAAGTCCGACGGTATCGATCGATACTTGGTGGTATCGGTCGATACTCGCAGTATCGGTCGATACTCGCCGTTTTTTTAGTTTACCTTTTTCTATTTTTGTTACTTACGTCTCTTGAATTTTGTGTTCCAGGTGTATGCCTAATCACGAAACCAGGAGAAACAAGAGCACACAGTTGACTAACTTGTCCAACAAGGAGCTAGCTGACTTAGAGCGTACGATCAGGAAGCAGAAGAAACAAGCAGAGATGAACAATCAAGTTGTGCTGAATCGTGACGAGGCTGGAGCATTGAGGGACCAGGATGGCAATTTGTGCAATGAGGCTGGATAGCGACTTGATGGAGAGAGAAACATCATAATCCCTCCCGTAGCTGTCGATGAGATTGCCGTGCGAGCTGCGCGCAACAACACGGTGAATAATGGGAATGCTGGGGTTAATCGTGCTAGGACGCTTGGAGAGTACAACATACCCGATCAGTTCTATGCCAATCGGTCTGCGATTCGTATTCCCACTTTTCAGAGGAATGACTTTGAGCTGAAGCCTGCATACTACACACTTGTGGGTCAGCACCCTTTTCATGGTCTTTCTCATGAGCATCCCATGGATCACATCGAGAGGTTCGAGGATTTGGTCACTAGCATCAAATACATTGGAGTGCCCAATGAGTTCCTTTTCTGTAAGCTTTTTCCATACTCTCTTGGTGGGGATGCAGCTTACTGGCTGAAACAGTTGCCTCCAGGATCGCTAACTACTTGGGTAGAGACGAAGAACGCATTTCTGAACAACTTCTATGATGATGCGAGATCCGAGGAGCTGAGGAACAAGATCTCTCAATTTTCTCAGGGAGCGACAGAGGCTTTTAAAGCCACTTGGGCGAGGTTCAGATCATATCAGAGAGATTGTCCGCATCACGGGTTTACTCAAGTTCAGTTGCTGGGTATTTTCTTCAGAGGAATCGATTGGATGTATCATATGGCTCTTGATGCTGCGAGCAATGGGAATTTCAACACGAGATATCCCGGAGATGCTTATGTGCTGATTGAGAACTTGGCGTCTAGCAATAGCACCAAGAATGCAGATTTTGAGCGGAAGAGGCTGAATGTGAGCATTGATGGGTCGCAGATTGCTGAGGTGCATGCGAAGCTGGATTCGGTGCATAACCTGTTGATGGGCAAGACGGCGAAGGCTGTTCATTTTGCTGAAGATGTCGAGGTTTTCAATGAGGATGAGGTAGAGGATGTTAACTACATTGGTGGTTCTGGTTTTCAATGTCAGAGGAATCAATACAACAACAACCGAAACTTCAACAACAACTTTCAGCAAGGAGGATTCAAATCTGAGGGTAATCAAGGTGGTTCTGGGTCAAATCAGTTTGGCTAGAAACCTTTCCTGAGCAGTGGTTACACAAGGAACTATGGGAGTTCATCTTATCAGCATGTACCTGCTAAGACTCATGAGAGTAAGATCGAGACTATGCTTGAACAGCTGATTCAAGGGCAGGATAAGATGATAGTGAGCTTCAATGGGAAGTTGGATGATCTTTACACGACCTTGAATGGAAGGATCGAAGCTCTCAGCATGAGCCATAAGAAGTTGGAAATTCAGGTTGCTCAAACTTCGGAAGCTGTGAAAAGACAAGAGGGTATTCTTCCAGGTAGATGAGAAAACCCAAGGAGGGAGCACATCAATGCAATCACTCTGAGGAATGGAAAAGAGGTGGATACAGGAGTGAAATGTGGATTACCTGCAGAGAATTTTGTCGATCTCGACGATGAGGATTCTGAAATCCCCATGGTATCGATCGATACACCCCAGTGTCGATCGACACTAGTCAAAATACTGAAACGGGATAACTCCAAAACCCGTGTATCGATCGACACTCCTAAGGCGTCGGTCGATACTGAGCCTACTGTCAAGAAGACACATGAGATTTCGAATGTGGTGCCTCAAGTAGTTGCAGAACGAGTCTATATACCGAGGATACCTTATCCCAGAGCTGTTGGGAAGACTAAGAATGAGGTAGAAGACTCTAGATGCAAACAGATATTAGACAAGCTGATTGTTGAACTTCCTTTCCTTGATGCTATTAAGACTTCTCCAGCTTTCAGAAGATATGTCAAGAAGATGGTGTCCAGCAACGTGAACCTTGAAGAAGGATGTGTGATGCTTACTCAGGAGTGCAGTGCAATCTTGACCAACGTAATCCCAAAGTAGCTTCTAGATCCAGAGAGCTTTGTGTTGGATTGTACGATATTCACCGAAAGGTTCGAGCGTTCTCTATACGATCTTGGCTCGAGTGTCAACCTCATGCCATACTCAGTTGCCAAGAGGATGGGTATGACATACTTCACATCCACCAGGATATCTTTGATACTTGCTGATCGCTCAGTGCGACTTCTAGAGGGGCTACTTGAAGATGTTCCGATTAAGATCGGGAATTGCTTGATCCCAACTGATTTCATTGTCCAAGAGTATGATGCTGAGCCCAGAGATCCGCTTATCTTGGGCAGACCATTCTCTGCAACTGCTGGTGCGTTGATTGATTGCAGGAATGGGAAGATAGCTCTTAACATCGGTGATTTGGTCATGACTTTTAACATGGAGAAGATGATGAAGAGACCAACCATCGATGGGCAGACTTTCTTCGTTGATACTTTCACGGACATTGCTGAAGAGTACTTCTTGGAGATGCATCCTGAGGATCTGTTGGAGAGGGCATTGGTCTGTTCAGCTGAATCTGAGGTTTGCTTGAGTGAAGACGCTGCTGGTTACTCGAAGATGCTCGACACTGCACCATCAGTATCGATCGATACTCCTTTAGTATCGGTCGATACCCTACGACCAGACAGAGAGTTGGCCGAATGTTCCAAGCAAGCTGCTAAGCTTGGAGATTGGAGCGAGGAGAAAGCTCCTAAGGTGGAACTCAAGCCACTTCCAGCCAAATTGAGGTATAGTTTTCTTGGTCCTAATTCCACATACCCTGTGATTATTAATGCTTCTTTGAACAACGCAGAGGTTGCTTTACTGCTGAGCAAGCTGCGCATGTATCGTAAAGCTCTTGGCTACTCTCTTGATGACATTTCAGGTATATCACCGGATCTGTGCATGCATAGGATTCATCTTGAGGACGAGTCAAAGGCTACCATTAAGCATCAGAGGAGGCTGAATCCAAATCTGAAAGAAGTGGTTAAGAAGGAGGTTATAAAGCTCTTGGATGCAGGGGTCATCTATGCCATCTCGGACAGTTCTTGGGTTAGTCCAGTGCACGTTGTTCCTAAGAAAGGAGGGATAACTGTGGTGAAGAATGAGAAGGATGAGTTGATTCCTACTAGGACTATCATTGGGCATCGAATGTGCATGAACTACAGGAAGTTGAATGCAGCCACAAGGAAAGACCACTTCCCATTGCCTTTCATTGACCAGATGTTGGAGAGGTTGGCTAGTCATCCCTACTACTGTTTTCTCGATGGGTATTCAGGTTTCTTCCAGATTCCGATTCATCCAGATGATCAAGGGAAAACGACTTTCACATGTCCTTATGGCACATTCGCATACAGGAGAATGCCATTTTGATTGTGTAATGCTCCAGTTGATATATCATGGTTTTTACCCCTTTTTGACCATGATATAAGTCCGTTTTATAGAGTCTTTCTACTATTTTGTAGTGTTTTATAGTCTTTTACAGAGTCTTTTCGGTTTAAAACGCTTGTTTAGCATATTAAATTGTGTGTTTAATTTCAATTACTTGAAATTATTCTCATTCTCGTTTTGTTCTTGTGTTGAACAGACTTGCAATTATGGCTGACGAAAACGACAACGTCATTGACGGTCTTCTCGGCTTGAACATTGATGAACCTCCGACTCTAGATGCCGCATTAGCTGCTGATGCGACTAATGAAGGATCAGCTGGCAATGCCAACTGAGTGGTCCATTCAAACACGGTCACCACAAGACCGATGCCGGAGAAATTCGACGGACAAGGCTTCAAAACGTGGCAGCATAAGATGTATTTCTTTCTGACCACACTGAAGCTGGACAAGTTTCTCAAAGAGGATAAACCAATGATGGAGCAAGTTGAAGCTCTCCAACTCCTTTGCCACGAGATAGCGGCGGAAGGAATGTGCATCTGTGAGATCTTCATAGTTAATTGCTTCATCGAGAAGCTTCCTCCGAGCTGGCTGGACTTCAAAAACTACTTAAAGCACAAGCGAAAGGCTTTGTCTCTCAAAGACTTAGTCACACGTTTGCAAACCGAACCTCAACTAGCCTTCAAAGTCGTGACTACAACGTGAACGTGGCTGAACACAAGTTCAAAGGGAAAGGTAAAGGCAAAGCCGCGGCTAAGCCAAATATGAAACCTACCAATTCTGCAAATTTCAAGAAGAAGGGTTCAACTGAACAGAAGTTCAAAGGAAAATGCCACAAGTTTGGTAAAATTGGCCACAAGGCTGACGTGTGTAGGAGCAAACCCAAAAACACCGGGAATGCCCAATCCAACCTCACAGAAGCTGACTTGTGTGATGTGGTCACAGAGGCCAACATGGTTGATGACAACTAGATGGAGTGGTGGTACGACACATGTGCCACAACCCACATATGCACTGATAGGCGCATATTTAGCACGTATCAGAAGAGCAAGTCTGAGGAGCAATTCTTTATGGGGAACTCCGCATTTTCCAAGATTGCTGGTCGTGGGAAAGTGGTGTTAAAACTGACTTCAGGAAAGAAAGTGATCCTTCAAAACGTGAAGATAATCATGGGATTCAGAAAGGCTTCGGTTGCTCAATCGGCTTATCAGGTTACTTTCTAAATTAAATAGATAGCTTTTGTTTGTAAGTATTTTTCACTAAAATTACAATTTTAATTTACTAGTCAACTAGTAACGGCTAGTTTTAAGAAGCTTTCGTGAATGTCGGCTGCACTTTAGAATATAGCAAACACATAAATAGGAATAATACGACCAAGTATAATGAGTGAAACCGCATTGTTTAATTCTCTATAATTTGTTCTTTTTTTTGGATAAAATGTGAATATATTACCAAAAAGGCACATGAGTTGTGGTTACAAATTAAAAGCTTTAATAGCAAGGAGGTTCAAGTGCCAAATAATTTGTTCAGTTTGTGTAAAGTGATTAAATAGGTAGGACAAAATTCGAAAGTATGCAGTTTGGATATGGGTTTATGATCATTATTTCTTCTGTCTCGCAATTTGGGTTAGTTCTACATGGATTTATGTTAGAAGCAGACTTTGTGCTATTTCGAAAAGGGCTTGTTTCCAGTAGAATATTTGTTATTTATCAAATGTGTGTTTGCAGGAAACTGGCTCAACGAATAACAATCGTGACAGTTGCACAAGTGGAGATGTAAGTGTTCAAAATCCAAACTGATACCCTCTCTTGACAAGTTAGCTTGTGTGAGGAAACATAGTGTTACATCTCTTCTGCATTTCCATTAGCAGGCTTAAAAAGCTAAAGAAACTCCAGGAGTATTAATTTTTTTCCGGAAAGAAGAAAGCAGCATGATGATTACAAGAAGCAAACGTCAAAAAGGTTGGAAAGGGAGACCACACTGAGCTGAAGCTAAACTTGGGAAGAAGCTCAAGGATTCATCTTGCCTCCTCCCAACCTCACTCCATCTATAATTAAGATAGAGGGTTTTGAGTTTTAGGAGTATAAGGTACATCCTTATGATTTTTGCTTTTCCAATTTGCATTTGTTGTCTATGCCGTTTTAGAATCTGATTTCTCTATATTTTCTTTTCTTTTTGATTTAGTTCTATAGTTTATTCTGGAAGACGCGCGAGATTATTTCATTATATTAAAAATAATTAATCTGATGTTATATATTCACCATATAAGGTTTTTTTCAGTTTGATTTTGAAATCGAGTGGTGCGCTCATACTAGAATATACACATTGGGTGCTAGAAGTCTCAAAGCTTAAAAATCTTTTGCGTGCTTTATGTAATGAGTAACACGTCAAATATGACGCCACATGGAACGATATATACTATATTTCGTACGTTCCAGATATAGCCAATGTTCTAAATTACGCTAGGTGTTAGTCGGGCGGTCGGGTTAGGTCTAGCGCTTAGCCCAAAAATCAGAGATTAATCGGGGACTAATTTTAAGATTTTTATTGACTTTTTAACATATTAATTCATAAATTTATAAATTTATGATTTTTTAATGATTTTTAATGATTTTTGGATTTTTGGACTTTTAATGACTTTTAATGACTTTCTAACAATATAGTAAAACCAAATTAGAATTTTTTAAATTTTTTGTTAAGCAATAAATTTTGTTTAAAAAAACAAAAAAACTCGGCGGCCGCCTAGGCCAGCTAGGCGGATGGGTGGATCTAGCGACGAATCGGAGAGTAATCAGAGCTAGCGGAGATTTTTAGAACATGCGATATAGCACGTCCCTTTTTTTTCTTTTTCTTTTTTGGACTCGTACATGTCTCTATCTCCATCTTTAATGTAGGGACCCGCAACAGACTTACATTGAACATGTTGAGAGCAAGAAAACTTTTGACGAGTCATGAAGTGGGAGATTGTTACATGTTTATCATAAAAGAATAACAGATTGATTCTAATTATAGTAAAGATACTGACGAACGCAAACCCTCATTATCAAAACCAAGAAGCACTTTTGCTGACTCACAAACCATGTATAATAGTATATTTCTGCATCCCCAACATATATTTTCTCCTCTACACACTGTATTTCTCAAAATAGATTAATAAATTGATTCTAAAGTGTGGAATATTGTCGTTTTGGTCTTATGGTTTTGGGTCTGGTATTCGGGTCAACATGCGGGTCAGTCAAGCGATCCAAACCAAGAATGGGTCAAAAAAGTTTACAGAGATACATTGGGCTTGACAATTGAAAATTGGCCCAATTCCATCTGTTTATAAACAATCTTAAGGGCATCTCCAATGGGGGTTCTTAACCCAGTTTCTTTACGGAATCTTAGGCAAACAGTTAAGAGTTGGGTTGCAAAAGTTCTCTGCTAAGAACCCGGCTCGTCACTGTTCACGTGACGAGGCGAGCCGGGATTGGTCAATTTTTGTTTTTTTTAAGTTTCGAAAAAAAAAAATATTAAAAAATTCAGTAAGAACTTTTTGCAAAGATTCACCATTAATCGTGCTAAGAGCACGTACAGCGGTAAATTTTACCCAGTATCATAAGGCCAAAAAATATTTAAAAAATGAATCAATAATGAAACATGGGCTTGATACGTATCACCGAGGTGATATTTGTGATACCGTATCACATGACACGTGGCAGGCTGGGATTCGACGCATGTTTTTTTTTTTTTTTTAATAATCACACTTGAATGAATTTTTTTTTTTTGCAAACAATTATTATTATATATTTTTTTTAATGATACCGACACCGGTCTCACCACTGAAGAAAGATTTATTAACAGTATCATAATGAATCTCAAACAATAAACAAACATTAAAATTTATACTAAAATAATGCTAATGATACCCAGATGGTATCATGGGTGGACATGCTCTAAGGATCATCTTCTTCGTTGATCATTTAACTAAGAGAGAGAAACAGAGCACAGAGAGAGAGAAGTCGCGGTGGTTGCAGTTTCAGGTCTTCTTCTTCGCCGATCTACGATTAGATTTCCGGCGGCGGTTGCTTGCGTAGTCTTCCGCATCTCTGTATTTGAAAAATTCTTCTCGACGATTCCTGAGATAACTGAAAAGGATCGTAGGCTTGTTAGTCCGATTATCTCTGTACTATTGATCAATAGTTGAAACTTGAGAGTTTGGATTTCTCCCCAGACGTAGCGCTAGACGTGAACTAGGGTTAAAAAGTCTTGAGTGTTCTTTCCGCACAAACAAACAATCATATAATCAAATTCAAACCAAGATCATACATAGGACGAAAAGAACAATCACAGGCGAGTGATATTTTCACAAGTGGTATCAGATAGCTGGGATCGAAACAGGGAGGTATTTATCTCAAGAAGGTATATGCAGCTGCAAGATTCAAGATGCTGATGCAGCTTGAGCTTACGGGGATTAGGAAACGTTCTTTGAGAAGACGCTGTTGCAGAGACTTCAAAAGGAAAGGAAAAGGAGGGTGAAAATCCTTAGTCAAAACCAGAGTTAACAATTTCTGAAGATCCTATGAAATTGGAAAAGGATATATGGGCAAAGAACTGATCAAGCTTTACAAATCTAATTTTGAGAAAAGTAATGCAAGAGACTACTGTCATGGGTGTTTTGAAAGCTCTTGAAATTAAAGAGAATACCAAACAAAGACTTTGCCAAACTGCATTTACTTGAAGCAAAGGTTTGCCAGCTTCAAGATCGAAGAACACAAAGAGTGTTGAAGAGAATCTCAATGTGTTTCTGAAACTGGTTGATGACTTAGCTAGCCTAAACATCATTGTCACTGGTGAAGATCATGCTGTTCAGATGACTAGCTAGCTTGTACAAGCAGTTTGATTCCCTTGTGCATACTCTCAAGTATGGCAATGGAAATTAGGAGACGTTAACTCTGGGAGAAGAGAACATATGATCATCAAGGGAAAAACTAAGGAACTAATAAGAACAGCAGGTCAAGCTTTATGTATATTTCGATTTCTCTTTACTTATGTTTATTGGTTTCACATGCTTTAGTTTGATACTGTTCGTATTTCCTTCTTTGCTGGTGGATATGTTATAGACTGGTTTAAAGCCTTAGCCTTAGAGATTTGCTAGATTGGAATGTTAGGGTCTTTGATACATTGGTATGCACTTGAGAAAATGTAGCGTTTGCGTCCAAACGTAAAATTGGAGGTTGACAAGGCAGTGTGTTTCTATCACTGTCAGCGCGAGAACACTGAGGGAGGATACATGTTGGGAATTATTCCTTGTGTCTTTATCTCATAGTGTTGGATTAGTCAATATAGACTTTAGTCAGTCGTTACGCATGTTTGGTCTTTTTAGTCCATTAAGGTTGGACGCAAACGCTACTTGTTATCATTAATTACGTGGGGATTTCAAATTAAGTGGTGATTCTTTATGGTCCCTGATGTGATGTAATGTGATATGCCACGTGTCTTCTACAAACACACACAGTACTGTTGCATTCTTCCAAGGTCTACAAAGTGAAGTTGTTTATAATTATAACATCCCTTTGAGTAAGTTGTACATTGGAGAAATTGACGATGCGGATGTTCCAATCTTTTTTGCCACACGTCATCATTGGTGGACTGTTGCCGCGTTGAATAGAAGGTTAAGAAGTGAGGATTCTCCAACAAATAGAACCCCTCATGGTCGCAGAAGTTGTTTTGTCTGCTTGTCTTTCATCAGGCAATGATAACGACGATTCAGTGTTGGCAGGACAAACAAGAACATCCTCTAATGGTAATGTGCCTGAAGTAGATGGTAAAGCCACTGAGCCATTGTGAGTTATTATAGGCAGATAATTTCCATCACAAACCATAACTCTATTTGTCTCTTCATAATTATGAAAAGAAGAATCAAGGTTACGACTTACGAGGGGAGTTGGTGATAACTGATATGAGAAGATCCAACAGTGTCTGAGATGTGCAAAGCAGCTACAGCATTAGGAACATCATCACATTCACAGGTGAGCTCATTATGACCATCCTTGCCATAACATATATATTGATGTAATGAATAGATTTTTGGTCCATTTTTGCTGAAATCAAAAGTGCAGTTCCAAGTCAGTAAACAGAACACCAAGGGAGAAGAATTCAGCATGCAGACTTCAAATAGTTGACTCCGCTTAGGTTGTGGAAATGATAAGATCTTTGATGTGAATCTCTCAAGAACATTCTGTATATTGATTCTGTAACAGAAATTACAAGTATCTATATCTCTTTCTCTCTTTGTACTGTATTCTTTACATACTCATGGCGTATGTAACAGAATACCCAAATCTCATAACGTTTTTCTACATACAAAGAGCATACGTATTACAATCCAGTATTCTCTTATTTATACACACAATTTCCCTACTCTCCCTTCACGCGCCCAGCTCACGCGCTCTCTTCTGCTTCATTAGTCAAACTCTTCTTCTTATCTTCTTTGACTGCCTGATGTATATATTCCAAAGCCTATCAATAAACCCCTCCTCCCCCTCCCCCTTTAAGAAGGATCTTGCTCTCAAGATCAAAGTCGGGGAACTGATCCTTAACCTCTCGTGCCACCATCCAGCTTGTTTCATGGGAGGGTAAATTCTTCCACGAAACTAAAACCTCCATCACTCCATCTGTATTATAATGCATATCTACTAGCTCATCAGGCATCACAATCAACTCATCATTCACTGATAGCGTCAGAGGTAATGGCAAAATCTCCTGGTCATTTCTCAATATTTCTCAATACTGCCTTTAATTGTGAGACATGAAAAACAGGGTGAATGCGAGATTCCGCAGGCAGTTTCAATCTGTAAGCAGCCTTGCCAATCCTCTCCATGATTTCAAATGGGCCATAATAACGAGCTGCTAGTTTCTGACAAATGCGCTGAGCCACTGATGTTTGGCGATAAGGTCACGATTTGAGAAAAACTTTTGAACCCACTTGAAATTCTACTTCTCTTAAGTGCTTATCAGCATGCACTTTCAATCAGTTGCTGAGCTCTCAGTAAATGTTCCTTGATCTGTTGTAGCATCAAGTCACGCTCTGTAAGCATCTTTTCCAGGTCCAAATTTACAGTAGAACCTGCTTCAAATCTCATAATCGTGGGAAGTTCTCTACTATAGACAACTACGAAAGGAGATGTCTTCAAAGACGTATGATAGTTCGTATTGTACCAAAGCTCTGCCCAAGGTAAATATTTGGCCCAAGTCTTCGGATGAGAAGAGGCTAAACACCTCAAATACGTTTCTAAACATCTGTTTAAGACCTCAGTCTGTCCATTAGTTTGGGGATGAAAGGCTGTGCTGTACTTCAACTTGGTACCAGATTGTTTGAAACACTCCTTCCAAAAATGACTGAGAAATATTCGATCCCTATCAGACACAATGGAAGCAGGGAATCCATGGAGTCTAACAATCTCTTTGACAAACTTCTCTACCACCGTAGTCACTGTAAACAGATGCTTCATTCCGATAAAATGACCGTATTTACTGAGCCTGTCCACTACTACCAAAATCGCATTGACACCACCAGAAGTTGGAAGTCCTTCTATAAAATCCATATTGACATCTTGCCAAATAGCTTGAGGAATAGGTAGAGGTTGCAATAACCCGGCTGGTGACAAGGTTGAGTATTTATGAGTCTGGCAAATTTGACATTCAGAAACAAATTTCTGGATAGTTGCTCTCACCCCATCCCACTGGAAGGATTGATGTACTCTTTTCAGTGTCTTAAGAACTCCAGAATGTCCCCCCAATTGACCTTCATGCATTTCGACCAGAATTAAAGGAATATAGCCTGATTGCGATGAAATCACCAATCTCCTCTTATACCATAACCTACCATCCAGCACGGCATAACCTTTTTTAACCAGCTCTTCATTCCTAATCTTCTGAATCATGGACTATATCCATACGTCCTCTTCAATTTCTTTAAAAAGGTCTTGTAGCTGAACTACTGATGGTACAATTACTACCAGTAAATAAACATTAACAGAATCCAATGGTTCTTGTAAACTTCTTGATAACCCATTAGCTGCCTTGTACCCGGTTTGCAAAGAATGTCAAAATCATACCCCAACAAACGTGTCAGCCATCTTTGATGTTCCATTTGACCTCACGTTGCTCTAGTAAAAACTTCAAACTTTTCTGATCCGTATGAACCACAAACTTACGGCCCAAGAGATAGTGTTTCCACTTTTGGATGGCCAACACAATTGCCATTAGTTCTCTTTCATACACAGATTTGAGATGTTCTCATGCAGTCAACCCACAACTGAAATACGCTACATGTTGTTGTTTTTGCATTAATACAACACCTAACCCAAATCCTGAAGCATCTATTTCTACCACGAAAACTTCTGAAAAGTCAGGCAAGGTCAGTACTGGAGCAGATTTCATAGCTTCTTTTAACGTGTCAAATGCCTGTTGAGCTTCATTTGACCAGTGAAACTTGTCTCTCTTTAGCAGCTCAGTCAAAGGCTTTGCCAAGTTACTATAACTCTTCACAAATCTCCTGTAGTAGCCTGTCAAACCCAGAAACCCCCTTAATGCTTTCACAGTCTTTGGTGTGGGCCACTTAGACATTGCTTCAGTCTTCTTAGGATCAGTTGCCACACCATTCACAGATATGATGTGACCCAAGTAATCCACTTCAGATTGAGCAAACAAGCATTTCTTTTTGTTTGCAAAGAGTTGTTGCGCAGCAAAAATTTTCAATACAACATTCAAATGATCTCGATGTTCTGTCAAAGCTTCGGCTGTATATTAAGATGTCGTCAAAGAAAACTAGAACAAACTTCCGCAAGAAGGGTCTGAATAGATCATTCATCAATGACTGAAATGTGGCTGGTGCATTAGTAAGACCAAATGGCATCACCAAGAATTCGTAATGTCCATCATGTGTCCTAAATGCAGTCTTATCTATATCATTCTCCTTCATTCGTATCTGATGATAACCAGATCGTAGATCCAGTTTAGAAAAAATCACCGCTCCATGCAACTTATCTAAGAGTTCATCAATCATTGGAATTGGAAATTTGTCTGGAATTGCATGTGGCCCTGTTCAATGCCATGTAGTCAACACAGAATCTCCAGCTAGCATCTTCTTTTTGACTAATAGGACATGACTGGAATAGGGCTAACACTCTGCCTTATTGTCCCAGTCTTAAACATTTCTTGAACCATCTTTTCCATCACTTTCTTATGCATTTGCGGGTATCTATATGGTCTAACATTGATAGGACCTTGTCCATTCATCAATGTAATACCATGCTCTCGACCTCTCACAGGTGGTAAATCTGTAGGGATCACATATACATCGATAAACTGTTGTAGCACCTCTGATATCAGCTCAGGAATCGCCACCTTGTTTGTATCTGAAACATGTGATCCACCAAACTCCAGCATAACTCCCTTAGATGGTACCAACTGACTTGGTCTCAATGTTTTTAGTGTTAACTTCTTATTATGCAAGCTGGTGTCGCCATACAAAGTCACCCAGTTATCTTTGTATTTGAAAGAAAATTCATGTTTTTTCCAATCTACTTGATAGTTTCCCAGAGTTTCCAGCCACTGGACTACCAAAATGACGTCCACATTTCTCAATTCCAGAGAAATAAAGTTTGTAGTAAACTCCAAACCAGATAGTGAGAAGGTAAATTGCTTACACAGACCCATTCCTTTGACTTGCAACGCATTGCCCAAGAGAGCATCTAGACCAGAACTCTCGGCTAAGTTTAATCTTGCTTTAGCCACTGTTGTAGGTGCAATGAAGTTATAAGAAGCTCCACTGTCTAACATCACCACCACAGTAGATTTCCCAATCATTCCATGAACCTTAGTTGTTTGAGGTGAGTCAATCCCTAAGAAAGCATTTAATAAAAGGTGCATTAATTCCCCAGCAGGAGCACACTCCTCCTCACTCAATTCAAACATGCTTTCGTTCAACACTTCCACTTCAAAGCCATTGAGAACTGTCAAGACCTGCAACTTTCTCTTTGGACAGCTCTTCTCGTGACCCCTGGACCACTTAGCATCACACTTGAAACATAATCTCAAACTTCTCTTTAAGTCTAGTTCAGCATCAGTGAATTTCTGTCTTGGTCGTATGGAAGGCTTCATATTATTTTGTTGTTCCTTCTGTTCACCAGTCTTGGCAGCTACCACTCTTGGTTTAAAAGGTGAGACGAATTGAGATTTCTGGTTAGAAGAATAGTTTGAATTCTGCTGAGTATAACAAGAATCTTTTGTTGTCCAATCACTTTGCAGAATGCACTACTCTCCATCTTCAAAACAGCAGCAATGTGATTTGGCAAGCCCCGTAGTTCCTTCATCTTAATAACCTCTTTCATTTCCTGATTCAAACCATTATAGAATATGTCTTCCAATCCCTTGTCATCCACACCTGTCACCTGAGCTAACAATTCTTCAAACTTGGAAACATAATCACTCACTGAACCAGTCTGTTTGATAGAGTATAATCTTTTGCCAGGTTCTTCCTCCAATGTTTCTGCAAATCTGACCAACAGCTTATCCAAGAAATCTCTCCAACTTCGAAAACCTTGTCGTCTTCTTGCCCATATATACCACTTCTTCACTTTTCCATTCAATGTTAACGGAACCAAATCCAACTTAGCTTCATTACTATAACGACTGACTTCAAAGAAGCGTTCTACATCCGTGATCCACACATAGGGGAAAGATCCATCAAAGACTGGCATTTCTATTTTTTTCAACAAACTATCCCGATTTGCAAGATCGGAATGACCTGGTCGATAACCTAGTGGATAATCATTTCGGTTTGTTCCAGGATAAAGATTGTGTACCTGATTTGGAACCTGAGACGATTCTGGTATTTCCACCGGTCTTAGACCGCCGTCGACACGAGGAGGTAAACTCGATTGCTGTTGAATCGCCGATAAGATGGAATTTAGCTTCGCATCATTGGAATCGAGCTTCCCATCGCTGGATTTGAGCTTCACCTCGATTTCTAACAAGCACGGCGTCGGTCTCTCTCTTCGATTGTACCATTCGCGAAAAGCCTTCTTGTAAATATTCCAATTCTGATTTCATCGCCGCTGTACCGTCATCTCTGTCGTCGCTGAACAGGTCATTATCACGTCTCATCTTCTTTGCGGACTCGATCTCGTCACTACGCACCATTTGATAAGATCTTTGATGTGAATCTCTCAAGAACACTCTGTATATTGATTCTGTAACAAGAATTACAAGTATCTATATCTCTTTCTCTATGTGTACTGTATTCTTTAGATACTCATGCGTATGTAACAGAAGACCCAAAACTCATAACGCTTTTCTACATACAAAGAGCATACATATTACAATCCAATATTCTCTTATTTATACACACAGTTTCCCCACTCTCCCTTCACGCGCCCAGCTCACGCGCCCAGCTCACGCGCCCAGCTCACGCGCTCTCTTCTGCTTCATTAGTTAAACTCTTCTTCTTATCATTCTTTGACCGCCTGATGATATATTCCAAGGTCTATACGAAAAATTTCATAAAACATCAAATAAAAAATTTCGACATGTACTTTTTATTTTATTTTAACAAAAATCTATTTTCCATATAGGATTTTAACAAAATTAAAAAGTGTTTTGTTAAATTACAAAATCTCAAATGTGAATAGAACTTTCTTGTTTTTAAACGATATTCAAACATTAGTTATATAATCCACATGTTTGATTTTTTTTTTTTAAAGATTAATTAATGAATTCTAATTGAATTTTGAAATCAATGAAATACACAAACTAATAATTAAATCCCTTTAAATTTTTGTAAAAGCTCAACTGATAATAAATAAATAAAAACTTGGAAGCAAAGACTTGGAAGACCAAAAGATCAAAGCCTTCTCAGATTTATATTTTCATCACTATAACAAACATGTCGCTTCGTCCTGATTCTGTACAGAATCATGCTAAATTACTACGAAATTTTGGTTGGAAAACTTATCCACCGATTACCCACCAATATACCATGGTTTAGTAATTTGGTGGGAAATCGGTGGGTAATTTGCAATTGAAATATTGATCGAGATTCCGTGGGAAATTTGCGACCGATTACCAACCAAATAAAAACTGTTGGGAAATTCGTGGGAAATTGGTGGGTTGTTTTTCCAACCAAAATTTTGGTGGGAAAGTTCGTGATATTTTTGAGATTTATCAGAAATAATGTATTGATTCAGTTTTTTTTTTGGTTTTATATTTAATTTGTACCGTAAACATTTTTTATTAAACGTAACCTAAAAAATAATCGATTTCTGATCTAAACTTCATTATCGTCGCTCCATCAAAAAAAAAACCAGACGCCTCCATACTCTTCAAGAGAGAGAGAGAGAGAGAGAGAGAGAGAGAGAGAGAGAGAGAGAGAGAGAGAGAGAGAGAGAGAGAGAGAGAGAAATGGCTATATTTTTTTTAATATTATTTATCTATTCCGTGGGTAAACGGTGGGAAAATGTGGTGGGGAAATCGTCGGAACATTCCTGACCAATTTCCCACCGAATATTTTGGTTGACAATTTCCCACCATTTTCCCATCATTTTTGAATTTACAATGATCGATGTCCCACCAATATTTTCCGTGGGAAAATTGTCAGGAATGAGTTTTTTCCCACCAATTTCCCACCGATATTTCCGTGAGAATTTAACATGTTTTCTTGTAGTTCAAAACTTGCACGTAAGAAAGAAATATCTTTAATTTTTTTTGTTCATGTTTTTTTTTTCAATTAATCTACGTTTTATTCTTAATTTCTTCCTTCAAATTATGTGTTAGTCCATTGAATGGGAGCTTCGATATCAAATACTTCTTGAATTTTATATACGGCAAAACTGTTCAATATAAAATTACTCCGCGCTATAATTAGTGTGGGTTAAATCATAGTATATACTAATTGAAGCATGGGTTAAATCATAGTATATACTAATTGAAGCATGCATGAAAGTTCGTATTATTATTAATTAATACAAACAATAACTTGAAAATATATTAAAAAGGTTTGGAACGATTTAAATATATATACAGGCATATATACACACATATTTAACTTATATAAAAACAATTCCCACAAAAGGTAGAAACTCATCTAGTATATAATATATATATATGCTGCGCAAAATAGAAATAGAAATATATCCTCTATATATTAATTGAGAAGAATTGTATGGTAAAAAAAAACTTTGGTTTGACAATTGTGCCAATTGAATGGTAAGGTATATTCTATAAATAAATAAAAAACATTTACAGAAGATTTGAAGGAGAAGCATAGAATCAAGCAACATTGAGTAGAGAAGATACAAAATTATATGCAGAGATATATGCAATTGTATTAAAGAGGAAATGCTGATTGAGAGATCAAGGAGACTTGATGATGATTGATACGGTGGAATATTCTAACAATAACTTTTGGTATCTATATATATAAAGGTTTCGTTGCATGAGCTTGGGAAGCCAACTTAGTGAGTAGTGAACAAAACACTCTAAAAAAATGTCTCTTCCATTTACATTTCTTCTTCTACTGGTATTCTCAATATCGTCATCCCATTTCATATCTCTCGCACAATCCAAAATCGCACGACTTGGGATTTCCTCAAAAACGCTAAAGAATGCACCGACGCAAAAAGTAGATGAATCTGATCTTAAAATGTTCTACTTTAATCAGAATCTCGACCACTTCACATTCACACCGAAAAGCTACATGACATTTCAACAAAGATACGCCATCGATTCCAAGCACTGGGCTGGTGCTAAAGCCAACGCACCAATCTTAGCGTATCTAGGAGCAGAAGCGTCGTTAGATTCCGATTTGTCTAACCTCGGTTTTCTTCGTGACAATGGTCCTCGTTTCAAAGCGCTCCTCGTCTACATAGAGGTGTGTGAGTGTTTATATATATATGTATGCGGTTAGATTATCTTTTATATTGTTTGTATATAATGCATACGATATAAACTGCAGCATAGGTATTATGGGAAGTCGATGCCATTTGGATCGGCACAAGAAGCATTGAGGAACGCAAGTACGTTGGGGTATTTGAACGCAGCACAAGCCCTAGCAGACTATGCTGCGATTCTCTTGCATGTTAAGGAGAAGTACTCAACCAAACACAGCCCTATCATTGTCATAGGAGGATCCTATGGTGGAAGTAAGACAATGTTCCCCACTATATATAAATCCCATGTTCAAATTATCATAACCATAATTAACTTATGTGGATTTATGTGATATAGTTACTCTTGAACAAGTTACTATATAGTATCTTGTTTGGAGAAGACAATTTTCTACCTCATGATATCCTTTACTGTCAATGCTAATTTTAAATAGCTTTATATAATAAATAAATGAAAGGTATTTCAATAATAATGATTTTTTTATATGGTATGTAAAGTGTTAGCGGCATGGTTCAGGCTAAAATATCCACACATAGCACTCGGGGCATTAGCATCTTCAGCTCCTATTCTCTACTTTGAAGATACTCGTCCTAAAGATGGTTATTTTTATATTGTAACCAAGGTTTTTAAGGTAATAAATAATTGTTAAACCATATCAATACATAAGAGGTTTTGTTTTCTATCACAGCTAATCCATTTTCAACTATTCCATTCTTCACTAATTTTTGTTGTTGTGAGGTTAGTTAGTCTTAATTAAGTCTTAACTAATTCATCTTTCTATTTATTTTTCGAACATATATTCCAATAGAAAACGAGCGAGAGATGTTACAACACGATCCGTAAATCTTGGAAAGAAATAGACAGAATCGCAGCCAAACCTAACGGTCTCTTGATCCTCAACAAAAAATTCAAAACTTGCACGTAAGAAAGAAATATCTTTAATTTTTTTTGTTCATGTTTTTTTTTCAATTAATCTACGTTTTATTCTTAATTTCTTCCTTCAAATTATTTGTTAGTCCATTGAATGGGAGCTTCGATATCAAATACTTCTTGAATTCTATATACGGCAAAGCTGTTCAATACAATCGGGGTCCAAGCTATTCGGTGACCAACATGTGCAACGCAATCAACGCCAACCCACCAAATGATATACTCGATCGGATTTTCGCAGGTGTTGTCGCTTTAATAGGCAACCAATCTTGCTATGGTACCAACATGGTTGTGCAGCCCACAAATAATCCCATCAACGATCACATCGCATGGGAATGGCAGGTATGTATATAGTAAATTTTGCATTAAGAAAACATATTAAAACTGGATCGCTAGAACATATACATAAACATTGGATTTGTTTCTTAATTCGTCTAATCGATAAATGAACTAAATTACATGAATGATATTTATATAGACCTGCAGCGAGATGGTGGTGCCATTAGGATATGACAAACAAGACACGATGTTCCAAACGGCACCGTTTAATATGACTAGTTTTATTGAATACTGTAAATCTCAGTATGGTGTCCCTCCTCGGCCACATTGGATCACGACGTACTTTGGCACTCAGGTATATATATTATTGATTAACTTATTTAAAAATTTAAAGCCATCTTTTATAAACACTGTTTTGAATTGGATTTTTGGAGTCATTCGCATTGTTACATTCTTCGGTGTTTGGATAAGAAAAGAAAAAGGGTCTTATATTTTGATACCACTTTGAATTTCCGTTATTTGGACCGATTCTGTTAACAGTTTGATAGAATTAATTATCAAGCTAATTAATTGTTGACGCATGGATCGTTTCAAGTTTATTTGTTTTTTTTCTTTAAAATAACTGAAATACAATAATTTTATGTTTTAAAATTTCAAAGATTATTTGTTGAGTAGTAGAGTCGATTGTTTTCGTTGACGCTGTGAAAATCCAACGAGAAGTTTTACGTTCATGGACCGTAGAATTTGTATAAGAGTGGAGCCCTCTAGGCGAGTATTATAATTAAAATTTTAGTTAAGGGTGTTCGAGGAAATGAATTATATTTTATTTTTTTTTGCCAAAAAGGAAATGAATTTGAATTATGTTTGTATTCGTTTTTCTTAGAATTTTCTCTATTTTTCTTTTTTGAGAGCCAAGATTGTTAATGTAGAAAAAAATAGAGAGAATTGTAAAATCCCTAATTTGACTATAGTGGAAATTCGCAGCNTCAGATAAATTTATTTTTTCTTAAATTTCAAAACAATCTTTTTAAAAAAAATTATCCCGCGGGTGAATCCTAGTAAACATTGTATTTGTTTCTTAATTCGTCTAATCGATAAATGAACTAAATTACATGAAAGTTAATTATATAGACCTGCAGCGAGCTAGTGTTGCCATTAGGATATGACAAACAAGACGCGATGTTCCAAACGGCACCGTTTAATATGACTAGTTATATTGAAGGCTGTGAATCTGATTATGGTGTCCCTCCTCGGCCACATTGGATCACGACGTACTTTGGCACTCAGGTATATATTATTAATTAACTTATTTAAAATTTTAAAGTCATGGTATTTTATATTCTCCTCCAGTTTGCGGCATAAACACTGTTTTGAATTGGATTTTCGGAGCCTTCGCATTGTTACATTCTTCGGTGTTTGGATAAGAAAAGAAAAAGGGTCTAATATTTTGATACCACTTTGAATTTCGGTTATTTGGACCGATTCTGTTAACAGTTTGATAGAATTAATTATCAAGCTAATTAATTGTTGACGCATGGATCGTTTCAAGTTTATTTGTTTTTTTTTCTTTAAAATAACTGAAATACAATAATTTTATGTTTTAAAATTTCAAAGATTATTTGTTGAGTAGTAGAGTCGATTGTTTTCGTTGACGCTGTGAAAATCCAACGACAAGTTTTACGTTCATGGACCGTAGAAATTGTATAAGAGTGGAGCCCTCTAGGCGAGTATTATAATTAAAATTTTAGTTAAGGGTGTTCGAGGAAATGAATTATATTTTTTTTTTTTGCCAAAAAGGAAATGAATTTGAATTATGTTTGTATTCGTTTTTCTTAGAATTTTCTCTATTTTTCTTTTTTGAGAGCCAAGATTGTTAATGTAGAAAAAAATAGAGAGAATTGTAAAATCCCTAATTTGACTATAGTGGAAATTCGCAGCGACAAAAATAAATAAATAATGATTCTCATATTGAAAACGAATTATTATATAATTATTATGTATGTTTTTAGTCGAATTTTGATGTTCCAATCCGAACGGACACATATACAAATTTGAAAGAGTATAATGAGTTGAAGGGTTTTTTTATCTAGTGGTTGACCAGTAGTGTATGCAAGATTTATATCAGATTCCTAATGCTAAATGTCATATATATTGCAGGATATCAAGCTAATTCTCCGAAGATTTGGGAGCAACATTATTTTCTCTAATGGATTGCTAGATCCTTACAGCGTTGGCGGGTAAATAAACATAATAGTTCGTTCATAACTGTTTGAATAGGTTATTGGTTATATATATATAATCAATGTATACGTACAAGATTTTAAGGGATTTTTCAAATATTTTCAGAGTTTTAGAGGATATTTCGGATAGTATAGTCGCCATCAAGACAAACAATGGTAACATTTTCAGTTTTAACTGAACATTTGTTAAACAAATCGTTTTTAAATATGATGAACTCACACGTAGTTTTTGATAAATTTTTAATATATATGAGCAGGTTCACATTGTCAAGACATTGTCTTGAAGAACAAAGGAGATCCGGAGTGGCTAGTGATGCAACGAGAGAAAGAAATTAACATAATTGATTCATGGATCTCAACATACCAAAAAGATCTAAGAGGTCTTAACATCTCAATCTAAGTTTAGGTTATAAGAAAGAAAAAACATATATAAATCAATAATTGGTACTTGTATTGGTTTAATGGTCTTAATATGAGATCGATATAAAAGCCAGTGTAGATTGTGAATCTTATCATGGGTGTGGTTTCATCGGATCACAAGTTCACAACGAAGTAATATATATACTAAGTTTAAAGTCATATTATTAGACCTATGCTTATGGTACAGGTCACTAAGCCATCGCTTAAAAACACTATTTGAATTGGATTTTCTGTGTTTTAAATTCGCTTTTAACATACTTTGGTGTTTGATGATTAAGAATCATCTCTTTTAATTTTACTGTCTCCAAACTAAATATAAAATATCTACAATTTTTCTTTTGGTTTGCATATTTTTTATTTGCTTATATTTTGCTTATTTTTGTTTTAAAGAAAATTCTTACTACTGCAAAATTTAAGACAACTATAACATATAGATAGGTTTTAGATATACCGTCATTAATTCGTCCAACTGATTTATGAATAAAATTGCACAAGCGATAGTTATATAGAGCAGCAACGACCTAGTGATGCTCGTAGGGCATGGCAAACAAGATAAACGGAACCGTTCAATATGAGCGGTTTCAGTGAAAACTACAACTTTGGTATTCAGGTGGATAAGACTCATCTATATTGCAATAAATATATAACTATTTGTCACATGTATTATCAGTTATAAACGTATAATATAGTGGTGTGATTATGTGAATGATGATATAGAGTCTACAGAGGGTAGATGTTGGTATATGGGTCATTATTGTTGATTATGCAGTTGTTAGAACTAGGTCTTGAACCCGCACAAAATCGCGCAGGAGCGCAGCTTTTTTAATTAATAATGTATTCTTTAGATTTAAAAGCAAAACAGAGATTGAAAGAAGGAGAATAATAACAGAGAATGCATAGAAAAGAAAAAGGTTTTTTAAAGGATATGTTGATTATGGAAATCACACCAGGTAAAACGATTGTAGAAATTAAAAGAAAATAAGGGAAAAAAAGGTGATCGAAAGTTTTCCTTATTCTTAATCAGCTCGGTGATATTACAAATGTGTTTGTTGTGATTTAGAAAAAGACTCCCTCTTTTCCCTTCGCTGTCTCTCGGGTATATTTGCTATACGGGTAGTTTGAAGTTTGGAAATTTGCTAAATGGGTAGTTTATTGTTTTTATTTGGGGAATGAATAGTTTGTGTGGGGATGTGCGGGGAAAATTTTTCATAAATACAAAAATATCCCTCTCTCTTAGAGAGAGATAGAGACAATAGATTTGTTTCTTAGAGAGAGACAGAGACAAGCCAAGTGGGGGAAAAAAAAAAAAAAGTTACCTGCGGAAAAACAAAAAAAGTAACTTGGTCGCGAGTACAGTTTTGGAATTCAGCTTTGTACTCGCGCCACATCTCGGGTCTGATGGGCTATTGTGAAGGTGGGCCTAAGACTATCCATTGTTTTTCGAGCCTGTACACCATTGTTTTAGTGAACGTGGGCCTAAAACTACCCATTGTTTGTGTGAAGGCCATAATACTACCCAATACTACCCATTGTTTTTCTTTTGACGGGAAAAAGTACCAAGAAACACTGTGAGAAACTTGTCAAGTCACAAATTAAGAAAGGAAAATTCATAAATCCGAAACCCTAGCTTCCTTACCGAGAATAGCTAGAATGAATCAAGAATCATTGAAGGTTCTTGCGAAAGGGAAGGGAAATTATGTGATGAGGATGAGGACGAGCACGGTTAGTACATATTTCGAGCCTGTACACCATTTTTTTATAGAAATTTGTCGTTATTAAATGTGTTTTGTGGTGTTCGGCTAGGGGGAGTGGACGCTTACATTCTTGTTATGGCGGGTCGGTGGATACGCTACTTTACTGGAGATTGAGATTTTAAAATTGACATATCGCGTCGGGGAAGGTGCATAAATTGCAAGAATTTGTCTGGAGCAGAGGGGTTACGAAATCTGATTGCGTGTGAGTATGGATTAGATGCGAGGGTCGTTGCTGTCCAAATGTCATAATGGCTTGATGATGCTATAGCTGAGCTTAATGGGGAAGGTAGTGGTCCTTGTGAGATTGTCACAAACTCATAGTACAAATTCTTCTGTGCACTCCATAAGTCAGATAAGTCACTGAATATATTTGTCACATTAAGAGAGGTAGTGGGTGGTGAAATAGCGATTATGCAACGAAAGGAAAGTGTGGAATCCGAAATTTCAAGGGAAAGAGGAAGATCCGTAGGAGGGGGTTCAAACATAATTTCATCCATTTTAGCAGCGAGAGTCCCCGACAATGAAACTGATTTGGAAGCAAATGATGATAGCATACTGGTAGCACACGCGGAGGAAATAGAAGCCACTATGAACTTGTCGAAAGGTGTACAACCGGTTAATTTGAATGGAAGTTTCTCTGTAGTAGGTGTACAAGGAGAGACAAAAATATTGTCGCAAGCATCAGATGAAGCAAGAGATGGGGAGGAGAAGGAAGACGACAATAAGGATGATGAGGAATACGGTGATGATGAGGATGATGACGATTACGATTGGGACTACTGGAATGATTATGTACTAGCAGACGGCAACAGTTTTGATGATGCGAGTGGTGAATCATGGAATTCAGGGAGTTCAGGGAGATCTGGGAGTTCAGGGAATTCAGGTAATTCAGATAAATCAAGTAGTTCAAACCATCAGGTCAATTCGAATGTTTCATATTAGTGTGGAGATGCATCTGATTTTGTGGAGAATCCACCCCGTTTCCCTGCGAGAAACAGAACTGTAGGTGGGAGATCCGATAGAGATAATAATGGGGATGACGATTTTGTGGATCCACCTTCTTTGTTTGGTTCTGGTGTTAATGCTTGTAGGCCTGACAATGGCGGTGTTTTATTGAAGAAAGGGATTAGGCTGACAGATATATGGATATGAAGATGTTGAGCCAATGTTTAATGATATGGAAGATCAGTCATTTAATTTCGATGACCTTGATTTGTCAAATGAGGATGGTGATATTTGGGTAGGGAAAATATTCAGGAACAAGGAAGGTTTTAAATTAACATTGGCCATATATGCACTAAAAAATGTGGAAGTTCCACCGGCATGCAAAAGATTATACTGTCGCCACATGCCCTTCAAGAACCTGTGATTGGAGGGTGATGGCGCATCAAGTGGGCGCCTATGAGATGTACGAGGTTAGGAAGGCAGAAGCATACATGCGACTCGGTTACTAGAGGTTCATTTAAGAAGCACGGGACGTCAAAAGTCATCGCGGCTCTGCTTAGGTCTAAGTATGAGAACAAAATAGTTGGTCCACGTGCGAGAGATATACCGGAATTAGTTCTTACAGAGCATAATGTTACAGCTTCGTACTGGAAATGTTGGAAAGCTAAAGAGCTAGCTATTGCTTCAGCTCACGGAACAGAGGAGAGTTCTTATAAATTATTACCTCTTTATCTCTACGTGCTCAAGTATGCTAATCCCGGAACCATTACTCATCTAGAAACAGAGTTAGATGTCAAAGGTCATAGGAGGTTTACGTTTGCATTTATGGCCTTGGGTGATTGTATTAATGGCTGGAGGCATTTGAGGAAAGTTATCGTCATTGACGGAACTCACATGTTTGGGAAGTACAAAGGATGTCTTCTTACGGCTAGCGGACAAGATGCTAATTTCCAGGTTTTCCCAATAGCTTTTGCAGTTGTGAATACCGAGAATGACCAGTCATGGAACTGGTTTTTCGAGAAGTTGGCTGAAATCATTCCAGACAGTTCTCAGCTAAATATCATATCGGATAGACACCACTCTATCTATACATAAAAAATATGTGGTATCCACAAGCACACCACAGTGCATGTCTTGTTCACGTCCAGAGAAATGTGCACGCTAAATTCAAAGGTAGGGGGCAGAAAGCGTTGGTGGGAAGGGCAGGAGAAGTGATATATCATGGTTTTTACCCCTTTTAAGCCATGATATATGTCCGTTTTATAGAGTCTTTCTACTATTTCGTAGTGTTTTAGAGTCTTTTACAGGTTTTAGCACGTTTGGAGCATTATTGGAGATATTGGAGCTTTCTGGAGTATTTTGGAGCATTTTGGAGCAAAACAGAAGTTCGTGCAGCTGAGTACCGGATTTGAGGCCTCAGTATCGATCGATACTAACTAGTGTCGGTCGATACTCACTGAAGTACGAGTCGCGACTTTAAATGAAGATTTGAAGAACTTCCCACCGATGGATTGAGCTCAAATTTGGACACAAGATAGATCTTTGGATTAGCTTTCATTTGGAAGTGGTTTGAGGTCATTCCAACGGTGCGATCAAAAGTTATGCCAGTTTTCGTGAAGACAGTGAAGTCTGGCGAGCAGTGACTAGTGTCGGTCGACACTACCTTAGTGTCGGTCGATACTAACTACATGAAAACAGGAAACGCGACTTTTTACAAGTCTTGAGAGTTTGCACCTTGGTCCAGAAGACTTTAATAATTACAAGAAGCCCCAAAACGTGTTTTAGCATTATAATTAGGTTTTTCAGCCACTTTTGTTGGCTAAGCTTGATTTTTTTACTTTGGTTTTGGAGAGATTTCTGAGAGAGACAAATCTGAACCTCTTGTTTTACTCTTCTATCTTATTTTATTGGATGATCTATTCAATCATGTTATTGTTTTCAATCTCCATGTCTGAGTAGATTCCTTGTTAGGTTCAGGGTTCTCATAAGGGTTTTCTCTGAATGTTATGTTGAATTGATTGATTAGGATTCACCATCTGAATTAAGTTCTTCGCCTTAGGTTGTTCCCATAGCTAATTCTAGGTTGACGAATCTAGAACTTAGATCTTAGGATAATTGGTTAGGCACGAGAGTGCGATTAATTACCTGACAGAACCTAGGTGAGCAAAATAACTATTCGCAAAGAGATTTGGTTTAGTTGTTTTGTGAACAAATCAAACCTGAAATAAAAGCTGGTTTAGACTTTAGGATTCGCAAAGAGATTTGGAATTCTAGGATTTAGACTTAGGTAGTTTTCGCAACGAGAGTTGGTTAGCTGCACTTTAGTGATTTGAGTTCAAGAACCGCGCTAAATCTGAATCCTGTTAGTTAGTTTATCTACATTCATTGAATTCCTGAGAAATACCCTGAGCCTATCTTCTTTCCAATCGTTTTACAACTCGTTTAATTTACGCATCTGCTTTCAATTACATTGCTTGGTTTAGCTTAATTCTGATCTATATAATCTATTGAGTGAATTCTGGAGTCCTTGTGTTCGACCCCTAACTATACTACGACAACTGCTTTAGTACTATTTAGGGTATTAATTTGAGCATATCAAGAAGCGTACAAAGTTTCTCAGTTCAGCAAAATTTACGCAACTATTAAGTCAGTTGATGTGCATTGTTGGGAGTACTTGGAAGACATTGGTGCTCAGCACTGGAGTAGATCGCACTACAGAGGTTAGAGGTATAATCTGATGTCCAGTAACATTGCTGAGTCCCTAAACAAGGCACTTCTGCAAGCGAGAGACTGTCCTATTGTCGCTTTGCTAGAATTTATCAGGCGCATGCTAAGTAGGTGGTTCGAGAGCAGACGGGAAAAAATAAAAAAAATTGAAAGATGATATTCCTGCCGAAGTCGGGAAAGCGATGAACATCCAGTTGGGAAAATCTGCTAATCTTGCGGTTCAAGGAATTTCTGCGTGGGATGTGGAAGTCAGCTCTCATCGTGGTGTACGCCAGCATGTTGATCTTGATAAGAAGACGTGCACATGTCTCGAATTCCAGAGTCTGAAAATACCATGTCGACACGCAATGGCAGCTGCAAGATTGTGGGATTTGGATTACAATATTTTGGTTGACCCGATTCATAAGAAACCCACGTGGAGTGCCACAGTTAGTGGGAAGATCATTCTCGTGCCAGACCCTGACAACATATTTGTGTCTCCGGAGGTGCGAGCACTGAATATTATGCCACCAATGACTAAGCGACCTCCATGAAGGCCCCCAAAGAAGAGAAAACAATCAGCGGGAGAGTTTCCTCATGTATGTATATAGAAACAAAACATTTTTCCTATGTTTGATTTTGTTTGTTCCTTTATAGTTATTGTCCGTGTGTAGGTTGAGAAAAAGAAGAACAAATGTGGGAGGTGTGGAGTTCCAGGCCATAATCTTATACGATGCAACGCTGCATTGGAGTGAGAGTTGTTTAGTCCCTAACATTCTACTTTTTGTAGCATTCAATTTATTTGAATGCATATGTTCTTGCTATGAAGGGTCTACTTTTTGTGTAATGGAAAGGCTTATGTAAAAGCAAATATTTCTGACTCAACTATTTATTTTAAGTTCCGTAATCCAAAATTGTGATTTTATTGTTATGTTATTGTTTTTTTCCAAAGTTCTTGTCCATAACTTTTTCCCAACAATTTGCACTAAGCATTTTCGGGAAGTTTCCCTTTTCTAAGCAAGAAATGTAAAGTTTACTATTTTTATATTTTGGAAGCAAATACTATTTCACAGAATACAACACCATAAAGCAAAAACAATTTCACATAATTTATAGGGAAATTATAGCCATACTAAGAAAAAGGGGGACGATACATAAGGTGTACACATACGGTGTACGCTACATAAGGTGTACATTTATTTCTAAAGCATACTGCAGATGCGTCGTGCACACCAGTAAATGTAGCAACGATTACACATGGAGTCAAAATCAGGATCATGATCAAAAGCACATTCAGGCACCTTGATGACATTGTCGCCAGGGAAGGCAAAGGAGTTTAAGTAGGTATTCATGTATGCACTGCCAAAAGAGGAAATCTCAAAAATTAACTCCTCACCCAAATGGCGCACCATTTCTGATTGTAGATGGGCGTGATTGGTGGCCAACATCTGAAATGTTCGGCTAGCCATAGCATCATCGCCAAGGCAAACACTGAAAATGGCTGATGCTAGGGTTGAGAGTTTGTCGGTGGGGACATTTGCTTCCAACATGCTTCTACTTGCAATCAAATTGGCACCTTTGACAGCAAGTCTCAAGCCTTCCCAGTAAATTGCTTGTGAGTTGCCATTTGCTAGAGATTTTTCGAAGAACGGACGGCCTCTCTCCTCTTCCGGGTATATATCGGCGGGGAAACAGCAAAGACTGTAAATATTGCATGATTTTAGGACATCTTCACTATAAACGAGTCGGAGTGTCCGTCTTCCTGCCCGTATAAACGGCCCGAGGTGCCAGTAGGCTGAAATGCCAACTCTCTTCACAATGTTGGCAAGAATATTTTCAGGGAGATCGGGGAGAGTCATAAGTAGAATATATCTTTTGGTATGTTCTTATGGAGTGTTTTTATGATGTTTTTGGATTATAAATAGAGACACTTATAAATACATTAACTGGTGGGTGGAAGTTGGCGAGTAGTTGTTGGTCGATCTCTCACAAACATTAATTTTTTTTATTTTTATTAAATAATATGATTAATTTGTAGTTTATCAATTGATTATATTTGTACAAAATATCTAAATTGAGTAGTTTATCAATCAATTTTAATTGTAATACATATTAAATATTAATTTGCACAAAATATCTAAATTAATGCCCAAATTGATTAAAGACAATTGAGTAACCATCCTTTCACCACAAGTAAATTGTGCATTTAATATTGAACAACAAACAAGTTAACATCTTTTCTCCACATAAGTAAACTGTGCATTAACTTTTACCAACAACAACAAGTTCGTAGTTGGTATATATAAGGACTACTAGTAATGAGCCCATATACTACTACCAGCACAACACAAAGACTTTTTTTTTACATTCCTCCAGTGTACACCTCAATGCAATATCTACCGGATAATGTTTTTGAAACAATTATCAAAAAAGTAGGTCAGGATGACTTCTATTAATATCTTCGTTCAATTTTGCTGGCCGGAAAACGGGGAAGAAATGCCGCGTACACCTCCGACGTGCTAAAAACCGCAAACATCCGTCCCTTCCAAACCTGGGAGATATTTCTTCATACGTTGTATAGCAGCCAGTAATCCTCGCGCTATTTACATAGAAGCGCTAAGGCTAGCAACGCGAGAGCGAGAAATATATTCCGCGATTAGGATGTTATACCCTCTTGTCCCATCCGAGGCGGATGCAACATTCGCTTGTGCTATGTTGCTAATGTGCATTGGCCGCCCACGAAGAGCAAAATTGTTTCTGAATTTTGTATTTACCCTTCACTATGACTATGACTCGCTTGCTTTTTTTGAGTTGTGTCATGATACCATAAGTGCGTTCGATGAATTCAATCCCAGCTACGAAGACACATTCGCTGACATGTGGCGGTATCCAGAGCACCCTGATATTCCTTACCTGGAATGTGCGTATTTTCATTACGTTAGGGAGTATTTCCTGGGCTACGAAGACTGTTTCCTGCAATGCACGGCTATACGCATAAAACACATGCTATAGAAAGTTGTAGTGTTATAATGTTGTCTATGTTTTATAATGTTCCATATGTTAGCGATTTCCTTTTAATGTGTGGTAGTTACCTTTCGAAATTGATATATAGTGTAGACTGTTTCCTGTAATTAAGTCATCATCTTATAAAAGCAGGCACACCTTTTCATGTATTTGTGTTGTCCTATCATAGCTTTTGCGAAAAAGTTATTTTTTATTTCAAAATATCTCCTATTTCTTATCCGATTTAGCCGAATTCTCTCTCCATTTTAGATCTCAAAATCGAAATCTCGATGACCGATTCTCAGAGCGCCGGATCTTCAAACCTGCACAGGACATTGGTCCAGGCGTTCAACAAACCCAAATCTTTATGTGGATTCCCTGCAACTGTTATCAAAGCGTGGACGGACGACAACCCAGGACGAAAATTTCTCAAGTGCGCCGCCGTAAGGAGAAGCGGCGCGTGCGACTTCTTTTCTTGGGTCGACCCTGAACCGCCGCACGGATGGCAGAAACAGAGTCTTATCGAGGCGCGGGATGAGATACGTTAACTGAAGGAAGAGATCCGACGGATCAAACACTCCCGTGGGGCAGCAGCTATCACTAACCGTGAGATTCCAGATGCGGCAGATTTGAAAACCGAGATGGCTAGGGTGAAATCCAACATGGCTGGGAAGCAAACCGAGATGGCTGGGATGAGAACCGAGATTGCTGGGATGAAAACCGAGATTGTAGTACTTGGTTTGAAGAAAATGTAGTTCTCCTTTATAATGTTAATTTTCAATAATTATGGTTATGAATGAAAAAACTTAGTATCATTATATATACAGTTTGAAGGTGTACAGAATTATGTGTACACTTGGATGTGTACACTTGTAGGTGTACACATGATTTTGGTGTGCAGAATTTATGTAGTTTGGTGTACACAGGATTTTGGTGTGCAGAATTTATGTAGTTTTACAGAATTACGTGTAGGGATTAAGTTATTATTTGAAGAATTTATTATTTGAGGTTAATATTTGAAGCTATTGCGAATATTTGAGGTATTTTCATTTTAGGTGTAAATTTAATCTCGTAAAAAATTATTTTTAGAATTAGGTGTACAAGATTTTGGTGTACAGATAGAGGTGTAGAGCTTCTGGTGTACAGATATAGGTATACAGATTTATGTATACAGTTTGAGGTGTACAAGATTTTGGTGTACAGATAGAGGTGTACAGATTTATGTGTACAGTATGAGGTGTACATGATTTTGGTGTACAGATAGAGGTGTACAGAATTTATGTAGGTTTATAGAATTACGTGTAGAGATTAAGTTATTATTTGATGTTATTATTTGAAGTTCTTATTTGAATTTATTATTTGAGGGTAATATTCGAAGTTATTGCAAATATTTGAGGTATTTTCATTTTAGGTGTAAATTTAATCTTGTACAAAATTATTTTTAGAATTAGGTGACAAATTTAGGTGTAAATTAAATTTATTCATATTGTAAATCCATCTAGTACAAATAAACAAATTGTAGATATTGAGAATACATAAGTTTCATTATATCTTGGGAATTCACCACATTTCCATTGAAGGGCCGGTCCTCACTGCGTAATAAATGTATCTGAGGTACCTTTCCAATTGTTGTGCCCAAACACATGAGGTGCACATGTTTGGCCCCTTGAACCCTTCGACATGCCAATCCAGCACCAGATTAGGTATTCCACATGGGCAAGACCAAAGAGTAATGAATTGAGAATTTGTTTCGTGCCGCTTCTCAATAAACTCGGTAGGCATATCAAATGGATAACCACGCTGCCCGTCGTTGATGATTTTGCCTATGATTGTCGTCATTGTTCCTCAGCCTATCTTAGAAAGATAGACGTCTCCCTCGCTGTCTCCGCGGACTTCTTTCTTATACATCCCGTATACATATATCGCTGCCAAGTAACCCTCACCGGCTGCCCCCTTAATGAGAGCCATCCCCCTGACGTCTGTGCGATAAAAAAAGTCTTGTATACCCTTCATGAACATAGATCCAAGATTTCCTGCATCGTATAATCTTCGCATCAACTTCGGAAATTCCCAAAATCCTCCCCAAAAGGCAGTTCGAAATCCACCGGGTCAACCAAGCGCAAAAAACCAATGTTTTTTGTGCAGTTGTTGAAACGTTTGCACACTCTCCGAAGGGTTAACATTTGTTCCACCGAGTTGGTGCTTTTTGCAAGCACTTTCTCCAACAAATGATCTGGAAGTGCAATGAGATAGGAAAACGTGCCATGGTTTTTGCAAGCACTTTCTCCAACAAATGATCTCTGCCTCTTGTGTGCCATGGTTTCTATAGAGATGATATAACGATGTGAAGGGTTTTTTACTAGAGAAAAAATATGAAGAAGGAGATGTTCTTGTTTGTGTGGAAATGTGGTTATTTAAGGATAAAGGAATCAGACGAAACAACACCTCATTTAATGAGTAGATGTGGTTATTCAAGCTTTGTAAGCAAGCACTAAATTTGGAAATAAATAAATTAATCTGGGGAAAGTGATACTTTGCTGGTGATTTAAGTTCAGCAATCAATACGCTACCGGCCACTTTAATTATGTGAAGCCAATGTGTCAAATTTCAGATATGACATGAGTTATGAAGTTATACACATACATTAATACGTGAGGTGTACAATTATAGGTGTACATATTGTATGTACAATATTCACAATATTTTGCATAACACAACAGATCAATAAATATTTAAAGCAAACAAGCAAACATAAAGTTGTGACTTCCATATTCGATAAACATTGGAAAATAAAAATAAATATTTAAAGCAAACAAGCAAAACTAAATTAGTAAAGGTGTAAGATCCATATTCGAACAACAGTACAAGAAACAAATATTCAGCCGACATTACAAAACATTTACGTGTTTGCAACCTCAGGCTTCCCCACAAACTCTTCATAGCAGTCCATGGCGTATTTTTCCCTAAATCGATCAACCACATTGTCAGTAATCAAGTTTATATCATCCGGTCCAAGCCCACCTGCATGCATCTCTAAGAACTTAACAGCACATGGTCCACAATCTCCGGCCCTCATGTTTTGATAGATACCATCTGCACGGCTACACGTGTAGGGTGTGGTTGTTAGGCCTTCAGTCAATGTCTCCTCCAAGAAGCGCTTGACTACCCATGGTAGACATTCACAAATCGGGGCCATATATTCGTTAACAACAGCATCCTCGTCGTTGTGATCAACTTTTGGGTCAAATATTTCCACGCTTCCCATCCTAACGTCTATCACAAGACCCACCCAATGGTCAGAGGCCCAGTTCATCGGGACGTACACCATGTCCACAAAGCGTAGAAACATAGTATTTTCTTTCTTCCATGTCGATTTACCGGTGACGAAGCTCTGGATATTTTTCCCCCAAGCAAACTCATCATTGTCTTCCGATGACTTGAAATCACTGTACTTGGATAAGAGGAGGGACGTGAATGAGGTGTCTATGAGAGCTGCCCTGTCTTTCAAGTAGGTTTCTCCTCTACCCCTCCATAACATAGTCATTATCACCTGTATTTGCTGGAATTTATAAAAACATTAGTTACTCCAGTTTATGGGTATTCGTGATAGTAGTTACACAAAAAACATTAGTCTTTATACCGATGTTTTAATCCATTGCTGTGGCTTTGCAATTTCTAAGAAGAATTCATTTGTCACCAAGTGACCAGTGACAATGTGAAATTTCATGCATAAAAAAAATTAATTGTTGAAACTGTTGAAAATTAGAAAAATGAGCATATGGAAGTGGGACACTTACTTCTTTAGATTCTTAGCTAATCTAGATTTAAATGCCTTAAACGCAGCCTTTGGCACGGTTTCCAGAGGTGCATATTCGGCCTTCGAAGAAGTTTCAAAAAGGCCTTTCACCAAATGATCACCTGTGTATATTCCTCCTAGTTTGTCAGACCTTTTGCGGTGACGCTTTCCTTTGGTTTGTATTGCACTTGATCCATCAACCGTAGCAGTGGGCTCTTCTTGCAGAGCTTGTGGAGGAGATGCGGCGGGCGTCTTAAGGAAAATCTCATTTTCTTCAGCAGTATGGTAATCTTTTTCTGG
This sequence comes from Eutrema heterophyllum, assembly GCA_002933915.1. Lineage (NCBI taxonomy): Eukaryota > Viridiplantae > Streptophyta > Magnoliopsida > Brassicales > Brassicaceae > Eutrema > Eutrema heterophyllum. Next base: position 886,641 of record PKMM01004481.1, on the reverse strand, counting down.
GTCATTATCTTCCCGAATAGTAGTTTCTTTTTCCACATGCTAGCCCAAAAAACAATGAAAATAGACGTTAGGGATAGTAACGATAAGGTGTACAAGTACTTGAAACGCTACTTAAGGTGTACACTTAAGACACATAAAGGTGTACGGTACATAAGGTGTACACATACAAAAAAGCTGGTAAAAGTGTACACATAAGGTGTACACTTAAGCAACAATTTTATCAGTAATTACGAGATTTTATAGAAGCTAATAAAGCGTACACCACACGGGGGAAGGGTTCTTACCTCTTTATGTAGATCATCCTTTGCAACAACTTTTTCAACTCCAATGTGGTTGTCTTTTTATGGGTCATTATCCTTCCGAATAGTACTTTCCTTTTCCACAGACTAGCCCAAAAAAAACATGAAAACAGTTGTTAGGGATAGTAACAATAAGGTGTATGATATGCTCATATATAATACCCTAAAAGTACTAAAGCAGTAGTTGCAGTAGATTAGGGGTCGAACCACAAAGACTCAAGATATCACTCGATAGATTACAAGATTTGAATTAAGCTAAGTCAATCAATTTAACAGAAAACAACTAAGAACTTAAATGGGTTGTAAATTCAATGGAGGGACGATAGGTTCAGGCTATTTCTCAGGAAATCAGAGAATGCAGACAAAACAATAAATCAGGATTCAAATTAAGCACGGTTCTTGAACTCAAAACACTAAGCTATAATTAACCAACTTTCGTTGCGAGAATTATCTAACTCTAAATCCTAGAATTCCAAGTTTCTTTGCAAATCCTAAAGATTAAACCAGCTTTAAGTCTAAGTTGATTTGTTCACAAAATAACTAAACCAAATTTCTTTGCAGATAGTTATTTTGCCCACCCTAGGTTCTGTCAGGTTTCCAATCACACTTTCGTGTCTAACTTATTAACCTAAGATCTAAGTTCTAGGTGATCAAGCTAGAATTAGCACTAAGAACAACCTATGGTGAAGAACTTAATTGATTATGAATCCTAATAAATCGATCTATCTAACATTCAGAGAAAACCTTATGAGAACCCTAAACCTAAAAGATGACTACTCAGACATGGAGATTACAGAAAACAACATGGCTGAATAATACATCAATAGATAAAATAAGAATAGAGTAAAACAAGGGTTCGAAATCTTCTCTCTGACGAACAAAGTTCAGACTTGTCTCCCTAAAAAGCTCTCTCAGCCAAAAAACCATAATAAAATAAATCTTAGCCTAAACAATTGGCTAGAAAACCTAATTAAATCCTAAAAACACGCTTTGGGGTTTCTTGTAAATAATAAAGACTTCTGGGCCAAGTTGCAATTTCTTCTAGAAAAGGAAAAAGTCGCGATCTTGTCTTTCTGCGTGATATGCTCAAATTAATACCCTATAAGTACTAAAGCAGTTGTTGTAGTATATGTAGGGGTCCAACACAAGAACTCAAAAAAGTCACACAATAGATTATATAGACTTGAATTAAGCTAAACCAAACAATGTAATTAAATTGTCTTTTAGAAATGTACATGCAAATCAGTGAAGACCGTAATCACCAAATTCGAAGAGTACTCCTCATGAACATCTTCTTCTTCTCCACCGTTTAGCTTTGAGATAGATTCTCCCAATTTAGCCTGATATGCTTGTGGTGCGATCATTTGGTTAACTCCATGAACATCAATCCATTTGTTGGCATACATATCATGATAGATGAGTGGGACTCCATTGAGAAGAAGAATATCACCTGACCAAGAAAACTCGATTTCATACCCTTTTAGAACAGTTTGCAGGATCGATACTTTCTATGCCAGTTTCTGTAGATCTTTCCAAGAGAGAAGTTGCCGGATTACATGTCCTATGAAAATAGTAGCGTAATCGGAGAATTTGGTAATGGAGTTTGGAATCGCTTCGTCAATGGGAGCAAGAACTGTGAGCTTCGTGTCGTTCTTTGAAGTTTCTAGTTGCAGAGCGAGAAACGTGGCCATCATCACGAATCCTCAGGAAAATAACAAACTCGAAGCCGATTCGAAGATGTTGAAGCAATTCGCTGGTTTAGATCTGTTCGGGAGGCTTTTAGTGGATCCGGCGAAATTAGGGCTTGGAGCAGTACGAGTCTAGGGATGGGAATCGAATAAGGAGACGAGATAGGGTTTGCGATTGAAGAAGACGATGATGAATCGAGGCTCGAATCTGTGGTTCCTTAAGGCTTCTACATGGAGCCTCGCCGGAGAGAGGTGATACTTGATATCGAGAAGCGAAGGTTGTCCAAACCTGGAGAAAGCTTGATCGGAAGGCGCATAGATGGTGAGTTCTTGCCAATCTTCTAGGCGCAGATCTTTATTCTCGAGCTGTAGAGTGAGTCCCATGGAGAAGTGAACGGAATCGGAGGAGAGAATTTCGATGGCGGAAGAGATAGGTGTCAGAGAAGCATCAGAAAGTGAGACGAGATCGAGAAATGAAAACAGGAGGAAGAAGTTAGTAAAAATCTCTCTCTGGTTGAAGAAATGTTTGTTGCGGAGAAAAATAAGCCAAGGGCATGAGTAGTCTTTTCACATGTGATAATCCCACGTTTTTTAAAGTTTAAACGACGTTTTTTAACGTCCATTCGATGGATTAACGGAGTTGACGAAATCAGTGCTAAAACTACGAATTTAGAAAGTTGTAGTATTAAAATGGGTGCCAACGTTAGTCTGTGTATTTTTCTGGGTGTCAAAATAGTTCGTGTATTAAACGTCCAGATTTTATCGAATTCGTGTATTTTTAAGCATTTTTCCCTTTTAAGATTGAGATCTGAGAGACTAATAGCTACACATTATAATTTGTTTAATATAATTATTGTGTAGATTAGTTAACATAAAATTAAAAAAAGAAAGTGTTCCAATTACAAACAGAAAGAATTACAAAGCGCAACAATACAACTCTTGGAAACAACAAACAAATAAATAAAAGAATTAATTCATGAAAATAACCTTACACATAGTGTTTATTACTAGAGTAACATAGGATTTACTAGACTAATAAATAAAAGAATTAATTCATGAAAATAACCTTACACATAATGTTTATTACTAGAGTAACATAAGGTTTACTAGACTAATCTTAGAAAGTTGGTCAATTTCCAATTTATCTATATGTTGTATTTTATTACGAGTTTGTCATTTTCTTTTTATTTTTGATTTATTTTTCTAAGAAAAAAAATCTGAAACTAACTTAAATAAAAAAAAAACCTAGATCTAATTAAAAAAAAAAACTCTATTTCTCTCTCTATCCCGACGGCGATGAGCTTCTTCCGCTTTTTTTTTTCCTCCTCTTTCTTATCCAGGTCTTCTTCTTCTTCCTCCTCCTTCTTACCAAGATCCTTCGTCAATCTCTGCAGTATTTGAGTGCCAAGATTTCCTCTTCTCAGCTTCCTCTCTCTCTCGTTTCTCTCAGCGACGAACCCTAAATCGTGCCGCCTTCATCTATTGAACTTGTGCCCACGGCCAAACAGCTGCCGGAGAACATCCGCCTTCATCAACGGCAACACCGCATTTTGGTGAGAGCGAATAATTTTCCAGTAGATTTGACGGTAGATTTGTTTATATATGACGGTAGATTTGTTTATATATGACGATGCTAATCCTCTTATATGTTTTCAGTGACTGTGAGTGCATCTCCGGCGTTGTTTCCGACTGCTCCACCGCCGTCTTCCACCATATATGCTCCCCACGCGCCAGAGTCGCTGCCTACAAAGTATGTTGGCCGCCGGTCAAAGGCAACGAGTGCTACAACGCCGACATGCCTCTTTCGACGCCGCCATCCACGACGGTGCTGACGCCATCTCCGTCTCGCTTGGCGGCAAGACTACCTTATTTTTTAACGACAACGTAGCAATCATGTCGTTTCAAGAAGCAGATCGTCGTTGCTCCGCCGGGAACTCTGGACCGGCAGATGGTACAGTTACGAACGTGGCGCCGCCGCCGAACACGTGCTCGTCGAACTTCCGAACATTGTTTTCATTGGATTAATCCTTTTTTGGTTGATATGTTGCTTCATGAGGTACGTCCACCACTTGTTCGATAAAATGCCGCTAATGATGGTAGATTTGTTTAATACATTGCGGTAGATTTGTTTAATAAAGACGTGGTGGTAGATTTGTTTAATAAAGACATGGTGGTAGATTTGTTTAAACGAAACTATCACCAACAAAGGATACTGGTCTGGAAATTTTGATGGGAACGGGCATTACAGCTACTGCTACTGGAATTTGTAAGATGGTTCCATTCGTTTTACAATCTGAGGAGTTTGTAGTAGACTTCATTGTGTTGGATCTTGGGAATACATATATTATACTTGGAGTGTAGTGGCTGAGGACATTGGGGAAGTATGCAATGGATTGAGAAAACCATGAGATTTCTTTTAATCATAGAGGAGCGATTGTGACTCTTATTGGTGATCCTACTCTCCAAAACCAGAATTCTTCTCTGCATACGATACAACATTCAACTGGTTTCGAGTTTGAATTATTTCAAATAGAACAAAAAGAAGTAGTTCATCATATTCCAAAACCAGTTGAGCTCTTATTGGATGGGTATTTGAAAGTTTTTGCGGAACCCACTCAGCTCCCACCTAAAAGAGGTCATGAACATGCTATTAACTTAATAGCAGGAGCTGGTCCATTCTTAAAGACCGAAGGGGCTCCTTCCTTCACCTGTTTTCCTATCACTTTTTCTGTTATCCGATTCACCACTTTGTGGTCTTTCTTTATACGTTTTCTGACTTGGGTGTTAGAGAACCATTGGAAAACACCATTCCATCGTGTTTTTCGGGCATTCACGTCTCTACCTGTTTTGTAAGAGATTTGTCTCCGAGAGAATGAAATATCTCATAAACAAATTAAAACGCATGAATTTTTTCTATTTGAATTTATATCAAACTCATATATAATTTGTATATTGAAATTCAATAATCTATTGACATGCGGTTGATTCACATACGACCTTGTGACCCTGTCGAATAGTCCAGTTCGGTGTCTGTGTCAAATATCAAGACAAGTAGGAGTGAGCATTTCAGTTTTCGTTTGGTTTTATAAAAATCAAAACCATATATATTTGGTTTGGTACGGTTTGATTTTCTTCGATTTTATAAAATCATAACCATATAAAATCCATATACGGTTTGGTTCGGTTTTGGGTTTTTAGTTACACCTCATTTTTTCTTAAGTATCTTAGGTAAAATCTCAAAATTTGAGGGGTTTTTTGTGCAATTCCCCCCCCCCCCCCTCAAAATACTTGGTCTGGATTATGCAAGATCGCTCCCTTTTACCCTAGATACAAAGTCCTTCGAGACGGCCTGAATCAGAGATGCGCCGATCTTCTCCAAGCAATCATTGACGGAGCGTTCTTTAACCCTCTTAAAGCCCAGTCGAAAAACGCTCCGTCAATGATTGCTTGGAGAAGATCGGCGCATATCTGATTTGATTCAGGCCGACGTCTCGAAAGACTTTGTATCTAGGGTACAAGGAAATGTCAGAGCGATCTTGCATACCGAGCAATTCCAAACCGGGAACTACCAGCGAAGGCGAGGGATATTAGAGAAGGTTTGCAATTTGTTAATTTCTTTCTCGTCAGATTCTCGTAATCGATTAAATCGCTGGTTTTCTTTTGTGATTTATTGTTTCTTTCAGGCCATCTCCTCCGAACTATCCAAGATGATTGATTCAGCAAAACCTCTCTTTGTCCCTAAAAAATCCAGACCAAGCATTGTCATGCTCGTTGGATTACAAGGTGAAAGCACCATCGTTTCTTTACTGTGTTTTATGCAAGTATGTTTCTGAGAGAATGTGTTAATAACTTAAAACTATGTATAGGTTCCGGTAAAACTACAACCTGCACCAAGTATGCCAAGTATTATCACGATAAAGGCTTCAACCCAGCTCTCATCTGTGTTGATACACTGGAAGTAAGTGCTTACACGCAGCTGAAGATGAGTGCAGCAGTCATAAATATTCCCGTTTATGGAAGGTAACATATTCTTGATTTGACTTGGAATTAAACCGTTCCCTATGGCTTTAGTGTGATGGCAGAATTTGCTAATACTGAGTTGGTTTTGTTGCAGTGAGACAGAGCATGATCCTGTGAAAGTTGCTTGTGCTGGAATTGAGGTGTTTAAGAGCCAGAACCGTGATCTCATCATTCTTGACACGACTGGCTGCTGCAAACAAGAATCCGTTCTCTTTGATGCACTGCGCAAAGTTGCTGAAGCAATAGTAAGCTCTTTCTTTTATTTTACTTCTTTCGATTTGTCACTGGTTTATGTTCTTAAGAGCTGATCTGTTTCTCTTTGACAGAAACCCAACCTCGTTGTGCTTGTCTGGGATAACAGTAGCCAACAAACAACAGTTGACCAAGCAGCCGAGTTTAAGGAAATTGGTGTTGGGGCTGTTATACTTTCGAAGATGGATGGCTATAGGATGGGAACCGGTGCTTTAAGAGCGTAAGTGTACAGTTGGAATGAGTACTTTATGCATCCAATGGGCATTGAAATCTCATGCATTTTCATTTCTTAGTGTTGAAGGTACAGAAAGTCCCGTGACTTTTATCGGGACAGGAAGGCGTTTGGTTCAGTTTGAACAATTCGATGTTAAAGCTTATTGTAGCTGTCTGTTCGGTAAGTTAAAGGCTCCTCTTGAGTTTATAATGGGATTCGTGAGAATCAGGGGAACCTTTTATATGCTTGTGTTCTTCTGATCATGTATGCGTTGTGGACTCACAATGTGATATTTGTCTATTTAAAACAGGAATGGGTGATCGCTCTGCATTAATGTATAAACTTCAAGCGCCTGGAATTCTGGAAAGGCTCTCTCAGAGTGACTTTACGTTCAGACTTATGTACGACCAGTTGCAGACCATACGGAACATGCCTCCACTGAAGGAGGTAAGAATCAAATATTAGGCTGAACATCACCTTGGCTGATGATTAAACAAATTGAGCTTTTTCTTTGTAGGTTCTCTTATTGAAGCCTGTAGTAATTGCTGAGTTGATGGCGAAGGGAGATGAGATTGAAGGCCAGGTGAAGATTAAGAAATACATTACTATGATCGATGCTATGACAAAACAAGGTGAGAATAGTTTCGTATCAGAGAAATAGTGTGTCTTGAGTAGAAGTAACAGTAGTGTAATGCAAAAATGGGTGTTTTTGCAGAACTGGATTGGTCGGACCCAGTGCTGCTTTCCGAGTCAAGGATCAATCGGATAACGAGTGGGTCAGGGCGGTCTGTAAAAGAAGCCGAGGACATGTTGCAATTGTACCGGAAGCTGGCAAAGTTGTGGAAGAGCATGATCAAGCTCAAGATCCCAGAGGAAGGATCTGTAAGCGCACTGTCAGGAGACCTGAACACGGAGCTCCTCAGGAAAATCCTCCCGCCGCATCTTCTCGACATGATTGACGACATCGGCAGTTGTCTGCAGAGCCTCATGAGAGACGATTAGTTTGTTGAACAGTGCTGTTTTGTTTTAGTTTGTTGAAACATTTGTTTTAGTTTGTACACTGGTTCGTAAGTCTTTCTTGAGATGCATTAGTTCCAAAAGATAGATGTGTATTTTCGCCTAATTCACAGAGAGAATAAATATAGGTAACAATACCAGCACATACTCACTTCCCCTACTTCGAGATTCGTATCATTCAAATCTACGAGTCTGTTATTGGCAAAATAACTTTTGGGTATAAGGGAAACTTGTACTAATGTATATGGAAAAATTCTAAAGATTTTAAAGTTTTATATTCTTTTTATCCTCACAAACAAAATCAAGACATAGCCAAAGAAAGAGAAGAGACTAACAAAAAAAAACATCCAAAGATTGATGGAGTGAATTTTAGAATATATATGCCCGATCCAAGCTCAACTTGATCGTGCCTTTCTAAAGACTGCATCAACTTATGGTTGCCCTTCCTCCGAAACCTACTTGTATGGTTGGTTCAGGCATTTTCAACATCATCGAAATCACCTCCATCTTAGATAATACACTAAATTACTTATGCTTTGTCTTGTCTTCTCTCTTTGTACTATTCTTTTTGTAAACCAAACTCCAAAAGAAAGCATAAAATATGTCATTTGGGAAGATTATGTTTGATCGATGCTACATATCTTACCTTTTAACCTAAAAAAAGAGTTACGATTCCACACTTATACACTACTCTAAATATCTATGATTTTGTTGAGCAACTCCAGTATAGAAATTTGTAGGATTCCTCAAAGTTAATAACTTGTCGTATGAAAGAGATTGAAAAATGTGACCAATTGCAAGTCACATATTCGCGTCATTGTCGCTTTGCTCGGGTGCCGCTTCCCCTTTTCCTTTCTTCTCCTTTTCCTTTCTCTCGCGCACCACACTGAGGAACAGGACGTCTAACTGTCTGCTCGCCGTCTCTTATAGTCAAACCATGTGATATTGTCTGTATAGTTTGTCTAGAAGTAGGACCTCTGTTTGGAGGCTGCGGAGAAATAAGTTGATAAACCCATAAGAGTTTACATTCGTAAGAAGAAGAAAGGAGAGTTGACTTTTGAAGATCAGTTGACTGATGACGTGGAGTGAAGCTGCTGACGTGGACTGCAAAATGTGAAAATGTTGTTAGAGAGGAAGAAGAATAAGTAGAACTTTAGTTTGTTGTTTTCATTTTATCATCGAGAGCTTGCCTATGCTCCACGAAGAGACCTATATGCCTTCTTACAATGAACCATCGAGGTGTAGGGAAGACTTTAAGACTTTTTGTGATCAATAAATTTGGAAATTAGAAAAAAACAAGAAAGTTGGAAATTAAATTTAGAAATTTGGAAATTAAATATAAGACGAGAGAAAGTTGATTCTGTATTACCAAAATTCTAACCGTTTGCTCTTAAATCAAAACAAATTGTATAACACAGAAAATGAGTTTTTCCTACACAACAACACATCCCGTTTGGACTAAACACTACTTCAGTCTATACTGCTACTTTCTTTTTCCTTTTGTTGTCTCCACAAGCTCTTGGTGACTCAATCATCTACTCCATTCGTAGTCTCCTCCATACTTAGGTGACGCATTGTTAAGACGGTTAGAGTCTTCTGGTATGATGGACTCTTCTGCATCATTTAACATTAAAACATGATCTTACCACAATCATAATATTAAGTGAAAAGGCTGTTTCTTTCACCAAACCAAGTCATGATCTTTATCAAAATCCATAAAATACTATGTTAAAGATAAAAGCAGACCTGCATCATTAGACATCAAAACATGATCTAACCACAATAGTAGAACGTAAATAAAAAAAGCTTCTCTTTCACCAAATCAAATGATGCATCATTATCACATTTTTTTTTGTTTGTTGCCAACTGATATAACTAATTGATTTGACAATTTGAAAACTTTAAAACCAAAACTCCTAACTAAACGGAATAAATCAAAATGTATTATAAACCAATCGAACAAAAAGCAAACCATAAACCAAGGCTCCAAACTTATGAAACTAACCGTAACAAGCATAGATCTAACACAAAGGAACAAACATGAATGCTTCCGTTCAATGAATAGACTCCAACATAACGACAAAACCACAACAGCAAACAAACAGAGATAAATCAACAATAGCTCTAAACTAACTTATTTACCAACGCATCTAAGCTTTTGACTATACTAGCCTAACACCGTGGCTACCTTTTCGTATGTCTGATGATTAAAACAAAAAACAGCATTAATAACAAAGTGAAAGTGGACTATTGTTATATCTAAAGTAGACAAATAGTTGTACTTACAGGAGCCAGGGACTTGCGGTGGCCACACCTGGGAAACGCAAACTTGATATTAGAAAATAGCATGAAAGCAAAACGATAACAAAGAAGAAAGAGATATTACCATGGCGCATAAAACTCGACCAAGACATCTTAGTTCTGATCCAGAACAATCTCATCGAAATTATCAGGTGTTAACACAACTACATTTTGTGGAACTGCAGCTAATTTCACGTTGGTACCTGGAAAACATATTTGTTTCAACTCGATAGAGAAGCCTAAAAATGTAACACTTATTTATTTATTTTGAATTTTTTTATTTTTTCTATTATATGGTTTCCAACTAAATTTTGTCACATGTTTCCAAATATATATATATATTATTAATATTCCTATTTAAATTATATTTATTATTATTTTATTTTTAT
>PKMM01004481.1:788638-870346 GCA_002933915.1 Eutrema heterophyllum | reverse complement strand
AATTTATTATACTAAGTTATGATGTTTTAAAAATCAAAAATTCATAAAATTTGATCAGATTAACCAAGGAAATAATTTATAGGTTATAGTTGAATTATGAGTAGACTTCATATAGAAGTTTGCTAAACCGAAATCTATTGAAATAAATTTACCTAACCAAAATTGAACCAAAGTATTTAACCTAACCATTGCAATTTTACGGACATATAAATTCTGTTTTTTCACCGACAAAATATTTAGTTAGGTAAAAAAGGAGAAAAAAACCTAGCGGCAATTGGCGATTGGCGATTTCATCTTTCTCTTGCCCGCCGGCGTATTTTTCGCTGCCTAACTCCGGTAAGCCGTCGTCTCATTCTCCTCTCTTCGTCGTTCCTCCTTCCTCTCCTACTCCTCCCGTTGTTCTTTCTTAGTCGTCTATTGCGTTTACAAAATTAGGGTTTTTTTCTCAGATTTGTCGCCGCGGCGGTTTGCCTCTTCTGGATTACTTCCTCCGCGAAACGGTAGGCCTTCGTTCCTCTCTTTCACCTCTATACCGAGTATCGCCGGACATTTTTGTTCACTTATTGGGTTCACTCTTTCAGATATGTTGCGGCCTCCGATTTCTACTTCGTCGCAGCCAAGTTTCATGTTTCCTTCGCTGCGATAAGGTTACCCCTTCTTCCTCCGTCTTTTAGTTGTTTTTTCGTGTTCCTTTATCTAAAAATTGGGTTTTTTATATATGTCGCCGTCGCCGTCGCCGTCGCCGTATATTCTACCTTGCCGGCGGATCTCTCGTTGGCAGCCGTTAAGCCGTCGACGCTCTCTGCCGTAGGACTGTTGGTAGACTTCGTCTGACACGTAAGGACTTCTTCGTAGACTTCTTTCAAAATTATGTAGACTTCTTTCAAAATTTTGTAGACTTCAATAGTAGACTTCTTTAAAAATTCGGTAGACTTCTTATTCAAACCTGGTGGCCATTCGTAGACTTCTTTCAAAATTCTGTAGATTTCATTAGTAGACTTCTTCATATGCACTAGTTAGCCTCTTCTTATTCAGACCTATTTAACTTTCTGGACGTTTTGTGAATGCTTCTCTACTGTTTTGAAGTTATATCCTATCAGAGAATGGATGCCCCAGAATTCCCACGTCGGTGGTACACTTAAGGCCATGAGCCCATGGCCTTGAAGAGCATAGGCTACTACGCTGATAACACACGGTTGATTCCTGCACTCCACGGAGGACTGCAAAAAGATAGAGTTTGGGATGAGCTCTATGAGTCAAAATTGGGTGTTATTTTAAAGTTCGGCAGACTTGAGTTTGGCTAGGCATCGAGACTGGTTCACTATATGCTCTCTTTTCAGTTAGTCTGCAAGAAGAAGTACGAGATTTGGAGTCTAGTTCGTGAAAACCCAATGAGGTTTTCATTGCTTGAGTTTGAGCATCTTACAGGACTGAACTGCGAGTACGTAGAGGATCTAACATGTTCAAAGGTTGAGGTTATAGATGAGATGCGTAAATTCTGGGAGAAAATGGGAGTGGTTGAAGATGTTGGTCCAAGCACTCATAATATAATAGATGCATGTTCGAATTGTTCGGCATGGTCTAGGGAGGATTGGTTGAGGTTGGGATATCTAGGCATCTACGCTGGCTTCATTGTAGCCGTAAAGAGCAGTACACCTACACTAGTTGAAATGGCTAGACTAGTGATGGATTTAGAAGCTTTTGAAAACTATCCTTGGGGGAGGGTAGCGTTTAAGAATCTGATAGAGTCTGTGAAAGAGAAAGTCGATATCAACAAGATTATCACCCTCGAAGGGTTTGTGCATGTTCTCCAAGTGTGGATCCACTATGCTCTACCTGATTTTGCTTCTGAGTATGCTTTCCCATTGCCTAATAACCCAACTCCACTGCTGTTGGCTTACAAAGGATCAAGAGGGCGAAAATATGTCAAAGAGAATATGCTAAAACAGGTAATATTCTTTGTCTAATCAGTTTAACACTATACGTTTTATTTTTGTCATTGTCATGAGCGAATGCAAGACTCGACAATACCTCAAAACAAGCAAAGTAGTGACTGTGGAGTGTATTGTCTGAAGTACATTGAATGTCATGCCTTAGGAATGGCATTTCCTTCCTACTTGCGTGATTCCAACATCAGAGCTATCAAGAATAAGCTAGTGGCAGAGATCTTTGATGAGACTAACTACAATGGCACCGATAAATTTGAGTACCCATTCTTGGAAGATCCTTATGAAGGGGTTTAGGGTTTTAACTATGTAAGTTTCTTTTTTAGATTCTCCCACTTTTGGATTCTTACATGATTTTTGGATGTAAGAAAAAGCCATTTATGTTTTGGCTTCTATTGGGGGATATTTCGGTGTAACAAGTGATAAGGTTTAAATTTTTTGTAACCTATCACTCGTGCTGCCCAGGGGAAAACCGTATCACATGCCTTTATAATGGATCCATGTCTGTCAGACACTATCACCAAAGGATATTCATCTGACACACATTCCCGCAATTTTGTGAAAAACCATTCCCACGAATCATCATTTTCTGAATCTACAATTCCGATAGCCAAGGGAAATATCTGAAAGTTACCATCATGTGCTGTTGCCACTAGCATAACACATTCATGCTTCCCAGTAAGATGAGATCCATCAACCACAATAACCCTTCGCAGATAACGAAAACCAGCGATTGATGCTTCAAAAGCTAGGAAACAATACTTAAATCTATTTTGATCATCAAGTTGAAGAGCAGTGACAGTTCCAGGGTTGGCTTTCTTTAATAGATGCAAATAAGTAGGCAAATTCTGATATCCATCTTCAGCTGTTCCCCTTAACATTCCTTGGACATATATCAAAGCTCTATAAGAAGTGGAATAATCCATCTTGATACCAAACCTATGCTTCATTGAATCTTTGTTATGCTTAGGAGTTATCCCATCAATTATCCCAAATTCGTTCAGAAATAGCTTTGCCACATACTTTGGAGTACAATGAATACGTTGAGCCATTCTGTCCGCTACTGAACATGTATGGACTTTGAAATACTTTGTCACCCAAAATGTTCTTGCTTCATTCTTCACACCCGCTCTAAGCTTCCACTTGCATCCTTTCACACGACATATAGCCACAAACAACGTCTTCGTAGACTTATAAATGCGGAATGCAAATTTTAACATTATCGCCGTCAATCGCAACTCTGATACCAGCTTATCCTTGCTAGGAAAACTCGCCTTGACATATATATTGTCAGACCATGTCAACACAAATTTGTCTCCCTTACCAACAGGCTTCTCCATCAAACCCTGATTGAAAATATCAAATTCATCATCATCCTCGTCCTCACCTTTCAGTTTCCCATAGACGATGTAGTCTTCACCGTTAGAGTAGACTGCATTACCATCTCCTGCATCATGATTCACATCCGCTTCTTCATGCTTAGTTTCTTCATCTGAATTTTCCATATCTTTTTCATCCGCATCTTCGTCTGAATCTTCCATATCTTCTTCATATGCATCTTCCCCAACCATATGGTCAGTGATATGCTCAAATTAATACCCTATAAGTACTAAAGCAGTTGTTGTAGTATATGTAGGGGTCGAACACAAGAACTCTAGATATCACGCAATATATTATATAGACTCGAATTAAGCTAAACCAAACAATGTAATTAAATGCTAGTGCGTAAATTAAACAAGTTGTAAGTCAATTGGAAAGAAGATATGCTCAGAGTATTTCTCAGGAATTCAATGAATGTAGATAAACTAACTAACATGATTCAGATTTAGCGCGGTTCTTGAACTCAAATCACCAAAGTATAGTTAACCAACTCTCGTTGCAAAAACTATATAAGTCTAAATCCTAGAATTCCAAATCTCTTTCGAATCCTAAAGTCTAAACCAGCTTTTAGTTCAAGTTTGATTTGTTCACAAAACAACTAAACCAAATCTCTTTGCGAATAGTTATTTTGCTCACCCTAAGTTCTATCAGGTAATTAATCGCACTCTCGTGCCTAATCAATTATCCTAGGATCTAAGTTCCAGATTCGTTAACCTAGAATTAGCTATGAGAACAACATATAGTGAAGAACTAATTCAGATGGTGAATCCTAATTAACTAATTAACCTAACATTCAGAGAAAATCCTTATGAGAACCCTGAACCTAAAGTGTATATACTCAGACATGATTAATGGAACAGAAATCATAGATGAATAGAATTGCATATAAGAAATCAATAAGAAACAAAAGGGTTCAGAGTTGTCTCCCCAAAATCCCTAAAACAATCTCTCTCAATCAGAACAAAAGTAAAAATAAAGGTTAGCCAACAAAAATGGCTGAAAAACCTAATTATAATGCTAAAACACGTTTTGGGGTTTCTTGTAATGATTAAAGACTTCTGGACCAAAGTGCAAACTCTCCAGACTTGTAAAAAGTTGCGTTTCCTGTTTTCCTGCAGTCGGTATCGACCGACACCATTAGTAGTATCGATCGACACTGGTCACTGCTTCTTCTACTCGCCAGACTGAACTGTCTTTACAAAAACTGGCATAACTTTTGATCGCACCGTTGGAATGGCCTCACACCACTTCCAAATGAAAGCTAATCCATTAATCTGTCTTGTATCAAAATTTGAGCTCAATCCATCGGTGGGAAGTTCTTCAATTTTTCATTTAAAGTCGCGAATCGTGTCTGCTTCAGTGAGTATCGACCGATACTAGGGTAGTGTCGATCGATACTAGGGTAGTGTCGATCGATACTGAGACTTCAAATCGGATACTCAGCTACACGAACTTCTGCTTTGCTCCAAAATGCTCCAGAAAGCTCCAATATCTCCAATTATGCTCCAAACGTGCTAAAATCTGTAAAAGACTCTAAAACACTACAAAATAGTAGAAAGACTATAAAACGGACTTATATCATGGCTTAAAAGGGGTAAAAACCATGATATATCAGTCAGCTTCACCAACCGTATGTTCAGCCTCGGTATCCACCTTGAATCGACTCGAGACACATAGACGTACAACATGCGTTCTACAAAGCTCCATCAAGCTCCGAACTTGTCTATCATTTGTGACATGCATATGAGGGGTATCCGGATCCATCTTTTGGAGAATTTTTTCCGGTAAAGAATATGTTAAAACCGCAAATTCAGTCTTGTCCATATCATAATCACCTTGTGCCATCTCAACGAGTTCCTCATGTGTACAACCATCACTCAAAAAGAACATCCTTCCTCCCTTGACTTTATCAACCGCAAACTCCCACGTCGAGTCTTTAAACATCCATTCTCCGTAAACAACAGGCAGGTTAACCATTTCCTGTAAGAAAAACAAGAACAAACCCCATTAGCATTCGTGATTATAAACCATAATTCAATGAAATAGTACGTAGTATACTTCTACCGAAAGTCTTCTATTATGAGCTTAATGTCTAGTCAATCAAAAAATTTAATTCACTCAATATTATCGATTTAAAACACACCAGACTCATACAACAGCAAAAGCACTAGTAAAAATACATACTAGAACAAAAAAAGGTCAAAGATTCGTTATAAATATGCTCTAAATGAGTTTTTTTAAAAACGTTATACAGTAGATTTCTATGAGAAGTTGACAAAGAAGACTTCATTTGAAGTCTACATAAATTCTTAGAAGTCTGCGTGTGAAGTCTACTGTGGAACAAGTTATTTTTGCATTTGACCAAACTGTTGACTTTATAAAAGTAGACTTCTCATGAAGTCTGCGGAAAAATAGGTTAATTTTCCATTTGACCAGAATCTCATCAGTGTTTGACTTTTAAAGTAGACTTCATTTGAAGTCTACGCTGTTAAAGAAGACTTCTAATGAAGTCTACGTTGTTAGAGAAGACTTCAGACTGAAGTCTATTGAAAATGGGTCACTTTTGCAATTCAAATACTGAAAGTAGACTTCGTTTGAAGTCTACGAAAAATAAGGTTAGTTTTGAGTTTGACCAAAATTTCGAATTATACTTCTGGCAGACTTCGTTGGAAGTCTACTCCATTTTTTCATTTCTGCAGACTTCATTTCGAAGTCTACTCAAAAAACAAAATTTGGTCAACATTTTAATCCTGAGTCAAACGCACAAATGACCTCGTTAAAAAGTCAAAAATCTGGTCAAATGTAAAACTGACTTACGGAGACTTCTACCGAAGTCTACGTTGAGAAGACTTCATTAGAAGTCTGCCCTATAAAAGTCTAAAGTTTAGTCAAATGCAAAACTAACCTTGCTTTAGAGTAACATCACATGAAGTCTGCGGTTAATTTTTTTCTTTTCAAAGGATAAGAGTAGACTTCAGATGAAGTCTATTTTAAGAAACCAAGAAAATAGTCAATTGTAAAACTAACCTAAGGTTGACTGGGAGACTTCATATTAAGTCTACGGATAACCAGTAGACTTCTTATGAAGTCTCCTTTCGCGATGCAGATCTGTAAATTAGGTAAAATGAAGTGGATAAGTTACCTTATATCAGTTTGGAGTTCGGTTAAAGCCTCCTTAAGCGCCCAGAACTTTCAATTCCACGAGATAGCAAACAAGCGGTCGTGGTTATGCGAAAATCACCGAAATTGTAAAATCCATGAAGTGGAAAATTTGAAAAACATGAATTAGAAAGTTCTAAAGATGAAGTCGAAGAGGAAATGGAAAGTTTTGAGGTTATGAGATCCATTATTGTGTTATTGAGGCATACAAAAACGTATGAGAAGCATTTAGAGCTTCAAAGGTTGTTAGCAATGGTGGTTGGGGAATTGAAGAAGATGGCATTGTTGTAAATACCAAGTTGGTGGGGGATGGTTTTGTCTTTTGATTATTATTTGAAAAATCGAAAAAACCAAAATATAATGGCATTTTTGTGAATCTTTGTGGATGTGAAGGATAAAAAGGAGAGAAATTGGCAAATTATGAAATGATATAAAAAATGGGTTAGTTTTGTGTTTGACCTCAAATTTAAGGTCATTTTTGCAAGTACCCCAAAATACTTCGACCAAAAAAAAAAACGACAAAAATACTAGCATAGAAATAGAATAATGTATATAAACAATTAAATAATAACCTGGACAGCGAGGAGAGGCCTGCTAACTCCTTCCAAGTTCAAGATCCCATTGTACGGAACCAATTCCTTGAACTTAGTTGTTCCCTCCTCAGCCGTGAGATCATCGATGCTGACGTAAGTAGCATCAGCAACCGAGAACTCTACGCCGTTGATCTCTCCGTCGTCAGCGTCGTACTCAACTCGGAAGACTCCTTCGTCGTCCTTGGCCTGTTTACCGGCGAGCTGATAGAAATCTTCAAGAACCAAACCCAAACCATCCTTGAGCTTCTCCACGACGTCGTTTTGGAAAGCGGGTTCCTCGAGATCTAGAAGGTTCTGGAACTTGTAGAGCAGAAACTTCTGGTTGTAGTAGAAAGCAAGGTAAGGAAGATCAAATGTGGTGAGCTGGAATTGTTTCTTCCCTAGTATTGGCTTGTTTGGTTTCGGGAAATTGGCCAAAACCTCCCCAAAGTATTACTGTATGTTCGATTTATACATGAAGTTTATTACACTGCAAATAATACTTACATTTTATAAAAATCCAAATTACATACCTGAAGTTCTTATTTTGTGCTTATTCATACATTTACCGTCACGGAACTAACAATCAGTTAACGCTGGGTGACGTGAGATTTTACGAACTACCTTTTTGTATCTTTATCTTCATGGTGAAATGAGATTTTACGAACTACCCTTTTTCCCCCTCTCTTCTTCACAAGCGAGTTTGCCCTAATCTTTCTTAACCGCCGCCGCCGTCAACCTTAGTTTTCTTAGCCGCTGCCTCTCTGGTGGCTGGCGCTCCTCGCCGGTGCCAGGAGAGGCCCCCTTTAGCTTCTTTGTTTTTTTAGATCTCACCGTTTTGTGTGTCGGTGGTGTGTCTCTGCCTTGTCTTCACGGTGGCTCGATCCAAAGTAGGCGAGTGGCTTTAGGGCGTCTCTCTCAGTTCAAGTCTTCGCAAACTCAGATTTGGGTTTCTTTTGCCTCGTCACGGTGGCTCTGGTGCTCTAGGTGACAGCGCTTGCGGCGATAGAGCTCTCGTCTGGATCTAGTCAGCTTCATCGGATCTCTGAGGACGGGTTTCATGCGCCGATTTGAAAGGGATGTGGCTTTGTTGCCTCTGGAGTTTGTCCGGTGGTTTGCTATGTCATGTCTCTCAGTGAGGTTAGGTTCTGGTTCTTCGCTTGTGAGTTGTGGCGTGGTGTAGGTTGTGGATTGTTGGGTTCAGTGTTCTCCTTTGTGGGGTCACTACAAGAAAACACCCCGATTCCCGACGGTAAATAATCGGTCGGAAATTCCCGACCAATTTCCGATGAAATACCGAGGAAAAAAAATCCGTCTAAATTTGGTCGGAAATTTCCGACGAAATTTTAGTGGTCGGAAATTGGTCTGGAATTGTTGCTATCCATTCCGACGTCAATTGAATAGAAATTCTTTAGAAGATGTGTCGGCTTCTTCTCACACCAAGGAAACTTATCACGTTCTTTTCTTGTGCCACCAACCATTATTAGCATGACTTCCACATTCACAGTCATGATTCCGCCATTGGCCACATCAACTCCATTGCTACTTTTACAAATTGCACAATTTGTGCCCCTGATCACTCTGAAATCAAAGATTATTACACCGTGTTCACATTTATATTTCTCCCCTGTTTTCAGGCCATCGTAAATGAACATCTCATCACTATCTTGCCAATTCTGATCCCAATTCTCAAAGCAAATTAATCATGCACCGACAGGATAACCTGCTTTCACCCGCTCGAAAGCTGACTCTAGGGTTCGTAGTAATAGATCTCCTCGATTTCGTATAGTTGCTCTTGTCCATGAACGAAATTCTTTGACACTTTGCAATCAAACTCCTCATCTCCAGGTTTTTCTCTAGCTACGCCATGTCTTTTAGCATACATCAGTCCATTGATTAGACTGCCACCAAAGCAACAGTGATCTCTAGTGTCTGTAACTTTCGATTGCATTTCTTCATACTTGTCTGGATACACGTTGCGGCACAGAAACATTGGAGACATTGGCACAAACTGTTCATCTAGTCCATTTAAAACCCGACATGAACTAATGAGATCGCCTACTACGTCCAACATATTTATGCCACTTTTGGTCTCGGATATGACCTATCGCAGACTGCAATCTTTCTCTAATTCTTTCATCTAATGCATCCACTGCAGAATCGGCCGGTGTAGATTCCGTGCAAGATCCAGTTTGTGGAAAGATAAGATTTCATCAACAAGAAAAAACAAAACCGAGGTGGAAAAACCGATTGAAGATTCGAGGACGAATATTTCTTGGCCGGCGAGACATGATGCAGCGAGATATTTGGAATATTTCCAAATATCATTATTATTCATATAATTTCGGGTGCCTGAGATTCGAAAGAATCTGATTTCGGGTTCTCTTCTTAGCAATAAAGGTTTTAAACTTGTATTTGAATCTGATAAGTTTGTACTCACTAAAGGTGGGATGTATGTAGGGAAAGGCTATCTTAGCGATGGTCTTTTCAAATTGAATGTTGTACCTATGGTTAATAAAACTGCAGGCAATAGCTCTGCTTCTATTTACTTGCTTGACTCAAGTGATTTATGGCATGCAAGAATGGGACATGTCAATTATCGTTCATTATATAGGATGATGAATTTAAGATTGTTACCAAAACACAATCTTAATAATAAAAATAGAAAAAAATGTGAAGTCTGCGTAAAATCAAAATATGCAAGACACCCTTACAAAACAGTTGAAAAGTCAAACGAAGTACTTGGATTGATATACAGTGATTTATGTGACTTTCAATCAATTCCAAGTCGTGCAAGAAAGAATTATTATATTTCTTTCATCAATGATTGCAGTAAGTTCTGTCATATCTATTTGATCTATACTAAAGATGAGGCTTTGGATATGTTTAAGAAATTCAAAGCAGAAGTAGAAAATCAATTAGATAAGAGAATAAAAATTCTCAGAACAGATCGTGGTGGAGAATATATATCAAATGAATTCTCATAATTTTGTTCTACTCATGGAATTATTCATCAAACTACAACACCTTATACTCCAATGCAAAACGGAGTTGCAGAAAGAAAAAATAGAACGCTTAAAGAAATGATGAATTCCATGTTAAACAATTCTGGTGCACCACATAGTTTATGGGGTGAAGCGCTTCTCTCTGCAAATTCAATTTTGAATAAAATCCCTCTTAAAAAGAGTGATAAAACCCCATATGAAATATGGAAATGCAGGACTCCTTCATATAAAAATATGAAAGTGTGGGGTTGCCTAGCGAAGGTTCAAACACCTCTTCCAAAGCGAACTGTCGTAGGACCAAAAACGGTGGATTGTGTATACATCGGTCCTGCAGAAAACAGTGCTGCATACAGATTCTTGGTTCATAAATCTGATAATGCTGATGTAAAGATAGATAAAATTATTGAATCAAATGAGGCTGAGTTCTTTGAAGATGTTTTTCCATATAAAGAGCCAAAATGTACGTACGTGAGGATGATAAAATTGCCTCAAAGGTTCAAGAAGAAGAAAATGAACCAAGAAGAAGTAAAAGGGTAAGAATTTCTAAAGATTTTATGACGTATCTGAGTGAATATGAACCTCAAACATATAAGGCTGCAATTGAATCTTCAGAAGCACCTTATTGGAAATAGGCGATTCAAAGTGAAGTGGAATCCATTATGAATAACCATACATGGGAATTGGTTGATTTACCACCAGGAAATAAACCAATTGGACATAAATGGATAATCACAAAGAAGCTAAGACCGGATGGAACGATTGAGAGATATAAAGCGAGACTAGTAGCAAAAGGATATCGTCAAAAGGAAAGTCTCGATTTCTTTGATACATATTCTCCAGTCACAAGAATTACTTCTATTAGATTGCTAATCGCAATTTCAGCAATATATGATCTAGAAATACATCAAATGGATGTTAAAACATCATTCTTAAATGGTGAACTAGATGAAGAAATATATATGGAACAACCTGAAGGTTTTATAGTCAAAGGGAAAGAAAAGAAAGTTTGTAAACTTATAAAGTCCTTGTATGGACTGAAGCAAACGCCAAAACAATGGCATGAGAAATTTGATAATGCGATGAAGTCGTATAGTTTTACCATAAATGAATGTGACAAGTGTGTCTACATTAAAGAAACTAAAAATGATACGATCATTGTATGTTTATATGTGGATGATATGTTGATAATGGGAACAAGTAAAAACATTATCAATGCCACGAAAAGAATGCTGAGTGACAATTTTGAAATGAAAGATATGGAATTGGCAGATATAATTCTTGGAATAAGAATTAAACGAGAAAAAGACGGTTATACACTTAATCAATCTCATTATGTGGAAAACGTATTAAAGAGATTTGGTCACTATGATGACAGACCAGTAGTTACTCCGTTTGATCCAACGTGTAAGCTTTCAAAGAATTATGATGAAAGTGTGTCTCAATTAGAGTACACACAAATAAATGGAAGCATCATGTACATTACAAATTGTACAAGACCAGATTTGGCTTACTCATTAAGTCGATTAAGTCGATACTCAAGTAATCCAAACAGAGAACATTGGCATGCTTTGATTAGAGTATTAAGATATTTAAAGCATACAATTAATTATGGCTACATTTCACAAAATTTCCTCCTGTTTTAGAAGGATATAGTGATGCAAATTGGATCTTAGGAAGTACAGACAGTAAGTCTACAAGTGGTTATGTGTTTACACTTGGTGGTGGTGCGGTGTCTTGGAAATCATCTAAACAAACGTGTATTGCACGTTCTACCATGGAATCTGAATTTATCGCATTAGATAAGGCTACGGAAGAAGCCGAATGGCTTAGAAATTTTATTGAAGATATTCCGCTATGGCTGAAGCCGGTAACTTCACTATGTATCCATTGTGATAGTATGGCTGCCTTAAATAGAGGGAAAAATAAGATTTACAATGGCAATTCAAGGCATATTAGAAGAAGACATGCCACAATACGACAATTGCTTTCCAATGGAGTGATAGCATTGGATGATATTAGGTCAAAGGAAAACTTGGCTGATCCTTTGACTAAAGGCCTTCCTAAAGAGCAAGTCGTATTCACTTCGAGGGGAATGGGTCTCAAGCTAACACAATGAGTCACCACTTGGCGGAAACCTAACCTAGCAACATTGGAGATCCCATGGTCTAGGTTCAATAGGCAAACTGGTTGAGGAAGACTCAAAGTAGAATATAATACATTTCTCATTGGAACAATGGCTCAAATGCCACAATTTCTTAAAAATTTCTCCCAAATGCCATTTTTATTTTGTATTTTTAATAAACATTTATTTTTAAATCGAAAATGAATGAAAAACCCAAAAAACCAAATGAAAAATCGAGAATTACAACCCAACCAGTTGGATCCGACCCAGACCCAACAATCCGACCCAAACCCACAATAATTCAGTTTATTAAAAATTGAAAAAAAAAAAAAAAAAAAATTTCTCCCACTTTCCCACGAGACCATCGATCTCCCCTCCCCTAACTCCCTCAAACTTTCGATTGATTTCGACAAAGCTCCATTCCGACAACCGAATCCAACAAAAGCGAGCCTGAGAACTCCCAACTCCGGTTCCCTCGCCGTTATGGTCTTCGATTTCGTCGATTCCTCGCCGGGAGAACTCCGAAATCCGGAGTAACTGGAACAACTTAGTTCAACTATGGATAACTGATAATCATAAGTGTGTTTTTTTTTAATTTGCAGGACTACGATAGTGATGCTGATGATGATGAGAGCCAACCACAGCCGCCAGATAAGATGTTTTTTGGTCCAAGCGAGTACTCCAAGTCTTGCAAGGTCGGAAGTAGGTGTAAGCTGAAATCGACAGGAAGGCGACAATCATCGTGGATATAAGTGAGTTTTTTGGGTTTGGGGTGAAGGACTTGATGATTTCCTTGTTGTGTTTAACTTTGTTTATTTTTTTATGCAGATGAAGAAGATGGTGGTCAGAAAGAGAAAAAAGGAAAAGGAAAAGGAAAAGGAAAGAAAGAGAATAAGAACATGAAGGCGAAAGAGCCCAATGTCACTCCAATACCAACCGGAGTGAAGAGAAGAAGGGGAGAGTCTGAGTGGCTAAGGACACCGTGGGTTGATGAGAAGAAGCAGAGAAAGAAGTAGGTGTTTTTAGTAGTTTGGTTCTTTGGTGTTTAGCATTTTGGTTGGTACTTTGGTGTTTTGTTTTTTGTACTTTGGTACTTTGGTGTTTTGTATTTTGGTACAACTGGTTTAATTACATTCAACTAAGATCATCGTTGACCAATCAACTGGGTGAATTTGGTACAACTGGTTCAATTAGGTTCAACTAGGTTCAACTTAATTAACTTTCGCAGAACAACTGGGTATAGCTGGTACAATTGAGAGTCTTAGAAGGCCACTTTTAACAAAGAGACATAAGATTGTCTTACAAAGCAACAGAAACAGGTGGATGTATTCAAGTCTTAAAAAGCAACAGAAACATAAGATCCTTCGGAAAAACGAATACAAAAGGATCTTAAGCCGCATATTATCAAACATAAACTAAAGTCTCTTTCTTGGCTAAGCTTTCCTTGATCTCATCAATTTCTTGACGCATTCGCTCAACGGCCATACGCATCTCATAGAAAGATGCATGACCATAACAATGGCCTTTGAAAGAGCCGTGAATCGAACCTCTCTGCTCATCTTGCTTCTGAGGAAGAACTCTGATTGGCACTGATTGACATTGTCACTGTAAAGGAAAAAACATAAATAGTTATACAGACATGTTCTTAGTAGTACCTAGTTGAACCTAGTTGTAAAAATCCGAAATCCTCCATGAAATGATAAACCCAGAAATCGAAACAATAGCTCCTTCATAAACCAAGCAATCGCTAATACCATAGACCCAGAAATCGCGAATTCTTATTCCCACAAACCCAGAAATCGAAAATCCTAGCTCTATATACAAACCCAGAAATCTCGAAATCCTCTATAGAGAAAGGTGAAATTACAAACTTAAAAACAAGCCAAGGAGAAATCGAGACTTACCTTTGTCGATTGTTGAACTCCACATTCCAAATCCAGAAATTTCAGAACTTTCCTCTTTTTCTCTCAAACCCTAGAAATCGCTCTCATCTCTCTCTCTCTAAATGGAAGAAACGAAAATGGTGAAAAATGAGAGTGTGTCGACAAAAGTAAAAGAAAAAGGAAATTGCCAAAATTAAAAAAAAAAAATTTTAAAAAATGAACCAATTGGGAAAAAGAAGGAATATTTTAAATATTAAAAGTATTAAAACCATCCCCACGTGTGTTATAGTTATTAATTAAAGTTGGTGTGGTTTAAGCATAGTTGTCCCCTAGATGTACAGTTGTACATCAAATATCATAGTTGTACTTTTGGCGATATTTACGTATTTTAAGTTGGACCTTAATATAAATGATTATGTTGTAGTTGTCCACATGATTTCCCACAGTTATGTACCATTTAGGAGGTTTTCATAAGACAATTTGCACGAAATCATATTTTTCACCTCTTTTCCATCATAAGAGGTGAATATTAACAAAGTCTTCCTTATACTATAAAGAGTACTTCATGTGAGAACAAGCATATGTATTAGGAAAATGTTTAATTCGTTTTATTGATTAATAATCGTTTCTTTATGTAGTACGAATCCTTTTACACCTTAATTTATCATTTTTAATATTAGTTGGATATTATATTAATAATTTTGATTGTATAATTATTTTGTTCGTAGTTGTACTAGTTGAACCCGGTTGTACAAATCCAAGAAATACAACAACAAACATGTTCTTATTTGTACTTAGTTGAACATGGTTGTACAAATCCGAGAAATACTGATACATACATGTTTTTATTTGTACTCAGTTGAACATGGTTGTACAAATCCGAGAAATACTGATACAAACATGTTCTTATTTGTACTTAGTTGAACATGGTTGTACAAACCCGAGAAATACTGATACATACATGTTCTTAGTAGTACTTAGTTAAACATGGTTGTACAAATCCGAGAATTACAAAGAAGAAAATATGTTTCATTTTCAATTTCAGCAGGAACCATCCCCTTAGACTCATGCGGGACGACATAAATCGTTCTGTAATATGCCAACGCCCTTGTATCAATCAAGTAATATTGGGAACAGAGATCATAGATTTAGATATTCGCGGGTCTCCCATCCTTCCTCATGAGGTTTCTCGTTGCGGCTATTGCGTGGACACACGGATACTTGTCTATATCAAAACATCTGCAAGAACAACTTTTCATTTTCAGGTCCACCAAATAACTCTTCACATCGCGTCCCATAACGTTGTATTCAAGCTGGAAGCTGTTTAGCTCAGTCACCAATAAATGCGATGCAGTTGCACATCGTGTGTGCAGCTCGTTCTCCACATAATGCATATCTTCTCTACTAACATCGAATAAGTTATCTCTTCCATATATGCAGTCTTAAACGATATAGCGTATACGAAATTTATTGAAACTCATTCATGCTCTTCTATATATATAGTACCCTCCATAGTCAAAATAGATGTTTGTGTGCCTCTTCCTCATCGCCTCCTGGAAATAGGATAAAAAAACAAAATATGAATTACACAATTTGTCAAAGTTATACCATTTGAACCAGTTGTCCTACTATCTCTCAGTTATACCATTTGAACCAGTTGTTCTATCTCTCAGTTATACCATTTGTTCTAGTTGTCCTACTATCTCTCAGTTATACCATTTGAACCAGTTGTCATACTATCTCTTAGTTATACCATTTGTTCCAGTTGTCCTATGTTTGCAGATTTCCAGATTTGGGATCTATTCTAAATCGGGGTTTCCTCTAAATTTACCACAAATTCAACACCATTCAACAGCTAAATTCGATAAATAACCTATGGAAATAGCTATTCTTCCCATTAAACATGATTACAAACCAAATGTGCTACCAAAACAACCAAATTTAATTTCAAATCCCTAAATCTAAATCCAAATTCCTACAAACAATCAATGAACTCACCAAACCCAATGGAGAAAAGAGAAGAAACCGACGACAACAAGAGGGGAGAACTCGCCGGAGATGACGACGGACGTGGTTGGAACAATGGGGAAGCTGGAGGAGGTCGGTTTGAGAAGAGCAATGGCGAGGAGGAGGAGCTCGCCGCGAAGAGGAAAGAGAAATAAATGTATTTTTTTTTTCCTTTTTTTTTTGTTTGAAAAAAAAACAATGAAATAAGGGGAGGGTATAATCGGTATTATACATGCTCAGTGGCATGTAGATTGGTACGTGGTATGACAGATTATTTTTTTTCAAAATGTGGCGAGACATGTGCTCTTTCTCATTCCTATGGAGTAAAAATGTGTTTCCGTTGACGATCAAGGGATGAATACTTTGTTCTTAATAACGTTAATAGCTTTTCTAAAAGTGGGATAGAACGGACTATCCTTAATTGATGTTACCTATATGAGAGTGGTGTCGGGCCGCACCTACGAGAATTGATATGGTTAAATTCTCTAGAGCTCTCACGAAGTCGGGATATGTTCAGGACCAAAATGAACACAACCGTATAAACTAGAAATGTGCAGATGATATATATGTTTCACTTATTGTGTCGGTTTACTATAAAACGTGGTTAATTCAAGACTACAGTTCATTACCCACAAAGTAAATCCGATAAGTTGTTACTATGAAAGGTTCAAGTCCAAAAGACACCTTTTCCGATGTATATTGATTCTACTTTCTCAGAAATTATTACAACTTATTTTCTATTCAAATGTGGGGTATTGTTGAGTTTGAACAGAAAATGTGGGGTATTGTTGGAGTTTTAATTTAACTAAATCAGATAAATTAAATAGAACATGCGTCTATTGAAAAAACACACCTCCCCACTACGTATGTGTCGATTGGAAAAGCCACATATGTGTCGGTTGTGAAAAGCACCGCTTGGCTCAATATATAATGAGATCACTTGGAAAGATGGAAAATAAATTGGAAACAGATTCTTCTCTTATTCTTCTTCTTAAATAAATTCTGAGAAAAACAGAGTATAGTTTGCTAGGATCTCCGTACGGTGTGTTGTATGGAGATCGATAGTTGAATCCTGCAAGATAGACGTCCAAGAAGCTGTGTACACCATCGTAGGGGCGAAATTCTGTCTTAGGAGATTGCTCAAGCAAGCCTCTATCATTCTATAATTTCAATGACAGGAAGAACTCATCATTCTTCGTGATGAAGTCTCCAAGAATATGATCGAGGGTGATCTGGTACAAAGCAACCTTTCTCCTACATCTTTGCTTTCTAGCACAAAGCAACGTTCATATAGCAGTCTAAGTTCTTCTTTAATCTCAAGAAGTGATATGAAAATACCCATTCTGCTAAAAACACTTTATGCTGCTAAATTGCTTTAGTTTGTGGTTTCATGTGGTTTTGGTTTGTGTGCATTGGCCTTAGAAACATGAATTTGTGATTTGTGTTGTGGGTGTTTGTGCAGAGGAGATTCAATGCTCTTGCGATCAAGAGATTAAAAAAATCTTTCCGTAATAATCAGAAAGTCTGTCCTCGAAATTATTATCTGAAAGATCCAAGAGCCGCAGATTATGCACAAGCCTAGGCAGTCGAATAATATCAAGTGCATTGTATTGTAAATACAAAACTTCAAGTCGAATGTTATTCTCCAAGAGCCAAGTAGGAAATGGTCCAGACAACTTATTGTTAGAGAGGTCGATTAAGCGCATGTCCTTCTGGTACCTGAGAAAAGCAGGAATTGTTTCAAGGTTGCAATCTCGCAATTCAATGACTCGTAATTTGAATCTTGGCCGGCAAGAACCCTCCATCTCTATTTGTAGTTTGATAGAGACTGATGAAAGCTTGAGCACCTTGAGCTTAGAGAGATCTTTTATTGTGCTGAATGAGAAGGAGCCCTCAAAATTATTATCACTTAACGATAAGTATTCCAAGGCTTTCAAGCTACTGATAAAAGTTGGCAGATTCCCATTGAAGAAGTTTGAAGAAAGATCCAGAACTCTAAGCTTTGTAAGACTAGCAAAACACAGAGGAATCTAACCCCCAAATTCATTCCAACTAATATCAAGCTCCTGCAGAGTCCTCCATTTGCAAATTCCTGCGATGATGAGCAACACGATGTGAATACTTATTTAGTACTTTTTTTTTCACGAAATGGAAAATATTCTATGAAAAGTCTGATTATTTCTCATAGCTTGCCTTGCATTGAGCCAGAAAATTGATTGTTACTTAAATCCAGAGCTTTGAGCTTATGCAGATTTTCCAACCCTGCGACAATGCGAGAATATATAAGAAAGAAGAAGATAATCATATTTACCTTATCAATGTTGGGTGAAAGTGTTTTGAAGAGAATCTTAATGGACGAACAAAAAATCACTACTACACCTTGTCTTGGTATAGTGTCGTTGAAGGAGTTCGAACTAAGATCCAGTACTTCCAAGCTTGTCAAATTATTGAGCTCTGTTTCAAAGGAAAAGACAAATAATTAGTATGATTCCCACAGTATATTTCAGATATTCAATGCATCTTGAAATGAAGAAAAACTTACCATTCATCGGGAAGTAACCTTCCATATTGTTCCCGCGAAGAATCAAAGTCTTAAGTGATGTCGCAAATCGCAAAAACGGTAAGATGTTGCCATTGAAACCAGTATTGGCGAGATCAAGAATCTCAAGTTTTGGCAATCTTCTGAGGCTCTTGTAACCTGTTCAATGACTCAGAGGAAAAGGAAAGTATAGTCAGATATATATACACCAACTCTCATCGAAAGTGGGGAGTTTCAGTTTCTCTTTTGAGAAAACTTAAAACTGAGAACTGCATAATGATACCTTCAAGATTATCAAACAAACCACCAAAATAGTTCCTGTATAAGTTGAGGCTTTGCAGTTCTTCAAATGGATGGAACAAGGAAAGATTCATGGGATCAGAATTACCAAACATCAAATCACCTAGGGAGAGACCAACGACACGTCGGCGGTGTTACGTATGAGGCTACACATCCACCAATCATCTATCATTACAAGAAGAAGGGGAAGGCCCAGCTGGCCTAAGGAAGTTCTAGAAACATCGCACTCTAGAGGAGGATCGTGTGACTTCACTAGAGGTGACTTTACTAGAGTAAGGAATAAACCACGGTAGAAGGAATAAGGAAGCAGCGCACATGGGTGGTTGGTGACGTGTCATCATGTGACTGTATCCGTGAGTACTATATATCTGCATTGTAATGAGAGAGATGCTTTTCATCGATTTGATCAGGTTGTAAAGGGAGAGAGAGAGACTCCAATATTCTCTCTGTAATCCTTGTAACAACTTTGTCGTGCAATACAAAGGCTCTTTTTGTTCTTTTCTACTATTTTATTCCTTTTCAAATCCTTCTCATAACAACTTGGTATCAGAGCCACAAATTCTGCGACCAAGATGGGCCCAAAGAAGAACGAATTGGAGAAGACGGTGGAAGCCTTACAGAAAGATATCGGCAGAGTAGCTACACTGGAGGAAAAGATGGAGACGTTGTCACTAAAGCTGGGCGTGCTGGATCGCCTAGAACAGCGATTGATGGCTGAAGCGGAGGCAAAGGGCCACCAGGGAGCATCAACGGGGGTTGTTGGCGGAAGCTCGACGCCGATCGACGTGTCCGGGGGTGAGTCGGGTCACGCGGCGGAGTCCGGCAAAACCGCTGCGCTTGAATCAGCACCAATTCAGCCATGGCAGAAATCAGAGGAGAAGCGTGAACCAGTTATGAGGAAGATGGAGTTACCACTGTTCGACGGGGAAAACGCCGAAGAATGGGTTTTGCGCGTCGAGCAGTACTTTGAGTTGATGGATTTTTCGGAGCACGAGAAAGTTCAGGCGGTGCGAATGTGTTTCGAAGGCGAGGCTCTGATGTGGTACCGATGGGAACGTGACCGTGATCCCTTCACGGCGTGGTCACAAATGAAGCATCGGGTATTGGAGCAGTTTGCTGTGTCCCAGGACACGACGGCCGGAGAGCGCTTGTTAACTCTAAGACAAGGAGAGTCGGTGAAACAGTACTGCCGGGATTTCATATCGTTGGCAACCAACGCGCCGGAGATCTCCGAGAAGGTGTTGGAGATGGCGTTCATGATTGGGTTGAAACCAAAAAATCAGAGCGGGGGTCAAGATGTGTGGGGCGAGGGATCTAAGGAAGATGATGAGCTCAGCCAAACTGGCAGAAGAGTGGAACGAAGCCAGCGATTCACCGTCGGAAGGGGGCGTGACGGGACCTAGTCGTGGATCTCGATCAACTGGGGGGCGATTTTTGGGCCAGAACGGCAGCTCTAGTGGGCCTGCGCAACTTAGGCCCAAATCCATTAATAATACTGACGGTCATACGACACAGTTTCGCTCAGCGACAAACAAATCCCTACCTCCACACAATCGCCTCAAGCCACCTTTTCGACGTTTGACGGCGGCGGAGGTTGCGAAATGGAAGGCGGAGGGCTTGTGTTTTCGCTGCGACGAACGCTTCACCGCCAACCACAAGTGTCGTCTAGGGGAGCTCATGGTGCTCGTAGCTCAAGAAGACGGGTCAGAGATTGAGCTGTCGGAGGAACAGTGGGGATGCGAGGACGGAGCAACGACGGAGATGCCTGAGCTCGCCGAGCTGTCCCTAAATTCAGTGGTCGGGATCTCCTCTCCGCGTACAATGAAGGTTAAAGGCACCATTGGCAGTGAAGAGGTGGTGGTGCTCATCGACAGCGGCGCTTCTCACAGCTTCTTATCCGAGGGAGTGGTGAAGCGGTTGGGTCTGAAGGCGGAGAAGACCAATGGATATGGCGTACTGGTCGGGACGGGAATTACGGTGAAGGGGAAGGGTGTCTGTCGCAATGTTGAGCTGAATCTACAAGGGTGTTCAATTGTGACGAGCTTCTTGCCCTTGGAGTTGGGAACTGCAGATGCTATTTTGGGCATCCAATGGCTGGAAACTCTTGGCAATCACAAGGTGAATTGGAAGTTACAAATTATGAAGTTTAAGCTCAATGGGGAGAAGGTGACGCTTCATGGTGATCCAAGTTTATGCAGTGCTGCGGTTTCTTTGAAATCACTATGGAAGGCCTTAGAAGATCAAGGGGAGGGAATGGTGGTTGAGTATTGTGGGATGCAGGCTGAGGGGGAAGCAACTCCACCTCCACATGAGCTGTCAGGAGTGTTGGCGGAGTTCTCTCGAGTCTTTAATGAGCCGCATGGGTTGCCCCCATCCCGAGGGAAGGAGCATAACATCATACTGGAGCCGGGAACACGCCCTGTTAGCGTCCGGCCTTTCCGTTATCCGCAGGTGCAGAATGCTGAGATTGAGAAACAAATAGCTTCGATGCTGGCAGCTGGGATAATCAGAGAGAGCAGTAGTCCCTTTTCCAATCCGGTTCTCCTTGTGAAGAAGAAGGACGGGAGCTGGCGCTTCTGCGTAGACTACCGTGCCCTCAACAAAGCAACGGTAGCTGACAGTTACCCCATTCCTATGATTGACCAGTTACTTGACGAACTACACGGTGCAGTGTTTTTCTCCAAGCTGGACTTACGCTCTGGGTACCATCAGATTCTGGTAAAAGCTGAGGATGTCCCAAAAGCGGCATTTCGCACCCATGATGGGCATTATGAGTTCCTCGTCATGCCTTTCGGCCTCTCCAATGCCCCAGCTACGTTCCAGTCACTCATGAACGAGGTATTTCGACCCTTTCTTCGTCAATTCATTCTGGTGTTCTTCGACGATATTCTGGTCTTTAGCCGGACTTTACAAGAGCATCAGAAACACTTGAAAGCGGCACTGGAAGTGTTGGATAAGCATCAGCTCTATGCCAATAAAAAGAAATGCCAATTTGGGAGCAGACGCATTGAGTACTTGGGGCATGTGATTTCAGCGGAAGGCGTGGCGGCAGATGCAGGAAAGATTCAAGCTATGGTAGACTGGCCAGTTCCCAGGAATGTAAAGGAGTTGCGGGGCTTCTTGGGATTGACAGGATACTACCGTAAGTTTGTTAAGTCTTATGGGGAGGTGGCTAGGCCTCTAACTGATCTGCTCAAGAAAAACAAATATGTGTGGACTGAGACGGCTGCTGCTGCGTTCAACAAGTTAAAGGCGGCTATGACGACAGTTCCGGTCCTTGCATTACCAGATTTTGAGGTCTTGTTTGTGGTTGAATCGGATGCTTCAGGGGTAGGATTAGGCGCTGTCCTAATGCAGAATCAGCGACCCTTGGCTTACTTCAGTCAAGCTCTAACCGACGGGCAGCGACTGAAGTCAGTATACGAAAGGGAGCTGATGGCTATAGTATTTGCGGTCCAGAAGTGGAGACATTACCTATTGGGCAGGAAGTTCTTGGTGCGTACAGATCAAAAAAGCTTACGATACCTTCTTGAGCAACGAGAAGTCAACTTGGAATATCAGAGGTGGCTGACCAAATTGCTGGGATTTGACTTCGATATTCAGTACAAGCCTGGATTGGAGAATAAGGCAGCTGATGCGCTCTCTCGCAAAGGTATGGTTACTGAATTGCTTGCCCTTTCTGTCCCAGCAGCAGTGCAGTTGGAGGAGATATGCACTGAGGTAGACAAGGATCCTGAACTTCAGAAATTAATTTCGGAGTTAAAACTCGATCCTGCCAGCCATCCAGATTATTCATTGGTCCAGGGCAGACTCCTCAGGCAAGGGAGGCTGGTGTTACCAAGAGCATCCCACTTGGTTGGAGTAATCCTCAAAGAGTTCCACGATGGCAAGCTTGGGGGTCATGGTGGTGTACTGAAAACACAGAAAAGGGTGGGGGAACTTTTCTTTTGGCAGGGGATGATGTCTGATATCCGCACGTACGTGTCAGCTTGTCAAGTGTGTCAACGCCACAAATACTCTACACTTTCACCTGGTGGGCTCCTCCAACCTCTTCCAATTCCCTCAAGCATCTGGGAGGACATCTCCATGGACTTTGTGGAAGGACTACCCAAATCAGAGAAGTTCAATGCAGTCTTGGTAGTGGTGGACAGGCTGTCTAAATATGCACATTTCTTAGGGCTGAAACATCCTTTCTCGGCTCCTGAGATAGCAGCCATCTTCATCCAAGAGATTGTCAAACTCCATGGTTTTCCCAGAACTATTGTGTCTGACAGGGACAGAGTCTTCACCAGCCTGTTTTGGAAGGAGCTATTTCGCTTAGCCGGTACTAGTCTATGCCTAAGCACAGCATACCATCCACAATCTGATGGACAGACAGAAGTAACCAACCGCAGCCTTGAAACGTACTTACGCTGCTTTGCTAGTGACAAGCCCAAGTCTTGGGCTCGTTTCCTAGCCTGGGCTGAGCTGAGTTATAATTCTGCATATCACACCGCCATTAAGATGTCACCATTTCGTGCTGTGTATGGAAGAGACCCTCCTACTCTGTTGAAATTTGAGAATGGGTCTACTATGAATGCGGACTTGGAGGTGAAGCTGAAAGAAAGAGATGATATGCTGATTCTACTTAAGGCTCATTTGCACAAGGCTCAACAAGTGATGAAAGTAAGGGCTGATGGGCATCGTAGGGATGTCTCTTTTGAGGTTGGGGATATGGTTTTCCTTAAAATGAGACCTTATCGGCAGCAATCATTGGCTAGGCGCAGCAATGAGAAGTTGTCGGCTCGATTCTATGGGCCATTCGAGGTGCAGGCTAGGGTTGGAGAGGTTGATTATCGTCTCAACTTACCTCCGGAGGCCCGGATTCATCCGACATTTCATGTTTCACAGCTGAAGAAAGTGGTGGGTGATTCCTTGCCTCCCATATCTATTCCACCACAGTTGACTGAGGAAGGGGTCTTGGTGGCTGAACCAGAGGCTGTCTTGGACTATAGGACCAACGGCATTACTGGCCAGGAAGAAGTGTTAATTAAGTGGAAGGACTTACCTGATTTCGACAGCACCTGGGAATGGAAGTCAGTCATCAAGGGTCAGTTTCCTAACTTTGACCTTGAGGACAAGGTCAGTTTCAAAGGGGGCAGTAATGTTACGTATGAGGCTACACATCCACCAATCATCTATCATTACAAGAAGAAGGGGAAGGCCCAGCTGGCCTAAGGAAGTTCTAGAAACATCGCACTCTAGAGGAGGATCGTGTGACTTCACTAGAGGTGACTTTACTAGAGTAAGGAATAAACCACGGTAGAAGGAATAAGGAAGCAGCGCACATGGGTGGTTGGTGACGTGTCATCATGTGACTGTATCCGTGAGTACTATATATCTGCATTGTAATGAGAGAGATGCTTTTCATCGATTTGATCAGGTTGTAAAGGGAGAGAGAGACTCCAATATTCTCTCTGTAATCCTTGTAACAACTTTGTCGTGCAATACAAAGGCTCTTTTTGTTCTTTTCTACTATTTTATTCCTTTTCAAATCCTTCTCATAACAGGCGGTTAATATCACACTTAATTCTTTCCCAAGAACAACAATTGCTTTCTCTGTTACTAGTCCAAACAAGGTCTGCATCAGGATATACAGAGATCAAAAAGGCTTCAAGCTCCAACAAACCCTTCCTTTCCTTCTCAATGCAACCCCTATATCCATGCATCTGCCCAAGCACAATCATCACCCACACTAGGAAGAAAAATCTACACATAGTGATTGACATAGTGATTCAATATCCCAATCCCCTCCAATTTGAAGGCACATCATATGGAAAAGTCTCAAAGACCAAACCTTATGATTCATTAATGGGCGTGCAGACCATCATCATCTTCCTTATAGTCAGTTTGTTTAAGCCCACTTGAGGAAACGGTAAGACTAGACTATATATATATATATTAATCATATAAGCAAGTTATGTTTAAATATTAACATTATCAGGACATAATGTCCAAATTTGGACAAGAAACAGAAGTAAAACATAACAAAGATGAAGCATCGTTTTAGAAACATGGCTGAATAAACGAGGATGCATCTATGGACTCGGAGGGTCAAGCCAAAGAATCATGTTTGATGAAAACAACAAGTGTACCTCACTTGCCGGGAATTTTGCTAACCCTCTCCAATCTTTCATCAAAACCGGTTGTACAATTCAGACGATGAAAGTTCTTGCTAGGTTTCCAGATTAACATATAGAGACTGATTCTCGGAAACCATTATATAATTGCTACATCTGTGAAAGTCTAAGAAGAAAGGGATTGGGTTTTGGGTTTCGGTTTCCAGGAAATTCCCGAGCATCGAGACCTTAAATCGTATAACTATTTTTCTCGTTCCGCAAAAGTTCACTTGATGATTAAATCAACACAAAGAGAAGATGATAAACGAACCAGGAACTAGATTCGAGAAAAATCAGGAAAGCAAGCTTTTAGACTGAGACTGCTGCTCGGATCAGAGAATCCTTTAGGCTTTAGGAGAGCAACGAGGAAGAAGGAGAAATTTGAAACTTGCTTTGTACCGTCATCTAAATTGAACCGTACAAACCCGGATTGAACCGGAAAACGATAAAAAGTTGAAATTGATTTTGATTCGCTTATTCTCATGAAAAGAAAAAGAGACTGAACACGAACCAAGTTCTTCGCTCCGCTGCTCAGGTGAATATCGCCGACCAAATCGGTGATTCCGGCGACGGACGAAGAGACGGTGTATATGCAGAAGAACTGAGCTTCGGAACGGGAGATTGTAGGGATCAACAACAACAACTCGTAGATCTGAAACAGTAAAAGTATCGGTATGAAATCATCTATCAAATCTCTAGTTCCAATTCAGCCCAATTTTGTTGTTTTTGTCTCTTTCTCTCAATTTCAAAGCAAACTAAACCAAGTTTGAGCTTGTAGTCGAGCTTCTCAAGAGTGGGATTGATTTAGACAAAAAAAAATCTTTTCTTTTCGGTCAGATTAATCACTAAGGGCATAATGTGAATTAGGTTAAAGTCCTAATATTCATCTTTTTACATGTGTTTTAGTTTCAATTTTGGTACACACAAATAAATTAAGAACATTGGGAGTACAAACAAAAATGAGTTTGCTTTGAGAAACTCTCTTCAGAATTGATAATGCCAAAGAAACCCTCCTCTAAGCGATAATTATGTGAATCTTACACGATTAGGTTTTATTTTTGTTCTTTACTTTCTCTGGTGAAGCCAAGTTAGTATAAAGTTTATGGAACCAGTGAAAGAGGACCACTGTGAGGAGGAGTCTCATAAGTATATGAGTTTTGCTCTGCACCAGGTATCACTAATATTATCGGTTTCCATAATTACTGCCAAAAGTTGTTGCTTTTCGAGTTACGGTAGTTGATTTCCATGGATTGCAGGCTAAACTTGCTCTAGAGGCTCTTGAAGTTCCCGTGGGGTCTCTAATCTTTGCCCTTTGTTTCATCCCAATTTTTGTTTTTCTTACCATTGTCTATTTATGTCATATAAGATTTGTCTGGATCAGATGTGTCATTCTTGAGGACGGTAAGGTCATTGCTTCAGGTAGAAACCGAACAAATGAGACACGCAATGTAATCATTCAAAAACTTTCAAAATGCAACTAAGCTTGACAAATTCTATTTATTCTAGATTGAGCTAGTTTCTTCATTTATTTATTGGATAGTCTACTTTCACAGTTTCTCTCTATCTTATTTGATTGAGTAATACAGAAACATATGATTGTTACCTTGGTTTAACCATCTATATTAAGGCGTTTGTTACAATTTTGTTTGAAAAGGCCACAAGACATGCAGAGATGGAAGCAGTTGATCAACTTGTCGGAAAGTGGCGGAAAGATAGACTCTCGCCTTCACAAATCGCTGAGAAATTCTCGAAATGTGTTCTTTACGTAACATGTGAACCTTGCATAATGTGTGCATCGGCCTTATCGTTTCTCGGTATGATTCCTTGAGATGAATTAGACCATTTTTGTTTTGTTTTGTGTTTTTGTTTCTGATGAGGAAATGATATGCTCTGCTCATAAATGAAGGTATGAAGGAAGTGTATTATGGATGTGCAAATGATAAGTTTGGGGGATGTGGTTCCATCTTGTCGCTTCACTTAGGCAGTTCTCAGCCGTCAGATATCCCGTAGGTGCTACGATCACTACAATCTTATAACAAAAATGCCTTATTTTTTGAATGATGTGATCTCTGTTTCTGATAGTGAAGAAGCTCAAAGAGGAAAAGGGTACAATTGTAGAGGAGGAATAATGGCAGACGAAGCTGTCTCGCTTTTCAAATGTTTCTATGAGCAAGGCAATCCCAACGGTAACCACTCTCATCTTTACCTGCAACTCTGTTCTTTGATGAAACATCTTTAAGAGTTTTTTCTTTTTTTCTTCTTGGGTTTTAGCCCCAAAGCCACACCGTCCTGTAGTTCAAAGAGAAAGGACTTGAGGTATACATCTTGTGAAAATTGGCGTTCATAGGACTTTGATTGAAGCTTGCTCAATTAACTGTCAATTTGAGATATGAAGAAGTTGGGGTGGAGTTTATCAATGAAGAATCCTACGTATGTTTTTTTTCTTCTACTTTTGGCACATGAAAACATTATGATTTATATATATTTCAAAATCCAATACATATGTATTTCTGAAAATTGTCTGAAAGAAAGTAAGGAAGAAAAAAAAACATTGTTCGATTTCTTATGAGTTCATTGTATGCTCTTAACTTTATTCTTATTTGAATATTGTTTAAATATCATGAGCTTAGCTCAAGTTATAAAGAGGTGGGATACTCTGTTCGTGTCTGAAGAAGTTCTCTGGATCAACCTTTGATTTAATCTTCACCAATCTGTTGAAATTGTCTTTGAAGTACTTAGCTCCCCAGACTTGAGCATTTATGAAGTTTTCCTTTGAGTTGTTGTTATTGTTCTGCCCCAGGTCTAGATCTCTATAGTTCACATATGCTTGTCTTGGATTGCTTGACACATAAGGCGTCATATAATTGTACAACTCTCTGATCCATTTGATACGTTTGTTCGGTCTCTTCTCGGTGTCTGACCAGCTCCTGTAATATTGAATCATGAAGATGGTTCCTCTTCTATGCGGAAATGGGATCTCAGATTCAGGGATTTTCTCCATCATTCCACCGTAAGGAGTCCAAATCACCACCGCCGCGTCTTCTTCAAGAAACTTCTTGATCATCCCTTTAAGACCTAAAGCAGGAATAGGTTCTTTAGAGAAATCAGATTTCGCTTTGAAGTAAACTTCTCCGAGAGGTGATTTAGCTTGAAGCAAAACCTTAGGAGGAGGAAGAGGGTTTGTCCGGAATCCAGAGTTGTAAACAATGGATTCGATCCAGCTCATTTCTATACAATCCTCCTGAGTTAGCCCTAGTTCTGGAAAATCTTTCTTCATTACCTCCATCAAGTTGCCTTTCTTGCCAAGAAACTGACCTATGTACGACATCGCCACAGTCTTGTTTCCATTGTTTCCAGCTATGGTGAAGAATACTCGTAAGAAGAGCTCTTCAACAAGCTTGTCCGCAACTCGTTGCCACTTTGAAAGAATCTTCAATCCTGCGTCTTGCGCTAATGTTTTGGTGACTGTAAAGACGGTTAGGGTTTCAGGAACAGAAACAAGCTTGATCTTCCATGATAAAATGATCCCGAAACTCCCTCCAGCGCCTCCTCTAATTGCCCAAAACAGATCCTCTCCCATCGCGCTTCTGTCGAGTAATTTGCCATTAGCATCAACGATCTTTGCGTCTAGAACATTATCTGCAGCAAGGCCATACTTTCTCATCAAGGAACCGTATGCACCGCCTGTTATATGCCCACCTATGCCTAAGCTCGGGTACACACCTGCAGGACATCCATGAATCTTGCTCTTCTCTGCAATTCTACAATTAATGAAACCAAAGGTTAAATATTAATCTTGTTGCGTTTGTTCATGAAGCCAGGCCGGCCAGGGCCATTGCACTCTTGCCCTAGCTGTTTGGGTTAGGCATGAGTTTCTGTTGAATTCTTTGATTTCTGTAATCAAACATGTGTATTCTAAATGAGATTTAAAAAACAGTTCAAAATAAAACAGTTCACTATTTTTGTATTTTTTTAAATTCAAAATCATTTTAAAAATTGTTGAGATTTAACATATTCATTTTATTTTAAAAAATAAAATGTGTTTGGAAACAGATTTTAAAAGTGCTAATGTTTTAATATTATAGATTTTAAAATCATTTAATTCATCGCACAAGATTTTGATAATATTTTTTAAACAATAATATAAACTTTATTAGAATAGTAAGTATAATCTTATTATATAAAGTTGGATCTCTTAACGTGAGCGTGTGATATTCTCATATTTTACTCTTTTAAGCATGCATTTATCTAGGTATTTTGAGTCTCATGCATGTGTTTTCTTAGCATTTCATTGATGTTTTGCTCTCATTTAGAGTTTAGAGAATTCTCACTAGGTCCTAGAGAATCTTACATGTTTTGGAGTGTGTTTAGGTGCCTTGGAGACATTTTGGGGATGATTGGAGTGTTGGAGCAAAAGAGAATGCAAGGGTCACCCGAAGTGTCTGAAATATCTGGCCAGACGAAGGGTTTGAAATCAGAATTAGCTTCGAAGGTCTTCATGAAAATGATGGAAAATGAGTTAGCTGTCGTCTGGAGGTGGTTTCAGGTCATTTGGATGAGTAGTTCAAAAGATATGACGATTTCACTAAGGATACGTCCGTCTGGCCGCGAGACCATCGCACAACACCGACCAACCGTGGTCTGGTGTCAAACCCAAGCTCGACCAGGAAGAATGCTGGCCACCCGTATCGGCCCGTCTCGACCCGGTGTGAAGCTCTCGACCAAAGGTGATCCACACCGGTCCACCACCGTCCGGTGTGAAGCATCACGACCCAGACCCGGCCGGGTCAAGACCCGGTTTGTTCCGGGTTGACCCGGTCCGCCCAAACAACTTTAAATATTTGAAAAACCTAATTTTTAGATCTAAGCTTTCTTCTTTCTATAGTTGGGTTTTATGCAAAACTCTTCTTATGATTTTGGATCGATCTTCATCATTCATGCCACTCTAGTGAATGATTCTTCAACCTCTATCATTTATCTTTTTTGTTTATTTCCTTTCTTTTACTTTTCTTTTATTTAGACTCTAGGGTTTTTGTTGGATCATGGTTTGCTTGATTTTGATGGTTTGATGATTGATTTGTGTTGCTTAGGTTCTAAATCTTTGCTTTCCTTTCTTATTTAGTATTTTTAATGCTAGATTAGGCTTGAGAAAGTTAATCTAGATCATAGTGAAATTCATGCATACAAGATGTTCGATGAAATTCCCCAATGAACTAAATAAGATATTTTCATACTTAACTCATGAGAATGAATGTTTAATTGAGATGAATATTGGTTAATAGAACATGTATTTAATGCTTGCTAATCATATAATCACTAATGAGAATTTGATTTGATTAAGTGATTAACAAAGAGATTAGTGTCATGAGAATGAGTTAATCTTATTCAAGTGTTCTAGACCTAAGGAATAACATAGATTGTGTGCATTAGTATCATAAATGATGATGATTTGGATTTCATCTTGTTTGATCCTTTGCATAGGTTGATCTTAATGCTAGTTTTGAATTGAGAGATCAAAACTAGAGTTTAAGCATTTCATGCCCGAGAGGTGTTCGATGAAATGCTTGAACCAAACCTATTGTGAGCTTTTCACATCCTAGCTAATGAGAGTTGATGTTTAGGGTGATTAGTGAACTAATTGTAATTGTTTATTAATGCTCATTGATTATCTAATTGCAAACGAGAGTTTATGTCAATTAGGTGATTAGTGCCATGAGAGTGAATTAGTCATAAAAATGAATTCCATGTTCTAGGATAGTGTTTAATTCAATCTTTGTCATCATTATTTGCTTGTTAATCATCTATTTGATAGTTATATCCCATGATCCAACACTTCTATCTTTTGTTTTCTTCCTTGCATTTTACTTTCTTAATTTAAAAATATAAAACCTAAAACCATTTGCTATAGCTTAAGAAGTTTCATGCATTCTTAGTGTATTAATCTTAACCCCTATGGATTGACACCTCTTATGCTACAATGACAAGAATAGAGGAATTGATAAGAACTTAACAAAAAAATCTCTATCATCGTGACACGTAGGATAATTTTCATTCACGAGATCTTGACATTTGTCACAGTTAATTTAGATTTTGATATGTGTTAATTTAATTAAAAAAAAGTAAAAATGAATTAAAATAAATATTAAAAAAGTGTAAACTAAAAAAAGGCAATCTTACAAAAAAAAACAAGTATAACTAAGGAAAACTTATAATAAAAGAAAGTGACAAAATGAATCTTACAAGTTTATAATCTACAACCACGACCAAACTTAAAAAATTAAAATTATAAATATACTATAAACTTAAAAGGAAAATTATTAATATACGATTTAAAATCGATTTTTAATATGTAAATGGAAAAAAAATAGTAGTTATGTTTAGATTAAGAAAAATTAAACAAAAATTATAAGTAAAAGCCAAAGTTTAAAAAAACCATATTTTAGTTTAGAATAAAGAAATTAAACAATAGATTACAATCCTAAAAAGAAAATGAATAAAAGCCAAATTTTATTAAAAAAAATAACATATTTCAGTTTAGAAATTAAACAATAGTTTGCAATCCTAAAAATCTAAAGTTTTAAAAAAGGAAAAAACAATTAGTAATTCTTAAATAATTCTCATTTCACACCTCTAGATAACCAAATTGATAGTTTCTCAATTTCACAACCAAACAAACTTTACATAACATTTTTTGTCCATAAGGTGCATGTAATCTTTTGTCTAATAGAAAACATGATTACGTAAAGAGAAAGTTCATGTTACGTAAAGATAAAGTTCATGTTACGTAAAGAGAAAAGATTGATCGCGCCACATATCAAGCCAATCGATCAGATTCTGATATATGTAAAAGAAATTTCTATAAAAAAAAATCTAATTAGTTTTTGACACATAATATTAACAATAGAAAGATAAATTTATAATTGATTCATAATCCTAAAAAGTAAAATTACTAAAAAAAAAATAAAAAAGTACATTTATCCTAAATTCCAAAGTTGATTAAAAAAAGAAAAATTAATAATTAATAATGGAAAAAATTAAAATCGATTAATAAAAAAAACTTAAAAATTCGGAAAATTTAATAACCGATTCATAATCTTAAAATGTAAAGTTACTAAAAATTAAATTTATCCTAAAAGACAAAATTAATATAAAAAGAGAAAAAAATCCTTAGTTTTTCTACTTATATTAAGGAAACATTTAATTATTAATCATAAAAGGAAAAAAAATCTAATTTCTCACCTCTATATTAACCACAATTTGGTAGTATGTCAATTATACACCAAAAAAATTAAAAGTTCAATAATCGTATCCAAAACTATTTACTACATATGTTTCACCAAATTTTTCTTTCAAGGTATATATTTATTTCATCGAAAACTTTGTTTCTAAATTTATGTATTATATATTTTCACGGTTTATCTAATTTTGTTTTTCATTTTTTCGTTTTTAGTTTTTTTTCACGGATTATAAAATATTAAATTACTAATCCACATATATGCAAATACTTATCTAGTTTATTATAAAAATAAATATAAATAAAGACGGAAATTTTATAC
Source organism: Eutrema heterophyllum (assembly GCA_002933915.1). Lineage (NCBI taxonomy): Eukaryota > Viridiplantae > Streptophyta > Magnoliopsida > Brassicales > Brassicaceae > Eutrema > Eutrema heterophyllum. Next base: position 837,719 of record PKMM01004481.1, on the reverse strand, counting down.
CCCAAAAAATTGGGATACAGAGAATATAGAAATAGACGAGAGAATTGTATTACTATTCTTTATAATATGTCAAAGTGAATTGTGTACTAATGAAGGAAACTTACGTTCTATTTATAGATAATAAATAAATGAATTTTACTGTGCATGCATAGTAAAGATGGCTCCACCCAATTTATTCATCCGCTTTCTTTGACATTTACATGCACCATAATTTGACTTTTGTAACAAACATAAGATTTTGATTCAACTAAAATAAACTTCACTCGATATTTTAGAAAATGTGATATTCGTATAGAAAAATTGCATATAGAAACGCAAACGCAAAAATTGGTGTTTGAGACAAAAGCGAGACTTATGTTACCTGTAGTAAACTTCACCTATTGTAGCACCAGCTTGAACCCAAGCACTATTGTCTTCGATATCAACATTGATCTGTCTCAATCTCGACAGATCGATAATTATAAACGATGTTTCGATCTGTGAAACATAAGACACGCCTTCGTAATCATGACCGCCGCTTCTAACACGGAGATGAATTCCGAGTTTCTTAGAACAAATGATGGAAGCTTGGACGTGAGATTCGTGAACCGGTTTAAATATGAAACCCGGTTTAGGCATTGATTTGGTCAAGTATCGTTGATTTTGAGCCGTCGATTCAAGGACCTCCATGAAGATCGAAGCGTTTCTTTCAGGAGCAAAGAACGTTTTCTCGAGTGGGAAATTGACATTTGTGTTTTTGTGGAGACATCTAATGAAGACATCTTGTAGTGAGGTTGAAGAAATTGGTGTTATTGTGTAGAAAGAAAAATATAGAGCTAAAAACGAAATAAAAGATAATGCAGAGAGTGGTTTTGAAATTCCCATCGCTGAAGGCTGATGCATCAGCAGCCTAATAGTGTATATGCGAGAGAGAAGCCAAACACACAATTAGGCTTGAGGCTTCAAGATGGAAATGGATGACTATTTTCTTTTTGTCAATGAAGAAACTTGTTTATATTTTCTTTGGTGGTTGTGTTTATCTTCAAAGATTGTGTGGTTGTCAAAAGTTTGGTTTACATTAATTTATTCTCTCAGGAAATGGTAGCCATTTCTTAGTGACGTGATTGTCATGTTTTAGTTATCATGAAAACGTTGACTTTCTTTGAAATAGTACATTAACCCTATATACTTTATCTGCCACGAGATTCGTATATATATATATATATATATATATATATATATATTATCTGCCACGAGACGTATCTTATTATTATATCTTAACAAGAAATCAAAACAAGATCACAAACAAGATTCGTGTATCATGTGTTCATGTGTGTATATGTGCCCTTGATCGAGAAGTTTTTAAAATATATATACAGTGGAGTGGATCTATAATTTTTTTTAATGGGTCAAAACATAACTAACGATATAAATATTAAAAAAAATTCTCATAAAAATATAAAATATTTTACAAAATCATCTTGTGATCTTTCGGAAATCTTTTCATCACAGTCTCATTTGTAATAGTCTAGAATTCATCTTTTTCGACAAAACAAATTAAACAATCATGTAAAAATTGATCATCAATCTGATTGCGTCGATTTGTTTTCACGATCTTCGTTGATGAAAAACATCTCTCAACAGTTGTAGTTGCAGTAGCAAAAGGCAAAAACAAAATCAATTTCAAAGCCTATAAACCAAAGGAAATGACATATGTTTTAGTGTTTCCACCAACGTACAAGCAAGTTCTCCAAGATCATTTAAATTTAAATCAGTAAATTTTTCATCACTTTGAACATTATCAATATAGATATATAATTGTTGCTAAATAGATATGTACTCTCCAGAACTAATGTCCGATGGGTAGAACGTCGATAACCTCATCAACTTTGATTGGTCAAACTGAAAACGAATCGATGGGAGATAAAGAAACAACGCAAATTGCAATTCATTATTCACCTCATGATTAAAGCGATCGTTGAATTCATGAAACTGCAAATCCAAAACAACATATAAACAATTGACCTTATAGTGATGTCCATTTCTTACTCCTATTTTTTTTCTCGGTTTCCTTGAGTCAGCAAAATCTTTCTCCATTACAAACTTTTCAGTAGCATGTTTCTTACAAAAAGAAGAAATTTTCATCATGAGGGAATTTCACCCATCATCCATGAACTTCTGCAGTTGTCTCTTAGTTTATTTCACCAATGACATGACATTCAAAATATCTTGATCTCTCTTTTGCAGGGCCATGGACAAACTATCTGTGAGTCTTAAAAGGTGTACCATCATTTCTAAATAGAACACAAAATCAAAGCTATTAAAGTATTTGAGGAGATCATGTGCTTGAAGTCTTTTCGAGTCTTCTAAGCCATCATTCTAAACATACTCAAGCACCTTAACGATATATAGAATAAAAAACCTCTACCAAACGCAATAAAGTTCTATAGTGAGAACCCCAACGAGTATTCCCTGGTCTTTGAAGATCAACATCTTGATTTAACCCTTTCCAGTACTACGTCCACCATCATTAACTTCTTTCTCAATCGTTTCTCTATGACTCTCTAATATCTTCATAATTTGCATCATTTGAGCATTCATTTGCCTTAGGTTTTATTTCTTTTGCATGTGTTTCATAGCACTTTCATAGTGTTCTAGTCCCAATTAGAGTATAGGATGTTTTGCATTAGGTCCTAGCGAGTCTCGCATGTTTTGAAGTCTTTCCTAGGTACTTGGAAGCGTTTTGGGGGGGGGGGGGGGGGGGGGGGGGGGNGGGGGGGACTAGGAGCCATGGAACCAAGCTTGATCGGACTTGAAGCAAAAGAAGATGGCTAAGGCAAAAAGGGCAGTTTGTAGAGGACTATACCGACCCATCCTGGGTCGGTACGTTCGATCGGTATTGAGGCAGAGAGTTGTGCCGATCCACAGCTCAATCCGTACCGCTCCAGAACCGACCGGCACACTCCTCTGGATCATCTGCTTTCACTCAGCCACCCTTTCTTCTTGGCCTACACCGACCGATCCTGGACCGGTACGCCTGATCGGTATCAAGACAGAAGGAAAAGCCGACCTAAGGAGCCTTCCCATACCGACCTGGAATGACGCGGCACAAATTCTCAAGAAGATTAGTACCGACCCACTCTCGGTCGGTACTACCGCACGGTACTAGCCCAGCGATCACTCGATCCATTTATGCAGGCTAAAACTCATCCCGCATGACCCGACACGCCTCGCATCGGCAAAACCTCAAGGAGAGTTAGTACCGACCCACTCTCGGTCGGTACTACCGAGCGGCACTAATCCAGCATTCACACAGATCGATTTCTGCCGGCTAAAACTCTCCCGCGCACGATCCAGCACGCCTTGCATCGACCAGATCCTTGTTTTAGCCGGCTAAACCTGCATCCAGCATCCAGCATCCGCCCGACCTGCACAGTGAAGATTAGTACCGAGTGGTTAGTACCGACCCATGATCGGTCGGTACAATCTTTCTGCTGTAATTCGACCTAGACCCGACCGGGTCAATACCCGGTTTGTTCCGGGTTGACCCGGTTCACCCTTTTTCACTATTTAAACTCAAAAACCTAATTTTCTTGATTATGTCTTTTCTTATGTTTAAAACCTCCCTTTTGAGTGTTCTAAGTATTTTGTAAGAGAGATTCTCCTTTTAATTGATGCAATCTAAGTTTATTTCTTAATCTTTTCTTCTCACATCTCATTTCTTAATTATCTAATCATCTAATAATGGGATTTAACATGTTCTTCATAGGATTTGTTGGGTCCATCATGATTAGTGAGTAGTCTTTTAGGATTTGGGGATGGGTTAGATTTAGGTTGATTCTTTGGATGATTTATGATGCTTAGGGATAGATTAATATATTTCCTTTCTTGATTAGTGATCTTAATGCTAGATTTGCTTGAGAAAGCTTGCTTAGATCAAAGGGACATTTCACACCCACAAAGTGTTCGATGAAATGCCTAGATGAACTTGTCAAGAGATATTCATTCCTAGCCTATGAGAATAGTTGTCTAGGGTGTTTATTTGGTTGGTCTTGAATGTTTACACTTAATGCTTGCTAATTAGTAATTCACAAATGAGAATTTGATCATGGATTAGCATTTAGCATGGTGATTAGTATCTTGAGAAAGGATTAGACACATTTAATGACCATTGCCTAGGGATTAGCCTTGTTTGAGTATTGAGCATCATGAATTAGCCATGGATTCACCTAATTCGATTATCCCATCCTTGAATTCGTTTTTGTTTATTGAATTTCAACTTGCTTAGTTTGCTATTTCATAATCTTGTTTAGTTTGCTTAGTTCATTAACTAAAACACAACCCCTCTTGTTTAGCTTAACTTAAGAAGTACTTTGCATTCTTATTGCCTTGAAATCTCGCCCATTTGGATTCGATACCTCTTATACTACATAGTATATTGAGTGATTGACTCAAGGACTTGCAAAAGTCGTGTATCAATTTGGCGCTGTTGCCAATTGGGTTTAGATTTTGACATTAAGATTTAGGTTCTTTTTGAGATTAAGTCTTATTTTCCTTTTGGTTACTAATATCTTTCACTTTCTATTACTCTCTCTCGATCGTGTAGGTGTATGCATACCCGTTCTAGAGCCAAGGACAACCTAGTTCAAGCACGAGACGACATTAACTTATTGGACCGCGGGGTTAGAGCAAGGAGAGCACGTGTGAGACAACATCAAGTCGAAGACAACATGGAGAACTTCGAAGAGGTTCCACTTGGGAACGTTCATGACAATGTGGACAACCTTCCTCACCAAAGGCAAGGTGGTAATGGAAACCACCACGGCCAAGGCGGGAACGACCACAACCCCAACCCACCCGCCCAAAACGTGAGAGCTCCAAACCACCCTCCTAGAGCTCAAAACGTAGTTGGTGCGGTTGATGCCGCAAATGCTCACCGGAATCGCCAAGGAATCAAAGCTCCTCCGGTCGAGAACAATAACTTCGAGGTCAAAGCCGCTTTGATCAATATGGTGCAAAACAACAAATTTCACGGGTTGGCCATGGAAGATCCTCTTGACCACATCGATCAATTCGATAGAATATATGGTCTAACAAAGATGAACGGTGTCTCCGAGGATAACTTCAAGTTGAGACTTTTTCCCTTCTCTCTCGGTGATAAGGCTCATCAATGGGAGAAAAGCCTTCCTCAAGGCTCAATCACCACTTGGGATGATTGCAAAAGAGTGTTTCTAGCCAAATTCTTCTCCCCCTCAAGAACCGTGAAGCTAAGAAACGAGATCTCTAGTTTCACTTAACGGAACTATGAGTCTCTTAATGAAGCTTGGGAGAGATTTAAAAGCTACACCACCCAATGTCCACACCACGGATTCTCGGACGCCTCACTCTTGAGTACACTATACCGTGGTGCCTTACCAAAGATAAGGATGCTTTTGGACACCGCATCTAATGGGAATTTCTTGGCCAAACAAGTGGATGAAGCAATGGAGCTAGTAGAGAACCTTGCTCAAAGCGATGGCACTTACGGTGATGACGATGACCGAGCCACAAGAACCACGAGTGACGTTGATGAGTGATATGCTCAAATTAATACCCTAAAAAGTACTAAAGCAGTTGTTGTAGTAATAGTAGGGGTCGAACACAAGAACTCAGGATATCACTCAATAGATTATATAGATTCGAATTAAGCTTAACCAAAAGATGTAATTGAAATGCAAGTGCGTAAATTAAAAGTGTTGTAAGTCGATTGGAAGAAAGATAGGCTCATGGTATTTTTCAGGAATTCAATGAATGTAGATAAACTAGCTAACATGATTCAGATTTAGCGCGGTTCTTGAACTCAAATCACTAAAGTATAGCTAACCAACTCTCGTTGCGAAAACTATCTAAGTTTAAATCCTAGAATTCCAAATCTCTTTGCGAATCCTAAAGTCTAAACCAGCTTTTAGTTCAGGTTTGATTTGTTCACAAAACAACTAAACCAAGTCTCTTTGCGAATAGCTATTTTGCTCACCCTAAGTTCTATCAGGTAATTAATCGCACTCTCGTGCCTAACCAATTATCCTAAGATCTAAGTTCTAGGTGATCAGGCTAGAATTAGCTTTGAGAACAACCTAAGGCGAAGAACTAATTCAGATGGTGAATCCTAATCATTCAATTAACCTAACATTCAGAGAAAACCCTTATGAGAACCTTGAACCTAACAACAGAACTACTCAGACATGGTAATTGAAACAATAAACATGACTGAAATAATACTCAGATATATAATAAAGAGTAGAGTAACAAGAGGGTTCGAAATCTTCTCTCGGACGAACAGAGTCTCCAACTTGTCTCCCTCAGAAAGCTCTCTCACAAAACCAGAGTAGAATAAAGCGTAATTCAGTCTTATCAGCCAAAGCGGCTTAGAAACCTAACTTAAACTCCTAAAACACGTTATGGGCTTAATTGTAAATAATAAAGTCTTCTGGGCAATTTTGCAATTCTTTAACTCTTCATAAAAGCCGCGACTTGTGTCTTGCTGCAGTGAGTATCGATCGATACTAGGATAGTGTCGATCGATACCGAGGCTTCATATCGGGTACTCAGCTACACGAACTTCTGCTTTGCTCCAAAATGCTTCAAAAAGCTCCAATATCTCCAATTATGCTCCAAACGTGCTAAAACCTGTAAAAGACTCTAAAACACTACAAAATAGTAGAAAGACTCTATAAAACGGACTTATATCATGGCTTAAAAGGGGTTAAAACCATGATATATCAACTCCCCAGACTTAGCATTTGCTTGCCCTCAAGAAAATAGAAGACTAAACCAGAGAAAGAGGTTTGAAAACACGGAGACTCACCTTTTCTTGAAACACTGCAATGACTCTTTTCCCAAGCACCCAAATGTCACCTAACCAGATCCAAATCTAACCACAATGTACTTCTCCGTAGACATTTGCAGCTTCCCCAGACTACACACATTATTTCGCAGCTTCATTCAATTAAACCCATCATCGCCAGTTTCATCGCTGTGATTAATACCAAGAACCTTCTAGATTCTTTCCCATACAATATCATGACAAGGAACCACCCAATTTCACACTTTTTGTATCACTTTCTCTCCCCCAGACTTATTTCTTATTTTGTTCTCTTTTTTTTCTTTTTTTTTCTTTTTAGATTCGCATATATACGTCAAGGTATGAGACACGAGTATTGATGGTGTTTGCCACCGAATCCCCGGTTCTTCCCTCTCAATGTATCAAAGGGTGTAGGCGAATAATGACATCATAGGAAAATCCTAACCTCGCTTCCAACCTTTGTGTGACCATTCCTCACCAAGTAGAATAATGGGATCGCTGGAAACATTCCTAACCCTCTACTCAGAAGAAAATCATTTCATCTTTTATGCTCTTATTTATTAACTTATAACAGGGGAGAGAAATACCATTACTTTAAACACATGAGTTCCTTTGTCAGATATGAATGAGGAATCAAGCTCTGTGAATACTAACCACATCGATGAAGTGCAAAAATTTGGCTCAGGCTTTAAAAGAACTCTGCTGGAAACATGTGTGTCTTCTAGTTAACTGGTCAGCCTTTGGATTTTTCATTAGTCGATCTGTAGCTGATTCTGTAACAGTGGACACTCAGAAGCAAAGTCAAAACAGTAGATTCAAGAACAAGATCATAATCTCCAACAGGTTTTAACTCAATAAAACAAATTTGACACAAAACGACTGACTCTAAGAAAAACAAACACGTTGTCAGCAACTACCTCCCCCAGACGTAAACAACACTATCTCAAGTGTTATCTAGCCTATAGTTGGTAAAAGAAAACATAAGAGTTGAGTGGATGGGTGAAAATCGAAGGAGTTACCCGAGATGGTGATGAGTGTCGACCGATACAGAACTGGTATCGATCGATACTCGTAGCAAGTTTCTGCTCCTTCGTCGCATGGATGGTGTCGATCGATACTGGTTGGGTGTCGATCGATACTGATCTTCTGAATCTGCTGCACGTGAAACACAAGATACAAAACCATAAAACCAAAAACAAAAACAAAAACAAAAGACTTATATACAGACTTACCAGTGGGTTGCCTCCCACCAAGCGCTTGTTTAACGTCATTAGCTTGACTGTACTGCTTTTCAGGCAGTGGGTGCATCATCCAGAGGCATCATGTGTCCATCTGGAATCTCAGTTCTCCGTATGTAGTGTTTCACCCGTTGTCCATTGACAGTGAACTCTTCGCCGGAGGGATTAGTCAGGACAAGTGCACCGTGTGGTCTAACCTCCTTGACAGTGAAGGGACCTGACCAACGAGAACGCAATTTACCAGGAAACAAATGCAAACGAGAGTTATACAGAAGTATCTGATCATTGGGTTCAAAGTGGCGAGAGAGAATCTTCTTGTCGTGATATGCCTTAGTCCTCTCCTTGTACAGCTTCGAGTTCTCATAGGCATGATGCCTAATCTCATCCAGCTCTTTCAGCTAGATCAATCGCTTCTCAGCAGCATGCTTGATGTCGAAATTCAGCAACTTTGTAGCCCATGCTGCCTTATGCTCTATCTCTACCGGAAGGTGACATGCTTTCCCATACAACAATTGAAAAGGTGTAGTGCCCAATGGTGTCTTATAAGCAGTCATGTAAGCCCACAGCGCATCGTCCAACTTTGTAGACCAATCCTTCATAGAAGTACCCACTATCTTCTCCAGAATCTCCTTGATTTGCCTGTTGGAGACCTCAACTTGTCCACTGGTCTGAGGGTGATATGGAGTAGCCACACGATGATTCACACCATGCTTCTTCAGTAACTTCTCGAAGACCTTGTTGATGAAATGACTGCCACCATCACTTATAACAATACGAGGCACTCCAAATCGTGGAAAGATGATGGTCTTAAACAGCTTAAGAACCATCGAAGAGTCGTTGGTTGGACTAGCAATGGCCTCCACTCATTTGGAGACATAATCCACCGCAACTAGAATGTACTGGTTCTTGTACGACGAAGGAAAAGGACCCATAAAATCGATACCCCAGCAATCGAAAATCTCAACCTCAAGGATGAAATTCTATGGCACCTCATGTCGCTTACTGATCTTCCCTCTCCTCTGACACACATCACACTGCGAGATGAAGGTATGAGCATCCTTAAACATAGTAGGCCACCAGAAGCCTGCTTGAAGAACCTTGGACACCGTCTTGAAAGTAGCGAAGTGTCCAGCATACTCAGAACCATGACAGTGAAACAAAACCTCAGGTACCTCCGATTCAGCAATGCATCGCATGTAGATACCATCAGAACAATGCTTATACAGGTAAGGCTCATCCCAAAAGTAGCGCCTCATGTCTCTCAGAAACTTCTTCTTGGCATATTTCGGTAGGTGCTTTGGCTCTGTATTTGCAGCGAGGAAGTTGGCAATATGAGCATACCATGGTAGATCGGAGTCAGCTGCAGCAACGAGATACTCCTCATAAGCGCCAAGGTGTTCCACGGTCAAAACGGGTTCAGAAGCCGACATGTATCGAATGAGACCAGGGGAGTGTCGATCGATACCGAAACCTGCAATTCGTGGGAATTGCAGATTTTTGGTGAAGCCACTTTGAAACCCAGTTTCAATGAAGTAAACTGACTCCTCAGGTAGTTGATCATCAATAGGCACGTTTGAATTGAGTTTCAACCGCGAAAGATGATCAGCAACTCCATTCTCTACTCCTTTCTTGTCCTTTATCTCAATATCAAACCCTTGGAGCAAAAGAACCCAACGACAAAGACGAGGCTTGAGATCCTTGTTCTGCATCAGATACTTAAGAGCAGCATGATCTGTGTGAACAATTACTTTGCTCCCAATCAAGTATGGTCGAAATTTGTCAAAAAAGAAAACGACCGCAAGTAATTTCTTCTATGTTGTGATGTAGTTCCTCTGAGCATCATCCAACGTTCTGCTGGCATAATAGATAACATGAAGTTTCTTCTCTTTCCGCTGACCCAGAACAGAACCGACAGCAAAATCGCTGGCGTCGCACATAATCTCGAAAGGCAAAGTCCAATCAGGAGGTTGCACAATAGGAGCACTCACCAATGCCTTCTTAATCTCCTCAAAGGCCACAAGACACTCTGGTGTGAAATCGAATTGGGTCTCCTTGCATAATAGGGCGGTGAGTGGGCGGGTTATCTTGGAGAAATCCTTGATAAATCTATTGTAAAACTCAACATGACCCATAAAACTTCTAATATCCTTCACAGAAGTTGGTGGTGGCAGACCTGTCATAACCTGAATCTTAGCTTTATCAGCCTCGATCCCAGCTTCAGAAACCTTGTGCCCAAGAACGATGTCATCCTGAACCATAAAGTGACACTTTTCCCAATTAAGGATCAAGTGTTTCTCTTCACACCTCTGTAGCACCTTGCACAAGTTAGCCAAACAGTCCTTGAACGATGATCCATATACTGAAAAGTCATCCATGAACACCTCTATAAAGTTCTCAATCATGTTTGTGAAGATAGACATCATGCATCTTTGAAAAGTAGCTGGGCATTACACAATCCAAATGGCATTCTCCTGTATGCAAATGTGCCATAAGGACATGTAAAAGTCATCTTCCCCTGATCATCTGGATGAATAGGAATCTGGAAGAAACCTGAATACCCATCGAGAAAACAGTAGTAGGGATGACTAGCCAACCTCTCTAACATCTGGTCAATGAAAGGCAATGGGAAGTGATCTTTCCTTGTGGCCGCATTCAACTTCCTGTAGTCAATGCACATTCGATGCCCAGTGATAGTCCTAGTAGGAATCAACTCATCCTTATCATTCTTCACCACAGTTATCCCTCCTTTCTTAGGAACAACGTACACTGGACTAACCCAAGAACTGTCTGAGATGGCATAGATAACCCCTGCATCCAAGAGCTTCATAACCTCCTTCTTAACCACTTTTTTCAGATTTGGATTCAGCCTCCTCTGATGCTCAATGACAGCCTTTGACTCGTCCTCAAGATGAATCCTATGCATGCACAGATCCGGTGATATACTTGAAATGTCATCAAGAGAATAGCCAAGAGCTTTGCGATACATGCGCAGCTTGCTCAGCAGTAAGGCAACCTCTGCGTTGTTCAAAGAAGCATTAATAATCACAGGGTATGTGGAATTAGGACCAAGAAAACCATACTTCAGATTGGCTGGAAGTGGCTTGAGTTCCACCTTAGGAGCTTTCTCCTCGCTCCAATCTCCAAGCTTAGCAGCTTGCTTGGAACATTCGGCCAACTCTCTGTTTCGTCGTAGGGTATCGACCGACACCAGGGGAGTGTCGATCGATACTGATGGTACAGTGTCGAGCATCTTCGAGTAACCAGCAGCGTTTTCACTCAAGAAAACCTCAGATTCAGCTGAACAGACCAATGCCCTCTCCAACGGATCTTCAGGATGCATCTCCAAGAAGTACTCTTCAGCAATGTCCGTGAAAGTATCAACGAAGAACGTCTGCCCATCGATGGTTGGTCTCTTCATCATCTTCTCCATGTTAAAAGTCATGACCAAATCACCGATGTTAAGAGCTATCTTCTCATTCCTGCAATCAATCAATGCATCAACGGTTGCAAGGAATGGTCTGCCCAAGATAAGAGGATATTTGGGCTCAGCATCATACTTCAGGACAATGAAATCAGTTGGGATCAAGCAATTCCCGATCTTAATAGGGACATCTTCGATTAGCCCCTCTGGAAGTCTCGCTGAGCGATCAGTAAGTATCAAAGATATCCTGGTGGATGTGAAGTCTGTTATACCCATCCTCTTGGCAACTGAGTATGGCATGAGGTTGACACTCGAGCCAAGATCGCATAGAGAACGCTCGAACCTCTCCGTGAATATCGTACAATCCAACACAAAGCTCCCTGGATCTGGAAGTTTCTTTGGGATTATGTTGGTCAAGATTGCACTGCACTCCTGAGTAAACATCACACATCCTTCTTCAAGGTTCACGTTGCTAGACACCATCTTCTTGACATATCTTCTGAAAGCTGGAGAAGTCTTAATAGCATCAAGGAAAGGAAGTTCGACAATCAGCTTGTCCAATATCTGCTTGCATCTAGAGTCTTCTACCTCCTTCTTAGTCTTTCCAACAGCTCTGGGATAAGGTACCCTTGGTATGTAGACTCGTTCTGCAACAACTTTAGGCACCGCATTCAAAATCTCAGGTGTCTGCTCGACAGTAGGCTCAGTATCGACCGACACCTTAGGAGTATCGATCGATACACGGGTTATGGGGTCGTCCCGTTTCAGTATTTTGACTGGTGTCGATCGACACTGGGGTGTATCGATCGATACCCTGGGGATTTCGGAATCCTCATCGTCGAGATCGACGAAATTCTCTGCAGGTAAGCCACCTTTTACTCATGTATTCACCTCTTTTCCACTCCCCAGAGTGATTGCATTGATGTGCTCCCTCCTTGGGTTTTCTCCTCTACCTGGAAGAACACCCTCTTGTCTTTTCACAGCTTCTGAAGTTTGAGCAACCTGAATTTCCAACTTCTTATTGCTCATGCTGAGAGCTTCGATCCTTCCATTCAAGGTCGTGTAAAGATCATCCAACTTCCCATTAAAGCTCATTGTCATCTTATCCTGCCCTTGATTCAGCTGTTCAAGCATAGCCTCGATCTTACTCTCCTGAGTCTTGGGCGGTGGAGATTGATAGGACGAACTCCCATAGTTCCTTATGTAATCGCTGTTTTGCATTGGTTTTTGGGCAAAAGTATTCGCTCCAAAACCTGAGGGCTTGAACCCTCCTTGCTGAAAGTTGTTGTTGAAGTTTCGGTTGTTGTTGTATTGATTCCTCTGACCCTTAAAACCAGAACCACCAATGTAGTTAACATCCTCTACCTCATCCTCATTGAAAACCTCGACCTCCCCGGCAAAAGTGCCAAATTTGATATGCTCAAATTAATACCCTAATAGTACTAAAGCAGTTGTTGTAGTATGTGTAGGGGTCAAACATAAGAACTCCAGAATTCACGCAATAGATTATATAGATCCGAATTAAGCTAAACCAAACAATGAAATTAAATGCGAGTGCGTAAATTAAACAAGTTGTGAATCAATTGGAAAGAAGATAGGCTCAGGGTATTTCTCAGGAATTCAATGAATGTAGATAAACTAACTAACATGATTAAGATTTAGCGCGGTTCTTGAACTCAAATCACTAAAGTATAGCTAACAAACTCTCGTTGCGAAAACTATCTAAGTCTAAATCCTAGAATTTCAAATCTCTTTGCGAATCCTAAAGTCTAAACCAGCTTTTAGTTCAAATTTGATTTGTTCACAAAACAACTAAACCAAATCTCTTTGAGAATAGTTATTTTGCTCACCATAGGTTCTATCAGGTAATTAATCGCACTCTCGTGCCTAATCAATTATCCTAAGATCTAAATTCCATATTTGTCAACCTAGAATTAGCTATGAGAACAACCTATGGTGAAGAACTAATTCAGACGGTGAATCCTAATTAACTAATTAACCTAACATTCAGAGAAAACTCTTATGAGAACCCTGAACCTAACAATGGATCTACTCAGACATGGAGAATGAAAACAACATGATTGAATAGATCATCAAAGAAATCAATAAGAAACAGGAGTTGTCTCTCCAAAAACCAGAGTAGAATAAAGAGTAATCCAGTCTTCAAAATAGCGTAGCCTCCACAATGGCTAAAAAATCTAATTATAATGCTAAAACACGTTTTGGGCTAAATTGTAAATAATAAAGTCTTCTGGGCAATTTTGCAATTTTTCAACTCTTCATAAAAGTCGCGACTTGTGTCTTGGTGCAGTGAGTATCGACCGATACTAAGGTAGTATCGATCGACACTCATGCTTCAAATTGACTTCTCAACTACATGATCTCTGTTTTGCTCCAAAATGCTCCAGAAAGCTCTAATATCTCCAATTATGCTCCAAACGTGCTAAAACCTGTACAAGACTTTAAAAGACTCCAAAATAGTAGAAAGACTATAAAACGGACTTATATCATGGCCTAAAAGGGGTAAAAACCATGATATATAAACTCCCCCAGACTTAGCATTTGTTTGCCCTCAAGCAAATAGAAGACCAAACCAGAGAAAGAAGTTTGAAAACACGGAGACTCACATGTTCTTGAAACACTGCAATGACCCTTTTCCCAAGCACCCAAATGTCACCTAACCAGTTCCAAGACTAACCACCATGTACTTCTCCTTAGGCATTCGCAGCTTCCCCAGACTACACACATTATTTCGCAGCTTCATTCAATTAAACCTATCATCGCCAGTTTCATCGGTGTGATTAATACCAAGAACCTTCTAGATTCTTTCCCATACAATATCATGACAAGGAACCACCCAATTTCACACTTTTTGTATCACTTTCTCTCCCCCATACTTATTTCTTATTTTGTTCTCTTTTTTTTTCTTTTTTTCTTTTCTTTTTAGATTCGCATATATACGTCAAGGTATGAGACGCGAGTATTGATGGTGTTTGCCACCGAATCCCCGGTTCTTCACTCTCAATGTATCAAAGGGTGTAGGTGAATAATGGCATCATAGGAAAATCCTAGCCTCGCTTCCAATCCTCTGTGTGATCATCCCTCACCAAGTAGAATAATGGGATCGCTGAAAACATTCCTAACCCTCTACTTAGGAGAAAATAATTTCATCTTTTATGCTCTTATTTATTAACTTATGATAGGGGAGAGAGATACCATTACTTTAAACACATGGGTTCCTTTGTCAGATATGAATGAGGAATCAAGCTCTATGAATACTAACCACGTCGATGAAGTGCAAAAATTTGGCTCAGGCTTTAAAAGAACTCTGCTGGAAACATGTGTGTCTTCTAGTTAACTGATCAGCCTTTGGATTTTTCATTAGTCGATCTGTAACTGATTCTGTAACAGTGGACACTCGGAAGCAAAGTCAAAACAGTAGATTCAAGAACAAGATCATAATCTAACAAAATTTTGACTCAATAAAACAAATTTGACACAAAAACGACTGACTCTAAGAAAAACAAACACGTTGTCAGCAACTACCTCCCCCAGACTTAAACAACATTGTCCTCAGTGTTATCTAGTCTAGAGTTCGGTAAAAGAAAACAAAAGAGTTGAGTGGATTGGTGAAAATCGAAGGAGGCTTACATGGGTGGCAGGTGTCGATCGATACCATGTTGGTATCGATCGATACTCGTAGCAAGTTTCTGCTCCTTTGTCGCGTGGATGGTGTCGATCGATACCGGGATGGTGTCGATCGATACTGCTATTCTGAATATGCTTCTTCACGTGAAACACAAAACCAAAAACCAAAAATCAAAACAAAAATAATAGAAAAACTTATGTATAACTTACCAGTGGGTTGCCTCCCACCAAGCGCTTGTTTTACGTCACAAGCTGACTTTGCTCAGGTGATTAGTCAGAGCGAGGTTGAGAACTCACTCCCATGCAAGTTCCACAGCTAGATACTTGCAGACTCAGAGTTTTACTCAACATGCTCTCTATAACCTCCTTTCCTTTCTCTTTCAGCTCTGGAGTAAGAATGATTCTAGCCTTGGAGAATGGTTTTGAGGTTCCTTTGCACTTCACCTTGTACTCAATCGAGTCCCCATCACACTTCTGAGGAATTAAAGTCATAGAGGGAGCACCTTTGATTCTTTTGCTCTTTACCTTCTTCGTTGCCTTAGCTGTTTTGACGTCTTTCTTGGTGATGACAGAATGACTATCTTGAAGGTCTATGACAGTGGGCGCGTCAGGAGGCTCTTCCAAAAGATCAACTACCAACGTCTCTCCTGTGGCAACATCGATGCAAGAGACACATGTGGGAGTTTAGTAGGAATGGCTTCGTAGTACACCACTTTGTCAATGTATGAGAATGAGATTTTCTTGCTGGGTGTGTCCATAATGGCACCGACCGTAGCCATGAACGGTCTTCCAAGAATCAATTGCGTAGTAGATCTTGCACTCATCTCCACAACCTGAAAAGCAGTAGGAACCAGACAATCTCCTACTTCAACCATCAAATCAAGGATTGTACCGTATGGAAGTGAGGTGATACAGTTCGCGTATGTGATGGATGTCTTGGGAGGTCGAATATCAGCTTTCAATCTCTCTGCAATTGCCCTTGACATGACATTGACGCTAGCCCCCGAGTCAACGATAGACTCTTTAAATTTAACTTCAGAAATAGAGCATGGAACTGAGAATATTCATGGGTCTTCCCTCTTGGTCAACTGCCTCAGCGGTAGTGACTTGCTTCTTGCCTTGATAAAGAGTACTTCGATCTCTTCCAGAGTTTCTCTGCAATCTCGGAAGTGACTCAGCAGAGGGCGGTACTCTATAGCTTCTTCAAAAGTCAGTGTGTGGGGAATCCTTCGTACCATCTTCTCAAAGCCATGCAGCTGCTTTGGAGAAATGGGGTTCATGAGATGTCTAGGTGGTCGAGGGTATGTCACCTTAGGCTTGTAAACCCTTTCTTCAATCAACTCATGTGTCTTCTCGACCTCAGGGGCAGTGTCGATCGATACAGGGGTGGTATCGATCGATGCCTTCGCTCTGGAATCGTCCCTAGCAGAACTTTGGACGTGTGTCGATCGATACAAGGGAGTATCGGTCGATACAGGGGTGGTGTTCGAAATCGCATCGTCATTCTCGGCAAGATTGACGAAAATCTCTACAGTTGAGCACTTCTGCACTCCTAAGTGTACCTCTTTTCCACTCCTCGAGGGGATAGCAGTGACGTATTCGTTCTGTGAATGAACCATCAGTCCCTTGATAGTTGCTGCAGTCTGAGCTACCTGAGTTTCCAACATCCTGTGGTTAGTACTGAGAGCCTCGATTTTCCCATTCAGATCGGTGTACAGAGCATCCAACCTTCCACTTAAATCCATTGTCATCTTCTGCTGTCCCTGAAGAAGCTGTTCAAGCATGGACTCAACTCTGCTTTCAGGAGCTCTGGGTGGTGTGGGTGGGCATTGATACATTTGATCTTGAGATCCAACTCCATCAATGTAGTTAAGATATTCCACTTCATCCTTTTCAGCAGGACGAAAAGCCTTCTGCTGCTTGCCCATCAACAAATTATGCACCGAATCCAGCTTCGCATGCATTTTAGCAATCTGCGATCCATCAACACCTCCGTGCAGCCTTTTCCGCTCGAGACAGCACTCTTGGTGCTATTGCTAAACGCCAAGTTCTCAATGAGCACATACGCATCGTCAGGATACCTCGTGTAGAAATTTCCATTGCTCGCAGCATCTAGAGCCATCTGATACCTCCAATCAATCCCTCTGAAAAAGATTCTCAGCAACTGAACCTGAGTGAATCCGTAATGTGGACAATCCCTCTGATAAGATCTGAATCGCACCCAAGCAGCCTTAAGTGCCTCTGTCGGTCCTTGAGAAAACTGAGAGATCTTGTTCATGAGTTCCTCGGATCTCGCATCATCGAAAAAGTCGTTCAGGAACTCATTCTTTGTCTCATCCCAGGTAGTCAGTGATCCAGCTGGCAACTGCTTCAGCCAATAAGCTGCATCCCCACCAAGAGAGTATGGGAAAAGCTTACAGAATAGGTAGTCGTAGGACACTCCATTGCATTTGATGCTAGAGAGCAAATCCTCGAACTTCTCAATATGATCCATGAGGTGTTCATGAGGAAGACCATGAAAAGGGTGCTGACCCACAAGAGTGAAGTATGCATGTTTCAGCTCAAAGTCATTCCTCTGGAAAGCAAGTGGACGAATCGCTGATCGATTGGCATAGAACTGATCAGGCCTGTTATACTCTCCAATTGTCCTACCACGATCAACCACATTATTCCCAACATTCACAACAGCTGGAGGGACAATGATGTTTCCATCTCCATCAAGTCGTTGCCCTCTCTCATTGCACAATTGACCCTCTTGGTCTCTCAAAGCTCCAGCATCATCACGAACCAAAATTATTGGATTGTTCATCTCTGCTGGCGTCTTTGCTTTCCTGTTTGTGCGTTCCAAAAGTGCTAGTTGCTCGTTTGACAGATTAAGTAGCAGAATATTCTTGTTCCTTCTGGATTCACGAAGAGGCATGCAACCTGAAACACGAAAGTCAAGAACGTAAGTAACAAAAAAACGTGACGGGTATCGATCGATACCACTAGGGTGTCGATCGATACTCGACGATTTAGACGAAATTCTTAGCTAAAATCTAATGGCGAAATTGAGTCCCCGGCAACGGCGCCAAATTTGATATGCTCAAATTAATACCCTAAAAAGTACTAAAGCAGTTGTTGTAGTAATAGTAGGGGTCGAACACAAGAACTCATGATATCACTCAATAGATTATATAGATTCGAATTAAGCTAAACCAAAAGATGTAATTGAAATGCAAGTGCGTAAATTAAAAGTGTTGTAAGTCGATTGGAAGAAAGATAGGCTCATGGTATTTCTTAAGAATTCAATGAATGTAGATAAACTAGCTAACATGATTCAGATTTAGCGCGGTTCTTGAACTCAAAGCACTAAAGTATAGCTAACCAACTCTCGGTTCGAAAACTATCTAAGTTTAAATCCTAGAATTCAAAATCTCTTTGCGAATCCTAAAGTCTAAACCAGCTTTTAGTTCAGGTTTGATTTGTTCACAAAACAACTAAATCAAATCTCTTTGCGAATAGCTATTTTGCTCACCCTAAGTTCTATCAGGTAATTAATCGCACTCTCGTGCCTAACCAATTATCCTAAGATCTAAGTTCTAGGTGATCAGGCTAGAATTAGCTTTGAGAACAACCTAAGGCGAAGAACTAATTCAGATGGTGAATCCTAATCATTCAATTAACCTAACATTCAGAGAAAACCCTTATGAGAACCCTGAACCTAACAAGAGAACTACTCAGACATGGTAATTGAAACAATAAACATGACTGAAATAATACTCAGATATATAATAAAGAGTAGAGTAACAAGAGGGTTCGAAATCTTCTCTCGGACGAACAGAGTCTCCAACTTGTCTCCCTCAGAAAGCTCTCTCACAAAACCAGAGTAGAATAAAGCGTAGTCCAGTCTTATCAGCCAAAGCGGCTTAAAAACCTAACTTAAACTCCTAAAACACGTTCTGGGCTTAATTGTAAATAATAAAGTCTTCTAGGCAATTTTGCAATTCTTTAACTCTTCATAAAAGTCGCGACTTGTGTCTTGCTGCAGTGAGTATCGATCGATACTAGGGTAGTGTTGATCGATACCGAGGCTTCATATCGGGTACTCAGCTACACGAACTTCTGCTTTGCTCCAAAATGCTCCAAAAAGCTCCAATATATCCAATTATGCTCCAAACGTGCTAAAACCTGTAAAAGACTCTAAAACACTACAAAATAGTAGAAAGACTCTATAAAACGGACTTATATCATGGCTTAAAAGGGGTAAAAACCATGATATATCAATGAGCAAAAGAGGCCCAAGGAATTGGAGAGCCTCAATGACAAGATTGACAAGCTTCTCCATTCCTATCAAAAGCATGTTCATTTTGTTGGGGACAATGAGGACAACCAAGGTTATCAAGATGAGGTTGTAGATGGGGCTACCCAAGAGGAGATGAACAATGTGGTTAATCAAGGATACCAAAGGGGCGGTTTCAACCAAAATTACCGGAACCACCCTAACTTCTCTTACCGGAACCCAAATGTGGAAAATCCACAAGATCAAGTGTACCCTCAACAACACCAAGCCAACCAAGGTGGTCAACAACGGAACTTCACTTCCCAACAACAAGACCACACCTCCAACAACCAAGGCTATGTTCCTAAGAATACTTTTCAAGGGAACAAAGGCGGGTTTCGAGCCAAAGCACCTTTCATTGCTCCACCCGGTTTTCAACAAGGCTTTGTCCCCCAAGGTCAAGCAACTACGTCTAAACCGCAAGAGCTTGACTTGAACACCATGTTTCAACAACTTCTCAAGGGACAAGCGGAGATCAATACAAGGGTAGATTGTTCTTACAACGATCTTAACTCCAAGCTTGAGACATTGAGCTCCAAGGTTAAACAACTTGAAGGCAAGGGAACCGCTTCTTCCTCAAGGTCACAAGGTCAACTACCGGGAAAGCCCGATACCAACTGTAATGCCCCAGTACTCGGCTATAAATCGGCCAAAAGGAATTTTTGCCGAGATGGAAACCAATTTGGCCTAGGTTAGACAGAAGTACCGGGGGTAGACCGAGAGGGTTGTCACCGATGGACCGAGTGACTGAACCATGAAGTCTAACCCGGTAGTCTAAGGGCTGGAAAGGTGAAAGTCTGGTCGAGGCACCTTTAAGGAATTGTCCGCGAAAATTGGGCCAAGGGCTTGGAACTCTAGTTTTACCGAGAGAACCTTCGCGGCAGGATGCCGGCAGACATGCAGTAGGAGATGGGCTCGAACAGACTCGGGGAAAACATGTGGACCTGGTATGGCCACAACCGTTGCTTAGGTAACCGCTTTTGGATAGGACCGGGAAAAGTCCACAATAGCGGCTACGGATAAGGACGGAAACAGATAAGCATGAGTTGTGGATAAGTATGAAGTTGCGGATAAGCATGAAGTTGCGGATAAGCATGAAGTTGTGGATAAGCATGAAATTGTGGATAAGCATGAAGTTGTGGATAAGCATGAAAATCATTTGGATAAGATCAAGAACATGTGTCGGACAACGGGAATGGATTAGTGTCTTTAGGTTGTTGCATGTGTTGCAAGTTTCGCGCCCATAGAGCTTCGGTGCCACCTCGTGCTTGCCATAACCGCCCTTGAACTCCTATAAATACCCAGCCCTAGTGCTTAGTTTTAGCATTCAAAAAGGTGAGGAAATCATAGAGAGTAAACCTTGGGCCGTTGGGAAACATGTCGGGTAGGATCGCTAAGTGATCGGAGGCCAAGTTGAGAATCTGGTCGATCGCTTTAGGGTTCATCGTCTAACCCACGTTGAAGAAGCTTGGTCGGATAGAGTTCGGCGTAGGCTGCCCGAGAGTAGTCTTTTGTTTAACCAGGCTAAGGTGAGTTCTGGTGATGCTTGTTGCATGTGCGATCATGTGCCATATGGTTCGGCCATGTTGTAAATTGTCTTTGTTTTTATATATATTAATCTTGCGTGAGGTTTTACGTAGACCTAGGCTTGATTAATTTTGCTTGCGTAATTTATGGGAATTATTGCGTAAAGCTTGGATTGAGTATAGGTTACTCAGGTTATTGAACATTTATGCTTTGCTGAATTCATACTTGCATGGTATTGCTTGATGAATATTTTGAGTATTGTTGTCATAGTGAGACAATCGTTTTACTCGTTATGTTATCGAATTGGTTAGTTAAGGGTATGCAATTTAACTAGGTGTTATTGCATAATTAACTAACGGGAGGGCGATGTCTTGATTGTCCCATTGTTCGGGCTGGCTCGCAACCAGCCGAACCTACACGACGGTGTAGTGATTAGTCTGGGGAGGACTAACAGGAATGTAGCCGGATTAGACTTTGTGTCTAATGGCAAGAGAGACATTGCCTGAGGGGAAATCAGAATCGCCGTGTGCCAGAAGGATTTGGCCGTGTGCCAAAAGGAATTGGCTGTAGTAGCATGCTACGTTATAATTATGTCGTTGTGTTGCATTCATGCTTAGTATGTTGTTGTAGCTTCCGCATGCGTATACTCGGGGTAGTATACTTGGTTATTGCATTGCTTGCTTGGTTGCGTGCATTGCATATTGAATGTTATTTGGGATTTCCGGGATGGGTTACTGCATGTTTAGGGGAACCTGGACTCATTGAGCGAGTAGCGCTCATTCCCGTTGTTAAACTGTTTTGCAGGTAACCATAGTGGGAAACCTTAGAGGGAGCACAGACGTTAGGAAGCCGGTGTAGTGTTTGTTGTCTTTGTAAAGATGGAATTTGTAGATTCAATGTATGACTCGATTTGGGTAGTAGACCCTGGCGCCAAACGCTTTGTAAGTACTTGATTTTAAGTCGAATGAAAATGAGTTTTCTTATAAAGCCTTGTGTACTAGTGATATTAGTCTTGTCTGGACTAACACAACTCTCAGTCACGGTACGGGTTGCAAAGCCTTAGGCCATGACCGAGAGGTCAGACGCTCATGTCTGGACAGCTGGGGCGGAAGAATTTGTTTGGAAACCTCGGCTGGCCGGCCGCGAGTGTCAACCCGTAACGACTCCGGCCCGTCTCTTGGCCTGGTCGGCCATAGAGCGGTTCGGGGGCGTTACACCAACCCCAAGGAGTATGTGAATGCCATCACACTAAGGAGTGGTGCGGTCTTGCCTACTAGAGAAACTTCTCCTACTCTCAACGAGGACATTGAGAACCCAAGTGGGGGGGGGGGGGTGGAACTTGAGACTCAAGATGAAGTTGGTAGTTGAAGACACGGTTTTGGAAGGCAAAGAAAAGGGTAAACGGGTTTAAGAGATCAAGACCAAGGTTGTTGCTCAAGAGAAGCCCAAGAAGAGAGAGACCTTGTTTATCCCACCACCACCTTATGTGCCAAAGGTTCTGTTTCCCGGACGCTTCAAGAAGCAACTGTTGGAAAAGTACAAGACGGTGTTTGATAGACAAATGGCCAAGGTTGAGCTTACCATGCCTTTGGTGGATGCATTTTTACTTATGCCTCAATATGCCAAGTTCCTCAAAGATGCCGTGAAAGAAAAAGCTAAGGAGATGGAGTCCATGGTAGTATTGACTCATGAGTGTAGCACCATCATCCAAAAGAAGGTGGTACCTAAGAATCTTGGAGATCCGGGTAGTTTCACTCTCCCATGTGCTTTGGAACCTCTAGTATTCAACAATTGCCTTTGTGATTTGGGTGCTAGTGTGAGTCTAATGCCGTTTTCCGTTGCTAAGAGATTGAGATTCACGAAGTACAAAGCTTGTAGGATCTCTTTGGTCCTAGCGGATAGAAGCGTGAGAGTACCAATTGGGCTACTAGAAGACTTGCCAATCGCGGTTGGAGATTTCATTGTCCCAACGGATTTCGTAGTCTTGGAGATGGATGAGGAGCCAAAAGACCCATTGATCTTTGGAAGGCTCTTCTTGGCAACCGTGGGAGCGATCATCGATGTGAGGAAATGCAAGATTGACTTGCACTTGGGTAAAGATGAGGTGCTTGAATTCAACATCAATGACATCATGAAGAAACCCACTATAGACGGTCAATGCTTCTACATAGAGATCATGGATGAATTGGCGGATGAACTCCTTAAAGAGTTGAATCTTGAAGATGGCTTGCAAGTTGCTTTGACTAAGGACCAAGGTGAACATGGGTACTTGGGTGAGGAAAGTGAAGGCTACAAGTTGATTTTGGATTCACACAAGCCAATGGTTAAGGAAACTTCGGTCATTGACTTGGGCGTTCAAGGATTGAAGTGTGAAGACGGTTCTACATTGGGTTTGGTACAAGAAAGCTTTTCTTTGGAAGTGGAGCATGATGAGAACGTGGTAGAGGCTAGCAATGGTAAGTCTAGCATGGATGACGATTGGAACGAGCTTAAGGCGCCTAAGGTGTACCTCAAACCTCTTCCTAAATGGCTAAGGTACGCTTTCTTAGGTCCCAATGAGTCTTTCCCGGTGATAGTTAATGATGAGCTTAGTGAAGATGAAATTGCCACACTCTTGAAAGAATTAAAAAAATTTAGAAAGGCAATTGGATACTCTCTAAGTGACATTAAGGGTATTTCTCCATCTCTTTGCACACATAGGATCCATCTAGAGAGCGAATCGATGACTTCCATTGAACACCAACGTGGGTTGAATCCTAATTTGAAGGAGGTGGTCAAGAAAGAGATTCTAAAGCTCCTAGATGCGGGGGTTATCTATCCTATCTCCGGTAGTGCATGGGTATCCCTGGTCCATGTGGTGCCTAAAAAGGGTGGAATCATAAAGAATGATAAAAATGAGTTAATACCAACTAGGACTATCATCGGTCATAGGATGTGCATTGATTATCGAAAACTTAACTCCACCACTAGGAAAGATCACTTCCCTCTTCCTTTCATTGATCAAATGCTCGAGACACTTGCTAATCACCCGTTCTATTGCTTTTTAGATGGTTATTCGGAATTCTTTCAAATTCTCATTCACCCGAATGACCAAGAGAAGACGACATTTACATGTCCCTATGGCACCTTTGCTTATCGAAGGATGCCGTTTGGACTATGTAACACACCCGCCACATTTCAAACGTGCATGATATCGATCTTCTCGGATCTAATTGAGGAGATGGTCGAGATCTTCATGGACGACTTCTCGGTCTATGGCTCCTCGTTCTCTTCTTGTTTGTCTAATCTTTGTAGGGTGCTAAAAAGGTGCGAGGAGACAAACTTGGTGCTAAATTGGGAGAAATGCCACTTTATGGTGCGGGAAGGCATTGTGCTATGACACAAGATCTCAGAAAGGGGTATTGAGGTTGATAAGGCGAAGATTGAAGTGATGATGAGGTCGAGCCTCAAACTTGCTATGCGACGACGGAAAAGGAGTTGTTGGCGGTGGTATTTGCTATGGAGAAATTCCGCTCATATGTGGTTGGCTCCAAGATTGTGGTATACACGGATCATGCGGCTTTGAGGTATATACACGCCAAAAAGGATACCAGGCCGAGACTTCTCTGATGGATTTTGCTACTTCAAGAGTTTGACATGGAGATTGTGGACAAGAAGGGTATTGAGAACGGAGTTGCGGATCATTTGTCTAGAATGCGCATTGAAGACCTTGTCCCGATCAATGATTCACTCCCCGAGGAGCAATTGATGTTGGTGAGTGTATTAAGGAAAGGAGTTGAAGCCGTGAGGTGTCTCGAGAGTGCAAACGGATTACAAGACGGTAAGCTACCATGGTTTGCAGATTTGGTGAACTACTTAGCTTGTGGAAGAGAGCCGCCCAACTTGGAGGGCTACAAGAAGAAGAAATTCTTTCATGACGTAACAAGGTACTATTGGGATGAACCGTTCTTATACAAGTTGTGTTCGGATAGATTATATCGAAGATGTGTGGCGGAAGAAGAAATGAACGGAATCTTGTTCCATTGCCATGGCTCGGCCTATGGAGGTCATTTTGCTTCATTCAAGACGGCTACAAAGGTTCTCCAATCCGGTGTTTGGTGGCTTAGCTTGTTTAAAGACGCTCATGCTTTTGTCTCCGCTTGTGATGCGTGCCAAAGAAAGGGGAACATTGCTAGAAGAGATGAGATGCCTCAAAATTCTATTCTTGAGGTTGAAAGTTTTGACGTTTGGGCATTGACTTCATGGGACCGTTCCCCTCTTCATATGGAAACCAATATATCTTGGTAGCGGTAGACTACGTGTCCAAGTGGGTCGAAGCAATCGCTAGCCCGACCAATGATGCCAAGGTAGTTCTCAAGCTTTTCAAGACTATCATCTTTCCGAGGTTTGGGGTGCCAAGAGTTGTCATAAGCGATGGGGAAAGCCACTTCATCAACAAGGTCTTCGAGAGTCTACTCAAGAAGCACGAGGTTAAGCATAAAGTGGCCACACCATATTACCCTCAAACAAGCGGCCAAGTGGAGGTCTCAAACTGCCAAATCAAGGCCATTCTAGAGAAAACCGTGGGTAGTTCGAGAAAGGATTGGGCTAAGAAGCTAGACGATGCATTATGGGCATACCGGACGGCGTTCAAAACACCTATTGGGACTACACCGTTCAATCTTCTCTACGGGAAGTTATGCCACTTACCGCTCGAGCTTGAGTACAAGGCCATGTGGGCCGTGAAGCTCCTCAATTTCGAACTCAAGTCGACACAAGAGAGGCGTTTGATCCAACTTCAAGAACTCGATGAGATTAGGCTTGAAGCCTATGAGAGCTCCAAGATTTACAAAGAAAGGACTAAAGCCTTTCATGACAAGAAGATTGTGCGTAAGGACTTCAAGGCCGGAGATCAAGTCTTGCTCTTTAACTCCCGGTTGAAACTATTTCCCGGGAAGCTACGGTCTAGGTGGTCGGGTCCTTTCGAGATCAAAGAAGTGAGACCTTATGGAGCCATTGTCCTCGTGAACAAGAACGGAGAAGAATTTGTTGCAAACGGGTAAAGACTCAAACTGTACCATGCCAATGAAATTGTTGAGGAGAGCGTCTCACTTTCTCTCAATGATGTTCCTTCCGCCTAAGCGGGTAACCAACGTCGAACTTAGTGACGTTAAACAAAGTGCTCTTGGGAGATACCCCAAGCTTATCTTTGTATATACTTTTCATTTTATGTTTTTCTATCTTTTCTAGTTCTTTTTGATGTTTTGTTTAAGTGTTGTTAGGATCTTGACGGGCTGCGGGGTCTTGGATCGATGAGCGCAAATCGGAAATCTGGAGGACCATACCGCTCCATCATGGGTCGGTATGGTGGATCGGTATTGGGGCAGAGAGTTGTATCGACCGAATGCACCGAGCGAGAACGGATCGATGTATGACGAAGAGGAAGCACCTAATAAAGCATACCGACCGATTCCCAGTCGGTACTAATCAAACGGTACGATGAAAAATATTTTGTGCCGATCGGTTAGTGCTGAGCCAGAATGGATTAGTACGGAGAGCAATTCTTGCCGGACGACTCTTAGCCAAGATGTTTCCAACCCGTGACGGTTTTAGCCGAGGGGATTGTGCCCGAGACGACTTTTAGCCGGCTAGAGGGAGAGGAAGACACGCCGAAGGCGTAAAGGAGAAATTCTATGCCGAATGATTAGTACCGATCGAGAACCGAACGGTATAGGAAATAAAACTTTCCCCGAAGCGAACTCTAGCCGACACAACTTCAACTCGGGACGAGTTTTTAGCCGAGACAGTTTCTCCGCGGATGATTTTAGCCGAGGGATCAGTGCCGGTCGACTTGTACCGGTTCATAATGGGTCGGTATGGAAAAAAACGTTCGTACCGCACGGCCTATGCCGATCAAGGACCGAACGGTGGGGAGAAAAATGCTCATACCGCGCAACCTGTGCCGATCACGGACCGAACGGTGGGAGGAAAAAGGTTTATACCGCCTGGTTTATGCCGATCCAGAATGGATCGATACAGAAAAGTCAACGCGGGTCAACGCATTTTATGCGCATTTAACCCTACCCAGACCCACCCGAACCGACCCGACGCGCCGCCTTCCTCCTTCCTCCTGCGATAAGTTTCGCGACCTCTTCTCCTTTCTCTCTAATTCCTTTTTCTGTTTGCCATAACTTTCGCTCTAGTTACTCAAATTTTGCGATTCAAAGTGCTGTGAACTCGAATTTTTGTTCTCTTTTTGGATCTGCCATCATAATTCTCACTTGTGCACTCATCCCCAAGGTATTTCACCGAAAATTTCCTTGCAAAACCATGAATTTGTTCTTGAGTTGAAACTCCATGGGTGTATTTGTGTGATGCATCTAGCTCGACTTTAGCCTTGGGGTTTGCTAGGAAATGATTGAATTGCTGTTTTCTTTGAGCCGGAATGTGATTTTGATGGAGAATTTGCAAAATTTGTGTTCTTAACTCTTGGTGGAGATTTGATGAAAATGAGCAAATTTAATGAAAAATTCTTGAGATTTTAGGAGTTTAATCTATGGGCTTGAGTGTAATGGATTGTTTTGTTGAATTAAACCACTTCTTTCTCATGAAATTTATCTCAACTTTGTTGCTCATCATCGATTTTGATCTATGCTTTCGTGAAACTCATGATTTCTTCGAGATATTGTAGGAATGATGGGACGAACGAGGGCTGCCACGAAGCAAGATGAAGCTCAAGCTCAAACCGAGGACAATGCAATAGTTGTTGCATCGAGTTCTCGAGCCAAGAAACCTGTTGATGCGACAAGCGCTAAAGCTAAAGGCAAGCAAATAGCCATTGTCGAAAAACCCACGGGCAAGAAAAAGGAAAAGAGTGCGGCTAAAGACAAGGGCAAAGTGGTTGCTATTCCGGACCCTCCAACCACGGAACAATGCTTTGAAAAACTCATCGACATGGATTTTGAGCAAGGCCGATTCGCGGATGTCGTTGTGCTAGAGAAGATGGGGATTCTCGAAGACGTGGCAACGATCTTCGATACCATGGGCCTTGGACGATTCTTACACATGAAGGAGCAAGCCCACCATGTGCTTACATGCCAATTTCTCTCTTCTCTAAAGGTGGCTTTCTACGACGAGCACCACAAGAAGGCAAATGCACAAACCGGGTTTGGAGAGATTGGGTTTGTGGTGAATGGCAAGGACTATCGAATGAGCTTCCATGAGATTTGCCAAACATTCGGTTTCCGTGAAGAGGGAACAAGTGGGAGCCCGTACTTTCATTACCCCAAGAACGAGCTTAAGCGAGTATGGGAAACCATTGGTTATGGGGACTATCGCCCGGGTGGAAACAAAACCACTCACATCCGTAACCCGGCGATTCGATATGTACACAAGGTGCTGGCTCATATGTTTTTCGCCAAAGTGGAGTTCGGTACGGTTACACTCGACGAACTCGAGTTGATGGCTCTCGGGTTAAGACCCCTTATCCCGGTTTTCCCCAACGGGACGGTTTTCCGAGGAAGCGAGAGGACCCCATCTCTTGCGACTCTCTTGGTGAGACGTTTCTTTTGCTATAAGGCGTGGGCATATGAGACCAAGAACAAGAAGTCCGCCATAAGCATTGGTTGGCTTGTGACGCCCATTCTAAAAGCCAAGGGGGTTAAATTGTCGAACGCGAAAGCGGAATGGGATTTGATGGATGAGTCGTACCTCATACGCACAAGGTTCCTCAAGGGAAGGATCGGACCATTGCTCGCATACAACGTCAAGCTCGGTAGAAAAGAAGCGGTGCAAGTTTTACTACCCAATGCGGATCTCACTCGTCTCGAAAACCGGCGGAACATCTCCTTCTACCCCGACAAGGACCAACTTTACAACCCGGCCATGGACCCACCCATCGGCCTAGCTCGCAAGGAAAAGGCCGAGAGGAGTAGGGCCTCAAGGGCAAGTGTAACTGAGGAACCCTCTCATTCCGAGGACGAAGCCGCTAGTCTACCACTTCCTATACCCACCTACGGAAGCGAGCGGTACCATTTCGAGCCGTTCGATGGAGCAATGGGCGATCCCGCCACTAGACACGCACACCATCAAACGAGACTCCTCCAAAGGTGGTGCAAGTGGCAGGACCGAACAATGAGGAAGATGGCGAAGACGATCAAGAGTTTGAAGGCAACGATCAAGGAGCTTAAGACTAAAAGCTCTTGCAAAGCGGCTAGCGATGGCCACAGAGAGACACGGGCCACAAACCGCCATGAGATTGGCGAAGGCTCACATGGCGGAGACATGATGGATCATGAGGAGGCATGTCGTTCCTTGGCTCGTAGAGAGAAGGCAGAAAAACGAAAGGCCCTGAGATCTCCATCACCGTGCTCTAGCAGCCCCTCCTTCTCAATGGGGTCTTCCTCCTCATCTCAAGACTACTAGGTAACACTCCAACACCCTTGTACATCATTTTTCTTTTCTTGAGTCTTGCATTGTATAGTTATTTTTGTCTCTTGTTTTTGGTTCTTCCTTAGAATTTATTTCACACCGAGACGTTGTGATTTAAGTTTGGGGGAGGGACCGGCATCTAATCATGTTTATTTTGATCTTATTTTTCTATTTTGCACTTTGAGTCTCATGCATTCATGCATTCATCTAAGGCATAGAAAAACCAAAAAAATCGAAAAATTTGAAAATTTTAAAACACAAAAAGAAGTCATTTAGTTTGCATTTCACGAATAGGATCGAGTCTAGTGACATATAGGTTGCATCGCACGTGCATAGGGAGCAATGATGATTTTTTCTTGTAGAGTTTCATCTTAAGAGCTCGGTCCAATATCCTCGTTGCTAGTTGTTTGATGCTTTGATCTCGTATTTGAAATAAAGGACAAACCATGTTTTCTCGTGTCTCATTACTTAGGTCTTAGCTGAAACAAGTGTGAATCGAGTCCAATCCTACCTAAGTGATAACCTCAATTTTGACACATTAATTATCGTGGTTATGCATGTTAATGTGGATTCATGGATACCGATACACATATTCGAGCTATCATCCTCCTTTTACCACTCTTTGTTAGCTCGAATAGCCGGTTCCCCCCTTTGGAATGGTTAACCATTCCCATAACCCAACCGTCCTTCAAACCAAAAACCATTTGTGAGTGACGTGAGGCCTTTTCCGAATCAACTAGGCAAAAAGTGTTGAGTTTAGAACGACAAAGAGAAGCTTCCATGTAGAACTAGCCCGAACTCAAAGGGCTAGACATAGGTTAGGACTAGATAGGATGGGAGTTTGGGGATAAAGAAAAGAAAGAGAAAGTAGAAATGGGAAGAGATTGGGAAAAGAAATAGGGGATAAGCAAAAGTTGAAATGGTTGGCAAGAAAAGTGTTGAAAAAGCTCTAAGTATCGAAAGAAAATAGTCTCTAGTTTTAAAAGAAAAGAAAAAGAGCCAAAAATGGCTAAGGTACAAGAAAATGAGAAAAGAGAGACTAGAGAAAGTAAAAGAAGGGCTAAGTGAATAAAAATGTTGTAAGCCAAGCCATTTGGAGAAGAAGGAAATCCCCTAGGTGCTTAAGTGAAGAGAAAAAGTGAGACCAAGTGAGTAATGAAGGCTAATAGCCATGTGAAAAAGGGTAGCTTAGGAAGGGTCATCATTGGGGCTTAGAGATTAGGAGTTAAGATCGATATGAGGCATTGGGTAGATGGGAGTCATCCTTGTATGCATCTATTGGGCTTTACTCTTAACATTTTGCATTAGTTGATTCCTTTTGAGAGATCCCTTTGCATTGAAGTAACCCCATTCATTTGAGATCACTTTTATCTCAAGACTTTTTACCATGGCCAAATGAATTCACTTAACTTGCATAAGCATGATTCACTCGAAACAATTTAATGAATGTCAAAGGATTGGATGAGAGGAATGCATGTGTAGGTTGAGACTTGAGCTTGATTCATGTAGGGAAGGGATATGGCTAGCTCCTTTTGAGTAGACTTGTTTGATCGCATCTTAGAGCTAGCAACTTGGACATTGAGCTTGATTTCTTTTTATGATACTTGTGGATTTGAGCTCCCGCTTTCAAACCTCTCTCCCTATTTGCTCGTGTTTGTTCGCTTGAGGACAAGCAAAAGAGTAAGTTTGGGGGAGTTGATATCCTCATAATTTGCATCATTTGAGCATTCATTTGCCTTAGGTTTTATTTCTTTTGCCCCAATTAGAGTATATGATGTTTTGCATTAGGTCCTAGCGAGTCTCGCATGTTTTGGAGTCTTTCCTAGGTACTGTTGGTGGTGAGTTTAGCACTCCCCGGTTTAGCCCGGTTTGAACCGAGACCGTCCCAACTAATCCCGGTTGACGACGGCTCGAACCCGAAAGGAAAGCCCACGAAACATTCGCCGAACTCCGAACTAGAAAGAAAGGTCCGCGAGAGACTGATAACCGATAAACCGATAAGAATCTGAAGGAACGCCGAACTTGAATCCAGATCGGCCGAACTTGAATCTAGATCGGCAAAACACGATCCGATCAACGATGATTCAAGTTCGGCAAGGAAGTTCGCGCAATAACAACCGAGCTCAAATCAAACCGAACTCATCATAATCGATTGTAAATGTAAGGATCAAATCCTCGTCTCGGTACCGAGATCGGTCCGTTTCAATCCGATCGACGACGGTCCGAGATCGGTAAAGGAAGGATCAACATGCGACCGCCGAACTACGACATACCGAGCTCATCGGTCTCAACCTGTCATAGTCAGAACCCACTTCCGGAATGCGCGGAAAGTACGTTTTACTTTCCGCAAAGTACATCCGACTTTACGGAAAGTAGGTCTTGATTTGCGGAAAGGGAAGATTGACTAAAACTTTTAATCCGGGATTTGCGGAACTTCTCCGGATTCGGGGGAAAGTCTAAAGCCACCGAGAAACATCTATAAATAAGGAGGTCCCGACTACATTTTGAAAGAGGAAAAAAAAAATCCGCAGTACATTTTTAGAGAGAGAAAGTGAGGGCTCGAAATCCGATCTCGACCTCATGACCGACCTCGAAATATTTTTGTAAAACTCCGACTAAGTTCGATTCAGTAAAACGAAATACCGATTCGCATTCCAACTCTTTTACTCTTGTGATTTCTACGATCAACAGGTACTTGGAAGCGTTTTGGGGGGGGGGGGAATAGGAGCCATGGAACCAAGCTTGATCGGACTTGAAGCAAAAGAAGATGGCTAAGGCAAAAAGGGCAGTTTGTAGAGGACTGTACCAACCCATCATGGGTCGGTACGTTCGATCGGTATTGAGGCAGAGAGTTGTGCCGATCCATAGCTCAATTTGTACCGCTCCAGAACCGACCGGCACACTCCCCTGGATCATCCGTTTTCACTCAGCCACCCTTTCTTCTTGGCCTACACCGGCCTGATCGGTATCAAGGCAGAAGGAAAAGCCGACCTAAGGAGCCTTCCCATACCGACCTGGAATGACGCGGCACAAATCCTCAAGAAAATTAGTACCAACCCACTCTCGGTCGGTACTACCGCACGGTACTAGCCCAGCGATCACTCGATCCATTTCTGCCGGCTAAAACTCATCCCGCATGACCAGGCACGCCTCGCATCGGCAAAACCTCAAGGAAAGTTAGTACCGACCCACTCTCGGTCGGTACTATCGAGCGGCACTAATCCAGCATTCACACAGATCAATTTCTGCCGGCTAAAACTCATCCTGCACACGATCCAGCACGCCTTGCATCGACCAGATCTTTGTTTTAGCCGGCTAAACCTGCATCCAGTATCCGCCCGACCTGCACAATGAAGATTAGTACCGAATGGTTTGTACCGACCTAGGATCGGTCGGTACAAACTTTCTGCTGTAATTCGACCCAGACCCGACCGGGTCAATACCCGGTTTGTTCCGAGTTGACCCGGTTCGCCCTTTTCACTATTTAAACCCAAAAACCTAATTTTCTTGATTATGTATTTTCTTATGCTAAAAACCTCCCTTTTGAGTGTTTTAAGTATTTTGTAAGAGAGATTCTCCTTTTAATTTATGCAATCTAAGTTTATTTCTTAATCTCTTCTTCTCACATCTCATTTCTTAATTATCTAATCATCTAATCATGGGATTTAACATGTTCTTCATAGGATTTGTTGGGTCCATCATGATTAGTGAGTAGTCTTTTAGGATTTGGGGATGGGTTAGATTTAGGTTGATTCCTTGGATGATTTATGATGCTTAGGGATAGATAAATATATTTCTTTTCTTGATTAGTGATCTTAATGCTAAATTTGCTTGAGAAAGCTTGCTTAGATCAAAGGGACATTTCACACCCACAAGGTGTTCGATGAAATGTCTAGATGAACTTGTCAAGAGATAATCATTCCTAGCCTATGAGAATAGTTGTCTAGGGTGTTTATTTGGTTGGTTTTGAATGTTTACATTTAATGTTTGCTAATTAGTAATTCACAAATGAGAATTTGATCATGGATTAGCATTTAGCATGATGATTAGTATCTTGAGAAATGATTAGTCATATTTAATGACCATTGCCTAGGGATTAGCCTTGTTTGAGTATTGAGCATCATGAATTAGCCATGGATTCACCTAATTCGATTATCCCATCCTTGAATTCGCTTTTGTTTATTGAATTTCAACTTGCTTAGTTTGCTATTTCATAATCTTGTTTTGTTTGCTTAGTTCATTAACTAAAACACAACCCCTCTTGTTTAGCTTAACTTAAGAAGTACTTTGCATTCTTATTGCCTTGAAATCTCGCCCATTTGGATTCGATACCTCTTATACTACATAGTATATTGAGTGATTGACTCAAGGACTTGCAAAAGTCGTGTATCACTCTCTCGAAGCATATCTTCCTTTTGTATGAAGCTCCCACCACATCAACAATAGAGAAATCATATCAATTAAATCTCCAACATCAATTTTTTTTTTTGGCAACTGCCACAACAACCGATTGAAGATAATGAGCAAAACAATGGACATAATATGTTTATGTGTTTTCCTTTGAGATTAGTGATCTTAGTCCATTGAACTCACCCTTCATGTTACTTGCTCCGTCATAACCTTGTCCTCTCACCTTTTTAATGCTTAATCTATACTTAGCAAACAAAGAATCAATAGCATATTTCAAAGATGCTGAAGATGTCTCGCTCACATTAATACTTATGAATCTCTCTTTGACTATCCCACTTTTATCAACAAACCGAAACACTACTGCAATTTGTTCTTTATAAGAAACATCAGCAGATCATCCACCAACAAATCAAATACATCATAATCAATTTCTTCAATGATAGTTTTGACTAGCTAGCTCTTCCGCAAAACAATGCACAATACCTTTATGAATCTTTGGAGACATCATATGATTGTTTCTAGGAGCATTTTTTATAACAATTTTACTCATAATTTCGTTTTGTTCAACAGTGTATTTCAAGAGTTCCACAAAGTTATCGTTATGAGCAATTTCTTCTTTCTCTTCATTACCACGAAAAGATAACCTTCATCGCAACAAATATAATATATAGAAGCATCAATGGAAGCATTTAATCGAATTTGATACTCATTCTTCGTGATATCATCTTGTTTATGCAAAACATGCTTGATAGATTGACTTTATTTCATCAAGTTTTCACACTGCATTTTTATGAAAATTATTAACACTTTCCACGTATTCAGAAATATTTTTGAACTTATTCCAGATAGAGTGGTCAAAACAAGATCACAAAAAAATCTCGTGAATCATGTGTGTATATGTGCCCTTGACTCGAGAAGTTTATAAAATATATATGATATATATATATAGAGGACGGTAATGTCAGCTTCGATGTTCCCATGCAAGAAGGGAAATTGGTTTTGAATTAACTGGAAAGCAAAAAGAAATTGGATTATTCGTGATTAGATTATTATTCGCGCGTGTCCTAAGAACGAAAGAATTAGAACTTATTCAAATTCAATTGTTTCAATTGGACACATCCAAAAAATCGTCTAAAATGCTAAAAAAAAAGGCACTCTTCTTCATTTAGACAAAGAAATGTTTTATCATTTATTTAATTGCTCTCCCAAATATTGTCATTGGGTAGTAATTGCTTCAATTGCTCTACCGTAGAATCAATTACTGATTCGAAAACATATGCATAAGTTTGTGTAAATAATTTTGTTAGTCTTGATTAATATTTGATAAAAGAATATAATCTTAGAACATTTTCTAATATCAAATTCTACGTGACAAAATATTGTTAAACCGAAAAAGTTAGACATTCTATATAGGATAAGGATCAAAGCCATTTTACAAAAGTTCAGATCTGGTTTTATACAGTGTAGTTATATATATATATATATATATATATTAATAATGAAGCAAACTAATATAATTTAATTTTAATTTTTTAATTTATAATGTATAATTATAATACAGTACTTATTGAGATTAATTTGAGATCTAGAACGAGAACAAGCCTTCGGATACGAAGCTACGGTACTAAGAACCA
Source organism: Eutrema heterophyllum (assembly GCA_002933915.1). Lineage (NCBI taxonomy): Eukaryota > Viridiplantae > Streptophyta > Magnoliopsida > Brassicales > Brassicaceae > Eutrema > Eutrema heterophyllum. The sequence continues at coordinate 802,291 of PKMM01004481.1, read as the reverse complement.
CTTCCGTGACTGATGTGGACATCGGCCATGACCAGACCGAACCGGATCAAGGAGACCAAACCGGAGTTGTTCCGGAACAAGGAGCTAATGAGCCGAAGGAGGAAAAGTTGGTCAAGGACGATTCCACCCGAACCAGCACTTTGAGCTTGGAGTTTCATCAACCCAAATCACCTCCTGGAGCCAACCCACTTTTGGACGAGCCAATCCACCCATGGCCCCATACGTCTCATCCGGGTCGAGCCGAAGCCAAGAAACCATCCCAAAGTCGACCAGCATCAATTCTACTCCAACCAAGATTTTTCACCGTCCCATTATGTCCCCTAAAGCTAATGGGACAAGTAGAGTTCCATTTGGACGACCCGATTCTTCTGTGGTCTTTAACACCCCATCTGGACCGTCCCGCGAGTTCAAATCACGTCCCAACTTCAACTCTGATAAAGCAGACCACTCCAGCTTCAAGACTCATCAACAAACCACCTACAAGAATGTAACATCCCGATTTCTGGTATATGCGGAGAGGCTTATAAGAATTGATTTGGCTATCTATGTCACCAAAGTGCACTTATCTTTTCGGGCACTTGTCCAGAGAGAATTCCAGAGTTAAGCGTGCTTGAGCTGGAGCAATTTAAGGATGGGTGACCTACCGGGAAGTGATTCGCGGTATCGTGTGAGTGAGGACAAAACACGGGGAAAGATCACGTGGTGATTGCAGGGTCAGTAAACAAGTCTTACAAGCCTCCCGGACTAGCGCACCGGCCGTCGGACAAGGGTGGGGCCCACGGGCCGAGAGAGGAAGTGGGGCCCACAGGTAGGGGCGGTCGGGGCGTTATAAGTGGTATCAGAGCCGAACCCAAACACGTGTGTGGAGTCATGTGGGCTCACACCGTCTAGGGTGACGATCCTGGTGCGCAACGAGGACGTTGCGCTCTGTGAGTGGGGGGTGATTGTAACATCCCGATTTCTGGTATATGCGGAGAGGCTTATAAGAATTGATTTGGCTATCTATGTCACCAAAGTGCACTTATCTTTTCGGGCACTTGTCCAGAGAGAACTCCAGAGTTAAGCGTGCTTGAACAGTAAACAAGTCTTACAAGCCTCCCGGACTAGCGCACCGGCCGTCGGACAAGGGTGGGGCCCACAGATAGGGGCGGTCGGGGCGTTATAAAGAAGATATTTGATCATGGAAGAATGCCCCTTGAACGAGTTCAATCAGAAGTTGCCCGAGACCCTCCATTTGGACCATACCGAGAGCCGTATCATGAGTTCAAACATGGTCTCCATCATCTAAGTGTTGCTGCAAGTTCTCTGGCTTTTAAGGACTATAAGAGACGTCCAATGAAGAGAAAATCCAGCTCAGCATCGTCAAGCAGTGTTCATACTAAAGAAAAGCCACCTAGACCATAGACTTGCCTTAAATGGACCCGTTCACACTTGTGTTCACACTAAGCGGCTTCTACAACTGAAAACTCATGGTCCCACTTTCAAAAGACGTCCTCCAAGGCTTCTAGAAGATCAACCACGTCCAAATCAAGTTTCCTTTTGTGCCTAAACGCATTAAAATGCCAACGGCTCTATTTATCTTTAATTCGCACGATTTGTTTCCTTCTTTGTTTTTGAGACCGTTTGTATGCGAGCTCTTTATAAGCTCTGCTTTGTTCTTTGTTTCATTCACGCATATTTTTATCAATAAACTTTCAGTTTGCTTCAAAGCTTTGTGCCTTTGATTTAGTCTTGTCGATTTCTCTTAAGTATTGTGTGCGGATTTCCCCTTGCTTGAGGATCGATCAAGTCTTATATTTCTAGTGTGTGGATTCCCCTTGGAAAGACAAGTCTCACCTCTGTTTGTCTCGGTTAAACCACCACCGTGCCAAGCTTCCGCATTCACCACCATTCCACCTCTTCCGCATAAGCCTCTTTGAGCCTTGAGACCTTTGGCTTGAATTGATTTCAAATCTTACACCAGTGACTAATAAGAAGCAATGATTTGAATTTGAGGTGAAACAAAGTACCACGTATTTAACAAAAGAAAAAAAAAACATTTTCTGAAATACAGAAGAACCAATGTTCGAATGTTTATTGCATGTTTTTAGGTGCAATATACCTTTAAGCGGGCAGAGTTGGGATGCTCTGTTCGTGTCGGAAGATGTTATCTGGATCAACCTTTGATTTAATCCTCACCAATCTGTCGAAATTGTCTTTGAAGTACTTAGTTCCCCAGTCTTGAGCCTTTTTGAAGTTAACCTTTGAGTTGTTCTTGTTCTTTCCCAGGTCTAGATCTCTGTAGTTCACATATGATTGTCTTGGATTGCTTGAAACATAAGGCGTCATGAAACTGTACAGATCTCTGATCCACTTAATGTGTTTACTAGGTCTCTTCTCGGTGTCTGTGTAATAGAGAATCTTGAAGATGGTTCCGCTTCTATGCGGGAAAGGGATCGCGGATTCAGGGATTTTAGCCATCCTTCCACCGTAAGGAGTCCAAGCCAGAAATGAAGCAGAGTCTTCTTGAATCATTCTCTTGAAAATTCCTCTAAGCCCTAAAACAGGAATAGGTTCTTTCACGAAATCCGACTTTGATTTGAAGTTAAGTTTTCCGAAAGGTGATTTCGCTTGAAGCAAAACCTCAATAGAAGTACTCGGCGGAAAATCAGCATTGTAAACAATGGATGCGATCCAGCTCATCTCGGTACAATCCTTATGAGTTAGCCCTAGTTCCGGAAAACCCTTGTTCATAACCTCCATCAAATTGCCTTTTCCGCCAAGAAACAGACCTCTGTACGATGTCGTCACAGTCTTGTTTCCAACGTTTCCAATGGGTCTGATTGTCACTCGTATGAAGAGCTCTTCAACAAGCTTGTCCCCAACTCGTTGCCACTTAGAAAGAGTCTTGAAGTTAGCGTCTTGTTCTAATGTTTTGTTTACGGTGAAGACGGTTACGGTTTCAGGAACGGGAACAAGCTTGATCTTCCATGCTAGAATTACCCCGAAACTCGCTCCACCGCCTCCTCTAATAGCCCAAAACAGATCCTCTCCCATCGCGATTCTGTTGAGTAATTTACCATTAGCATCAACGATTTTTGCGTCTAGAACATTATCTGCAGCAAGACCAAACTTCCTCATCAAGGCACCGTATCCACCGCCTGTTATATATCCACCTATGCCTACGGTTGAGCACAAACCCGCAGGGAATCCATGGCGATTGCTCTTTTTTGCAATTCTGCAGTTAAACAAGGACAATTAACCATATATAATTCCTTATTTAATATAGTTGCATGTACATAACATAACTATTTTTACGCATAGAAACATGTATATGTTTGGCTATTTTCGTGGGAAAATACAGAAGAGTAGAGTTGTCAAAAAAAAGTCTCTTCTATTCGCTTTAGTTCCTAATGTTGCTACTTAATTTAGTTCCTAATGTTATAATAAATATGTATCTATATAAGTTTTTAACTAGTGTCAAGCAGATTGATTTATACCAACATCTCAATCGTAATATCAAACTTTTACGCTATTCGTACGAAAAAAAAAAACTTTTACGATATTTTTTAGATTACCTGTAGTAAAGTTCACCAAGTGTAGCACCAGCTTGAACCCAAGCACTGTTGTTTTCAATATCAACTTTGACCTGTCTCAGTTTCGACAAATCGAGCAATACAAATGTTGTTTCGATTTGTGAAACATAAGACACGCCTTCGAAATCGTGACCGCCGCTTCTAACACGGAGATGTATTCCGAGTTTCTTGGAACATATGATGGAAGCTTGGACGTGAGATTCGTGAATCGGTTTAAATATGAAACTCGGTTTACGTATTGACTTGGTCAAGAACCGTTGATTTTGAGCCGTCGATTCAAGAACTTCGATAAAGATCGAGGCGTTTCTTTCAGGAGTGAAGAACGTGTTCTCGAGTGAAAAATCAACATATGTGTTTTTGTGGAGACATTTGATGAAGTCATCTTGTAGGGAGTTTGAAGAAATTGGTGTTATTGTGTAGAAAGAAAAATATAGGGTTAAAAACAATATATAAGAAATCGCAGGGACTGATTTTGAAACTCCCATCCCTGCAGCTAAACACATAATCTGCTAAGATGGAAATGGATGTATATAAATGAAAGATCGTGATAAAACAAGATCCATTAATTTAGTTGATGGATCATATCATATGATTTTCGCTGGTTATGTTTGCATTATTTTGTCTCATGACTCAGTGATAGTAACATGTTAACGACGTGACAAGTTGACTTTATTCCAATTTGTGACCTCTTTTTTTGTTTTACTTGGAGACATCGGGGCTGCTTGGACTTTTACTTTATAATTGTTTTAAAAATTAAAAATTCGATACCCCGAACCCAAACATAAAAGAAGCTACCAACAAGCGAGAATTTAAGGCTGAACAATACATCCTGACAATAAAATGGAAGGTTACACGGGATTAATCAACTCTTTCAGTCCAAGGACACACCATGCTGACCGTGAAAATACCATGTCTTTCACCTTCCTACCAACAACCGGATTTGACCCAAAAGTTTGGGAGAAATTTTTTACCGGTATTTGAAGGAAAATAAAACTGTTGAAGTACCCTAGGAAGAACGGATAAGAGACCAAAAACAGCGTTTAGAAAAGAAGATCTAAGAATTTGACTTTTTTACTCAGACCTGTAGCAACCGGAAAACAACCGTAGAAAACTTCAGGTAATAGATCTAGCACCTCCAATACCACCGCTCAAGAATCCCGAACACAACACCTACCCAGTACACTACAAGAAAACAGCCGATTCCCGACGGCTATATCGGTCGGGAAACCGTCGGGAAACGGCTTTCCGGACGGATTTCCGACCAATTTGTTCCGTCGGGACTATAGCGTCGGAAATCAAAATTCGTTGGAAATTTCTGACCAATTTCCGACCACCATATTTCCCGACGATTTCCCGACGGGACGAAATTCCCGACTAATTCCCGATGGTAATAAGCGTTGGAAATTCCCGACGATATTCTGACTTAATTCCGAGGATAAATTTCCGATCTATTCCGGACCGGATAAATTTCCGACCAATTCCGGACGGGATAAATTTCCGACCAATTCCGAACCGGATAATTTCTGACCAATTCTGGACCGGATAATTTCCGACCAATTCCGGACCGGATAATTTCCGACCAATTCCTGACCGGATATTCCCGACCAATTTCTGACGGGTAATTAAAAAACAGTATTTTTAAAATTCTTTAAATTAATGATTTTGTTTTAAATTAAATTAAATTAAATTAAATTAATAATTCGAAAAAGAAAATAAAATTAAAATATAATAATTGTTTTGAAATAAAATAAAATTGTTTTGAAATTACAAAAACATTAAAATTAAATTCTCGTTCCTGATCCCGATCCCGTTCCCGTTTCTGTTTCCCTTCTTTCCCTTCTCGTGCCTGGGAAATCCGAGAACTTCGCTTTCACCCATTCTGACAGGCCAGCGATTTCCGACATTGCCTCGGTAAGCTGCATTATTTCGGTGTCCGCATTCGCCACCTCCAAAGCTGCTACTTTTGACTTCAGCTCTTCATTCTGCTGGACGAGATCTTCAGAGAAATAAGGAGAACTCGAAGCCCCGGCTTCCATAACCCGGACCTTACCCAAACCCCCGCGACGCCGCCCTTTTTTTATCAAAGGGAAATTTCTGTAGAAATTAAAAATAAATTAGAACATTTTATAATGTAAAACTAAATGAAAAAAAAAAACTTACGTTGATAACGAGATGGTTGACCTCTTCCCGCGTCAGCTCGAAGGAAGAGGAGGTGTCGGCTTGTGACTGCTGGGTCAGCTCCTCCTTCTTCTTCGTCACGTTCTCGTATATCTCCTTCATGAGGGGATCCTGAATAACCCCGGTTGTCTTGTTCGTGTGGCACGTCTTCATCAAGTCCAAGTGATTCAGACGCACACCTCCGACCTCATTTGTCTAAAAAAACGAATAAATTTAAATATTAATAAATAATTTAACACGTTGATAACGAGATGGTTGACCTCTTCCCGCGTCAGCTCGAAGGAAGAGGAGGAGTCGGCTTGTGACTGCTGGATCAGCTCCTCCTTCTTCTTCGTCACGTTCTCGTAGATCTCCTTCATGAGGGGATCTGAATAACCCCGGTTGTCTTGTTCGTGTGGCACGTCTTCATCAAGTCCAAGTGATTCATACGCACACATCCGGCCTCATTTGTCTAAAAATACGAATAAATTTAAATATTAATAAATAATTTAACAATTAAATATAGAAAACAATGTAAAAAAAAAAAGATTACCATTTGTATTTCTCGGGTCCGGAAGCTGGTCGAACCGGAGTTGTGGACGTACTGTCCCTTACAGGAGCGATCACTCTTTCGGTTTCCCGAATTAGTCTTCGAAGTTTTCTCTGTCGCGGGGTTTTGCCAATATGGTTTGTAGTCTTCCCAAACCGAAGGGTTCCCAAACCGAAGGGTTCAAGCCTTTCGGTTTGTCTTGGCCCTTCCTCCACTTTTGCTTCCACTCGTTCATGTTTCTCTTGAACTGCGTACGCGCCTCCTTCATATTTTCCTTTTCAACTGTGGTTGTGTCGGAGTGATGCCATGTAAACTCTTGCTAAGAAAATAGAAATAAAAACTTATCAAAATATTAAAAAAACATATAAATATATTTAAAAAATTTAGTAATTTACAACTTACCGCAAATTGTCTAAACCAAATTTGCTTCTCCTCATACGGGATATCTGAAAACTTCTTGTACGGTTTGTCGAGGATCGAATGCAACATCCTCAAAACGGACTTGCTAATCCTGTTTTTTGATATACCAAACCTACAAAAAAGAAAAATTATAAACAATTTGACATTAAAAAAATATATATATTAATTTTACCATGTCGATCTTTCAATTAGACGTTGATCGAGCCGGATGTGCAAGTCCCGCTCCGGTTGTTGGACTAACTCCTCGTTGGACATGATTGGAGGAGCTTGATTGTGCGACTCCGGGACATTCGTCTCCGATGGCGAACCGCTATGTTGATGTGGTTGCATGCCTCGAGACGAACCACCGCGGCGAATGTTATCGAAGCCCTCGTACGACCTAGAAAAAAAAACAAAAAATTTGTTAGTTGTTAGAATTATTAAAAATGTAGAAAATACTAAAAATATTTCCAAAAAACGGGAAAAAAATGGAAATTCTGAATTTGTTTTTTTTTGCGAAAAACGTTTTATATAACATTAAAAATTTTAAAAATCACTTGTAAAATGTGATATATCATGGTTTTTACCCCTTTTAGGCCATGATATAAGTCCGTTTTATAGAGTATTTATACTATTTTGTAGTGTTTTAGAGTCTTTTACAGGTTTTAGCACGTTTGAAGCATAATTGGAGATATTTGAGCTTTTTGGAGCATTTTGGAGCAAAACAAAGATCATGTAGCTGAGAAGTCGATTTGAAGCCTCAGTATCGATCGATACTACCCTAGTATCGATCGATACTCACTGCAGCAAGACACATGTCGCGACTTTTATGAAGAGTTGAAGAATTGCAAAATTGCCCAGAAAACTTTATTATTTACAATTTAGCCCAAAACGTGTTTTAGCACTATAATTAGGTTTTTGAACCACTTTTGTTGGCTACGTTCTAACTAAGCTTTATTTTACTTTTGTTCTGATTGAGAGAGATTGTTTTAGGGTTTTTGGAGAGACAACTCTGAACCCCTTTGTTTCTGATTGATTTCTTTTATGCAATTCTATTCATCTATGATTTCTGTTCCATTAATCATGTCTGAGTAGATCCACTTTAGGTTNTTAGGCACGAGAGTGCGATTAATTACCTGACAGAACCTAGGGTGAGCAAAATAACTATTCGCAAAGAGATTTGGTTTAGTTGTTTTGTGAACAAATCAAACTTGAACTAAAAGCTGGTTTAGACTTTAGGATTCGCAAAGAGATTTGGAATTCTAGGATTTAGACTTAGATAGTTTTCGCAACGAGAGTTGGTTAGCTATACTTTAGTGATTTGAGTTCAAGAACCGCGCTAAATCTGAATATTGTTAGTTAGTTTATCTACATTCATTTAATTCCTGAGAAATACTCTGAGCCTATCTTCTTCCCAATTGATTCACAACTTGTTTAATTTACGCACTCGCATTTAATTTCATTGTTTGGTTTAGCTTAATTCGGATCTATATAATCTATTGCGTGAATTCTGGAGTTCTTGTGTTCGACCCCTACATATACTACAACAACTGTTTTAGTACTTTTAGGGTATTAATTTGAGCATATCAAATTTGGCGCCGTTGCCGGGGACTCAATTTCGCCATTAGATTTTAGCTAAGAACTTCGACTAAATCGTCGAGTATCGATCGACACCATAGTGGTATCGGTCGACACTCGTCGCGTTTTTTTCAGTTACTTACGTTCTTGACTTTCGTGTTTCAGGTGTATGCCTACTCGAGAAACCAGAAGAAACAAGAACACTCAGCTAGTTGATCTGTCAAACGAGGAGCTAGCACATTTGGAACGCACACTCAGAAAAGCAAAGAAGCCAGCAAAGATGAACAACAATCCAGTGGTTTTGATTCAGGATGAGGCTGGTACTTTCAGAGACCGAGAGGGTCAACTGTGCAATGAGAGAGGGCAAAGACTTGATGGAGATGGGAACGTTATTGCTCCTCCAGCCGTTGTAAATGCTGAGATCGCTGCGGTTGAGCGTGGTAGAACAATTGGTGAATGCAATAGACTTGATCAGTTCTATGCAAATCGATCAGCGATTCGTCCTCCTGCCTTTCAGAGAAACGACTTTGAGCTGAAGCATGCATACTACACTCTTGTGGGTCAGCACACTTTTCATGGTCTTTCTAATGAACACCCCATGGATCATATAGAGAAGTTCGAGGATTTGGTCTCTAGCATCAAATGCAATGGAGTGTCCTACGACTACCTGTTCTGTAAGCTTTTCCCATACTCTCTTGGTGGGGATGCTTCTTATTGGCTCAAGCAATTACCAGTTGGGTCATTGACTACGTGGGATGAGACTAAGACTGCGTTCCCGAATAACTTCTATGACGATGCGAGATCATAAGAGTTTAGGAACAAGATTTCCTAGTTCTCTCAAGGAACGACTGAGGCTTCAAGGCTGCTTGGGCAAGATTCAGATTGTATCAGAGGGATTGTCCACATCATGGGTACACTATGGTCCAATTGCTAAGTTTCTTTTTCAGAGAGATTGATTGGAGATACCAGATGGCGTTGGACTCTGGGAGCAATGGAAACTTCTTTACCAAATATCCTGATGATGTTTACCAGTTGATTGAGAATTTTGCGTCTAGCAATAGCACCAAGAGTGCTGACATGGAGCGTAGGAAGCTAGCTGGTGGTATGGAAGGTTCACAGATTACTGAGGTGCATGCGAAGCTGGATTCGGTGCATAATTTGTTGATGGGCAAGCAGCAGAAGGCTGTTCACTTTGCTAATGATGTCAAGGTTTTCAATGAGGATGAGGTAGAGGATGTTAACTACATTGGTGGTTCTGGTTTTCAGGGTCAGAGGAATCAATACAACAACCGAAACTTCAACAACAACTTTCAGCAAGGAGGGTTCAAATCTGATTTCACGCCCTCAGGTTTTGGAGCGAATCCTTATATCCAGACACCAGTGCAGAAAAACAATTACACAAGGAACTATGGGAGTTCGTCTTATCAATCTCCACCGCCCAAGACTCAGGAGAGTAAGATCGAGGCTATGCTTGAACAGCTAGTTAAAGGGCAGGGTAAGATGACAGTGAGCTTTAATGGGAAGATGGATGCTCTGTACACATATCTGAATGGGAAAATCGAGGCTCTCAGTACTAGCCACAGGATGCTGGAAACTCAGGTAGCTCAGGTTTCAGCAACTATCAAGGGAAAGATGGTTCATGCACAGAATAAACAAGTCAATGCAATCACCTTAAGAAGTGATAAAGAGGTCGATCCAAGAGTGAAAATTGGCCTAACTGCAAAGAATCTCGTCGATGACGACGATGAGGCTCCCGAAATCGCCCCAATATCGATCGATACCACCCAGCATCGGTCAATACCCGTCCAAGGATCTGCCAAGGATGTTCAAAACCAAGGGTGTCGATCGACACCACACCTGTATCGATCGACACCACATCTGAAGAGACGACAGCGAAGCCTTGTATCGATCGATACCATTCAAGTATCGATCGACACCCCTCGCAGACTGAGCCAGAAACTGTGAAAACACCCAAGATCATCGAGGAAAGGGTTTACAAGCCTAAAGTTTCATATCCTATACCACCTAGACATCTCATGAATCCCGTTCTGCGGAGAAGTTGCTCGCTTTTGAGAAGATGGTTAGGAGGATCCCCCACACTATATCTTTTGAGGAAGCTTTTGAGAACCGTCCTATGGCGTGTTACTTCCAAAATTGCAGAGAAACTAAGGAAGAGATCAAGGCACTCTTTATCAAAGCCAGAAGTACACCACCTCCGATGAAACAGCTGATTAAGAGGGAAGACCCAGGAAAATTTTCAGTTCCATGCTCTATCTCTGGAATTAAATTCAAAGAGTCTATCATTGACTCGGGGGCTTGCGTCAATGTCATGTCAAGGTCAATTGCAGAGAGAGTGGGAGCTGATATTCGTCCGCCCAAGACATCCATCACATACGCAAACTGTTCCACCTCACTTCCGCACGGTACAATCCCTGATTTGATGCTCACAGTAGGAGATTGTCTGGTTCCTACTGATTTTCAAGTTGTGGAGATGAGTGCAAGATCTACTACACAGTTGACTCTTGGAAGACCGTTCATGGCTACGGTCGGTGCCATTATGGACACACCCATCAAGAAAATCTCATTCTCATACATTGACAAAGAGGTGTACTACGACGCCATTCCTACTAGAGGAACTCCCACACGTGTCTCTTGCATCGATGTTGCCACAGGAGAGACGTTGGTAGTTGATCTTTTGGAAGAGCCTCCTGACGAGCCCAATACCATAGACGTTCTAGATAGTCCTTCTGTCATCACCAAGAAAGACGTCAAAACAGCTACGGCAAAGAAGAAGGTAAAGAGCAAAGGAGTAAAAGGTGCTCCCTCTATGACCTTAATCCCTCAGAAGTGTGATGGGGACTCGATTGAGTACAAGGTGAAGTGCAAAGGAACCTCAAAACCATTCTCCAAGGCTAGAATCATTCTTACTCCGGAGCTGAAAGAGAAAGGAAATGAGGTTATAGAGAGCATGTTGAGTAGAACTCTGAGTCTGCAAGTATCTAGCTGTGGAACTTGCATGGGAGTAAGCTCTCAACCTCGCTCCGACTGATCACCTGAGCCAAAGTCAAGCTAATGACTAAAAACAAGCGCTTGGTGGGAGGCAACCCACTGGTAAGTTATACATAGGTTTTTCTATTATTTTTGTTTTTGATTTTTGTTTTTTTTGTTTTGTGTTTCACGTGAAGCAGATTCAGAAGAGCAGCATCGATCGACACCAACCAGGTATCGATCGACACCATCAACGCGACAAAGGAGCAGAACCTTGCTACGAGTATCGATCGATACCAGTGCTGTATCGGTCGACACTCATCACCATCTCGAGTAACTTCTTCGCTTTTCACCAATCCACTAAGCTCTTCTGATTTCTTTTACCAACTCTTGACTAGATAACACTGGGGACAGTGTTGTTTAAGTCTGGGGGAGGTAGTTGCTGACAACGTGTTTGTTTTTCTTAGAGTTAGTCGTTTTTGTGTCAAATTTGTTTTATTGAGTCAAAACCTGTTGGAGATTATGATCTTGTTCATCTATTGTTCTGACTTTGCTTCTGAGTGTCCACTGTTACATCAGTTACAGATCGACTAATGAAAAATCCAAAGGCTGATCAGTTAACTAGAAGACACACATGTTTCCAGCAGAGTTCTTTTAAAGCCTGAGCCAAATTTTTGCACTTCATCGACGTGGTTAGTATTCATAGAGCTTGATTCCTCATTCATATCTGAAAAATGAACTCATGTGTTTAAAGTAATGGTATCTCTCTCCCCTATCATAAGTTAATAAAAAAAAAAGCATAAAAATATGAGATGATTTTCTCCTAAGTAGAGGGTTATGAATGTTTCCAGCGATCCCATTATTCTACTTGGTGAGGGATGATCACACAGAGGATTGGAAGCGAGGCTAGGATTTTCCTATGATGTCATTATTCGCCTAAAACCTTTGATACATTGAGAGGGAAGAACAGGGGATTCGGTGGCAAACACCATCAATACTCGCGTCTCAAACCTTGATTTGTATATGCGAATCTAAATAAATAAATAAAAAAAAAGAAGAAAAAAAGAGAGAACAAAATAAGAAATAAGTCCGGGGGAGAGAAAGTGATACAAAAAGTGTGAAATTGGGTGGTTCCTTGTCATGATATTGTATGGGAAAGAATCTAGAAGGTTCTTGATATTAATCACAGTGATGAAACTGGCGATGATGGGTTTAATTGAATGAAGCTGCGAAATAATGTGTATAGTCTGGGGAAGCTGCGAATGCCTAAGGAGAAGTACATGGTGGTTAGATTTGGATCTGGTTAGGTGACATTTGGGTGCTTGGGAAAAGGGTCATTGCAGTGTTTCAAGAACAGGTGAGTCTCCGTGTTTTCAAACTTCTTTCTCTGGTTTGGTCTTCTATTTGCTTGAGGGCAAGCAAATGTTAAGTCTGGGGGAGTTGATAATATCATGGTTTTTACCCCTTTTAGATCATGATATAAGTCCGTTTTATAGAGTCTTTCTACTATTTTGTAGTGTTTTAGAGTCTTTTACAGGTTTTAGCACGTTTGGAGCATAATTAGAGATATTGGAGCTTTTTGGAGCATTTTAGAGCAAAACAAATATCATGTAGCTGAGAAGTCGATTTGAAGCCTCAGTGTCGATCGATACTACCCTAGTATCGATCGATACTCACTGCAGCAAGACACATGTCGCGACTTTTATGAAGAGTTGAAGAATTGCAAAATTGCCTAGAAGACTTTATTATTTACAATTTAGCCTAAAACGTGTTTTAGCACTATAATTAGGTTTTTGAGCCACTTTTGTTGGCTACGTTCTAACTAAGCTTTATTTTACTTTTGTTCTGATTGAGAGAGATTGTTTTAGGGTTTTTGGAGAGACAACTCTGAACCTCTTTGTTTCTGATTGATTTCTTTTATGCAATTCTATTCATCTATGATTTCTGTTCCATTAATCATGTCTGAGTAGATCCACTTTAGGTTCAGGGTTCTCATAAGGGTTTTCTCTGAATGTTAGGTTAATTAGTTAATTAGGATTCACCATCTGAATTAGTTCTTCACCATAGGTTGTTCTCATAGCTAATTCTAGGTTGACGAATCTAGAACTTAGATCTTAGGATAATTGATTAGGCACGAGAGTGCGATTAATTACCTGATAGAACCTAGGGTGAGCAAAATAACTATTCGCAAAGAGATTTGGTTTAGTTGTTTTGTGAACAAATCAAACTTGAAATAAAAGCTGGTTTAGACTTTAGGATTCGCAAAGAGATTTGGAATTCTAGGATTTAGACTTAGATAGTTTTCGCAACGAGAGTTGGTTAGCTATACTTTAGTGATTTGAGTTCAAGAACCGCGCTAAATCTGAATCATGTTAGTTAGTTTATCTACATTCATTGAATTCCTGA
>PKMM01004481.1:770567-787706 GCA_002933915.1 Eutrema heterophyllum | reverse complement strand
ATATATATATATATATCAAACTATATATAATTTTGTAAATGTACCTGCAATAGCTCCATGGACGTTTCTAGAAAAAAGACCGGCAAAGGCAAATGGAATGAGGCGTTGCATGACAACGTGACAATCATGACTCTTCATCCCTGAAAACTTCCCTTCTCCAATATTAACGCAATTACGAAGGTTATATGCATATCCGTCTGGGAATTGAACACTATGCGTAATCCAGTCGAAGAACTCCTCCTTTGAAGGCTCATCCAAACGGAAAGCGGGGGGCAGTGATTTTCCGTTCGCCATTACATGGAGGTCCTTCCGCGAACAAATATCTGGCAAGTCCAAAATTGCCTTCAAATTATCTTTCATCTTCCCTTGCACATTTAGAATAGTATTCATGATGTTGTCAAAAAAGTTTTTTTCAATGTGCATGACATCTAGATTATGGCGCAGCAGATGGTTCTTCTAATATGGCAAATCCCAAAAAATACTCCTCTTGTTCCAATTGTGGTACTCGCCACAACCGTCTACGGGAAAATGACCATTACCACCACATAAAACCGTCTTCTCAGCACCAAAATCTCTCAACTGAGTGATGATGTTATTCCCATCCGGCTCAGGAGGTGGACCATCAAATAATTTTTTACCCTTTTTAAACAATGTCGTGCTCCGACGATATGGATGATCATGCGGTAGAAATCGTCGATGACAGTCGAACCAAGAAGTCTTTCTACCGTGCTTTAACTGGAACGCATCAGTGTTATCTTGACAATAAGGGCACGCCAACCTTCCATGATTCGACCATCCAGATAGCATACCATATGCTGGAAAATCACTTATGGTCCACATAAGTACCGCACGCATCGTGAAATTCTGTTGGAGAAAAACATCGAACACTTGAACACCATCTTTCCATAACATTTTCAACTCATAAATTAATGGCTGCAAGAAAATATCAAGGGATCTCTTAGGATGCTCCGGTCCGGGGACGAGAATCGTGAGGAACAAAAACTCTCGTTTCATGCACAAACTAGGCGGCAAATTGTAAGGTGTGACGATTACTAGCCACAATGAATATTGCCTCCCATGTTTCCCAAAAGGGTTGAATCCATCTGTTGATAACCCGAGTTATACGTTCTTTGGCTCATACGCAAAACTAGGATAGACCTCTTGAAAATGTTTCCACGCTTCTGCATCTGAGGGATGAGCAATCTCTCCATCTGAGTTATGCTCTGCATGCCATCTCATAGGTCATGCCGTGCGCTCGGATTGATATAACCTCTTCAACCTCTCTGTTACCGGCAAATACCACATCCGTTTATGTGGAACTAGTACTCTGCCACCCGTTTCATGATACCGAGGTTTCTGACAAAAACGACACTTGAGACGGGTTTCGTCCTTTCTCCACTAAATCATACAATTGTCGATGCACACATCTATCATTTGATACGGCAATCCAAGACCAGCTACAAGTTTCTGAACCTCGTAGTATGAAGCCGGTGAGATATTATCTTCATGTAAAATATCTTTCACAAAATTAGCTATCGCATCCACACAATCCTCCGCCAAGTTGAAATCGGTCTTTATAGTCATCAACCTGCTTGTAGTTGATAAAGGCGATATTCCCTCTCTACATCCTTCGTATAGTGGATGCTTAGTTGCATCTAACATATCAAAAAACTTCCGAGCTTCCAAATTAGGTTCCTCTATTCCAATACCACCCTGAACATACGATGGTACGTTTTCACGAAACGCATCATTCACCATCTAAACGTTTGCATCTACTTCCGGTGTTGGTTCCTCTATCCTACCCGAATAATTAAAACTACTACAATAATATTGCACCATTGAATCAGTTTCTCCGTGCGTATACCAAACCTTGTAACCCGGCATAAACTCATTCTTATATAGGTGATTCCATACTTCCCTAATAGAGACTAATCTATGATTCCGACATTTAGTACGTACATGGACAATACAATTTACCGTATTCCGACGATGCTATTGTTTGTCGCAAATGTCATGAATTTCTCAACACCTTGTGCATACTCATCTGTCAGTTGATTCGTCGCTGGATCTTGCTGTGGTTTATCCATCCACGATCGAAAATAATCATAAGGGTTTGGATTTGAAGAAGACATTTTCTAAGTATTTTTTTTTGTGTAAGTTGTGAATGAGGGTGGAGAGATATTTATAATGGATTTTTCGCGAATTTCTGACCGATTTCCGACCGGTTTTATAATCGCAAAAGGCTATAAAACGGCTAATGCAACGGGCAGATTAACATATCTATTTTGTCGGAAATTGGTCTGGAATTCCGACCAATTTCCGACGATCTTACATCGGTCTCTACCTCGTCGGAAATTGGTCTGGAATTCCGACGATCTTACATCGGTCTCTAACTCGTCGGAAATTGGTCGGAATTCCAAACTAATTTCCGACCAATAAAATTTCGGCGGGAATTACCGACCAATTTTAGACGGATCTTTTTTCCTTGGTATTTCATCGGAAATTGGTTAAGAATTTCCGACCAAATGTTAGTGGTCGGAATTCCCGTCGGGAATTGGGCTGTTTTTCTTGTAGTGGTCGCTTTCACTCGCCTCCACGCCAGAACTTTCGTCTGAAATATCGAGGCCACACCAAAGGTTTATGACACAAAGAAAGACAAAATATATAAACAAAAGCTGGTCAAACACCGTGGCTGTGAAAGTCCACCGACGTCGACCTGAATCGAAGCCAAGAGAAGAAGAAGTTTTTAGAGAGAAGGTGGAGAGAAAAAGGGGAGAGAGAAATTCTCAGTTTGTTATATTTAGGAAACTGAGAATTTTTTAGGAGCATTTTTTTAAAATAACCTTACTCATAAATTTTTTTTTTTTTTTTTTTGAATCGCCGAGGTTCTGGACCCGTAGGCCCGTACGTCCCCGGAGCGGGGCCCAAACTATGTTAAAGTCACTCATTCGGAGGAGACCCTTTCCAACAGGAATCGAACCCAGGGCCGGTAGGAAAGGCACATACCCACTCATCCTTTAACCACTAGGCCAACTCAACCGTTGGTCATAATTTTGTTTTTTTCAGCTGTGTATTTCAAGAGTTCCACAAAATTACCGTTATTAGCAATTTCTTTTTTCTCTTCATGACCACGAAAAGGTAACCTTTGTCACAACAAATATATGGAAGCATCAATTGAAGCATTTCCGAATTCGATACTCATTTTTCGTTATATCATCTTGTTTATACAAAGCATGCTTGATAGATGGACTTTATTTCATCAAGTTTTCACACTTTATTGCTGCATTGTTATGAAAATTATTAAAACTTCCCACGTATTCAGAAATATTTTTGAACTTATTCCAGATAGAGTGGTCAAAACAAGATCACAAAAAAAAGATCTCGTGAATCATGTGTTTATGTGTGTATATGTGCCCTTGACTCGAGAAGTTTAAAAAAAAATATATATATATATGACAGCTTCGATGTTCCCATGCAAGAAGGGAAATTGGTTTGAATTACTGGAAAGCAAAAAGAAATTGGATTATTCGTGTCCTAAGAACGAAAGAATTAGAACTTATTCAAATTCAATTGTTTCAATTTGGGCACATCCAAAAAAATCGTCTAAAATGCTTTAAAACACACTCTTCTTCATTTAGACAAAGAAATGTTTTATCAATTATTTAACTAGGGATTGACCCGCGCTTCGGACATGCTTATTTTACATTCATGTTTTATAAATTTGTTTATATGCTATTTTTTATGAAATAATTATTTTTAAAATTTTGAATTTAGTTTAATAGTCGGTTTATGATAGTTTCATTGTGTGTACGTGCGTGTGTTTTGTTTTTTCCTCCTTATTAGTGTTTGTATATAACAACGGTTTTTTCTTAATTATGTTGTTAACTTATGTTGAAATATTTTTTTTTTATGTGTTTATATGTTGTATGTGACTATTATGTGATTCTAATTACAGTTTTATATTTTTATTTATTTTACACTATTTCAAATCTCTCATAAGTTACATATTTAGTTGAACGTATAATATTACATTGTTGTTCTAGAATCTATAGTTCTTACTGATGCCAATTATAACCTCATCAGTCCATCTAAACATTAACTAAACAAACCACTTATATTTGATTATAAATGATTTAAGTACATGTACATATTTGAGTATTTAAACTTATATCCTTTTGTATGTATAGTTTTAGGTTGTTTAGAGGTGCACCCTCTAATAAGGAATTTTTTCTAATGTTTGGGCCTTAATGCTTATATATATTTTGGCCTAAGTATTGCTTTATTCGTGAAAAACCGTTGACAAAAGATCTGTGATTTTTTCCTTGTTCCCCATCTCCGAAGTACATATCCTCTCTAGCTTCTAAAAATCCAACCAATCCCACTCCCAGAAATATGGAGCATGTCTATGTATGCATCTTTTATCCAAATATATATACTTTATCAATTGTTGGTGACAGATATAATTAGCTTGCAGATTTTATGCTTTAAAAAGTGTTCGTTACATTTTAGCTAAATCCTGGAAATAGACTATATCTTTTGTAAGTTTGTTAATGTGACTTATGATATTGTGCATTTAATTACGTTTACTATAATAGAAGATTGTAGTGATGGCGTGGATAGCTTAGATCGAACGAAAACTCTCCCACCATATAATAGATTGGTCTCCCAAATATTGTCATTGGGTAGAATTACTGATTCGAAAACATATGCATAAGTTTGTAAGTTTGTGTAAATAATTTTGTTAGTCTTGATAAATATTTGATAGAAGAATATAACCTTAGAACATTTTCTAATATCAAATTCTACGTGACAAAAACTAGATCAGATGATAAAATATTGTTAAACCGAAAAGTTTTAGACATATTATGTGAAATCCTGACCTTTGGTCCGGTATTTCTCCGTTTCTTAATTTTCGGTTTAAGTTGATTCTAAATCCTTCCGGAATATTCCCATCAAATATTTCCTTTTTATTTTATTTGCAACCAAAATATTATATTTCCTTTTTGGATAAACTCAAATCTTCTTTTTCTTTTGTTTTTTCTTTTTCTTTTTGTCAAACAATTTCTCTATAAATATTTGTCTAATATTTTAATTATTTTTTTTCCAAAACCCTAGCCACTTTCTCACCCCTTTTTCTCTCCTCTTTCTCACGCGTTGTCCCTCTCTCTCTCCTCCTCTGCGAATTCTCTTTCCTCGCATGACTCTCTCTCCTCGCCGCAATGTCTCTCACGCCGCCTCCTCCTTCGTCGAGCTCCTCCTCCGATTCCAATGATGAGCCTCTCTCTTTCCCATCTCCTCCATATATGCCAAGGTGAGGACTAGTTGCCCCTCACTTGCTTTCAAACGTGTTTTTATTGTTTTGATAAGTCTTTTCTTACACCTAGCTTTCCTCAAAGTGAGCTACTTGATTTATTTAGAATTCTCTGTTGATTGCCAATTGTCTATAGTGTTCATACTTCACCATATATTATTAGATATGTTATTAGATCTGTTCTAAGGTTTTGTGATGGATGATTGTTGTTGCTTGTTTCACAAGGAATGTTGAATATGGACTAATGATTAATGAACCCTAATAACCTGGTGAACTGATTGATGTTGTTGAGATCCCTTTGTTACAACTTGGTATGGTTGAGTCCTGTTTGCGAGTCCTTAATCTAGAGTGATGAGATTGATGACGATTTAATCTGGTATTATGTGGAGTCGTAGTTGAATTGCTAGGTGTCCGTCATAGGCAATCCCTATGGTGCGGATATTGTTTGTCGGGGCTGAGGGGTGCCTATAGGGGCCATCAGTTCTCAACGTCGGGAAATTATGATTGTTGATCCCAGAGATCACACAAAGGTTAAACAGTAAACCCAATGGATCGAATCTCGTTTTATTAGATCAAACTCGGCAAAGTACAAAACGGATTAAGTCGAGAGACTTTAATCGGTAAAAGAAAACTATAAGAATAAAAGCTATAAAGTTGGAGCTCTTAGTCTCTTTGGTCTCGTGAATGAGTTATGGGATGGATATTATGAATGAGGAGCTCTCCTATTTATAATGTTCTAAGCTAGCTAAAAACAGGATGATTTCCTTTTCCTAGTTCTAACAGGAAAAGGATAACTTCCTTTTCCTAGTTCCATTGGGAAAAGGAAGATTTCCTAAAATCCCTCCGAGATCGGGAAATATTCTGCAAATCTCGGAGGTCGGCGACGCTGGTGACGAGCTCGGGCCTTGATGGGCTTAAGAAGTCGGTAGTTGGGCTGATTTTAATTCAAACCGGGTTAAATCGGGAAGTACTAAACTCACCACAAACAATAAGTTCCCCCCCAGTTCGACGAAGGAGTTCTTTGAGTTCGGCAAAGTTCATGCAGAATTCTTTAGCCCGGTTGGAATTTGAGATCGGCATCCTGACTTGGTCATTGAAACTTAATGCTTCGAATATCTTGTCTTCGGCGGAGTTCAGCAGCTTTTGTGAGGTTATTAGCTCGGCTTAATCCGTTTGTGAATTATGAAAGTTCGGCTTATTGTACTTCGTCGAGTTCGATCGTAGTGCGAACTGAAAAGTTCGGCTTATATTGCTTAGTCGATTTCGACTGTAGTGCAAATTTTGAGTTCGGCTTTGGCGCGAACTGAGGAGTTTGGCATGAGGTTTTGTGGAAGCGAGATTGTTTGTTAATCCGCATAAGGTCGTAAAATGATATGATCCTCTTGAGTCCCCCACGTACCAAATTGGTGCCGTACATAATACGGTTTTAGCCGGGGTACGTTAGATGAACTCGGTTTTCGATCAATTCGAGATCGGCGATCGCTGAGGATCGGCTTACAGATCTGCGATTGTTGAGAAATCGGCTTATAAAGTTTGCGATTGTTGGGAAATCGGCTTATCAAATTTGCGATTGTTGAGAAATCGGCTTAATTTACGAGAATGTGTCGTTCGGCTTCACCCCGAGAGCTTAGCATGAGACTGCGAAGGTTTGCTCATCTCAAGTTACTCTGGGTCCCCAGATCGAATCCGAGTGTGCAAGGTAATTCGGCTTATTTGGCTCGGATGGTCTGAGGACAAATTTCAGTGCGGGTCTTATTCATGGCTTGTGCGAGACGGATCTCGGCTTTTAAACGTTTTGCATCCCTTAGGAGTGCTATCGATCGTCTGGCCAGGATGTCGATGTGTGAAACCGCGATAGTGTTAAGGGCGAACTAAGGAGTTTGGCTTATGAGAGTACGAACTGTTTGAGTTCGGCGAACTGCGATAGTTCGGCTTTTATTACTTAGTCGTTTCAGACTATCATACAAACTGAAGAGTTCGGCGAACTGCGATAGTTCGGCTTTTATTAATTAGTCATTTCAGACTGTCATACGAACTGAAGAGTTCGGCGAACTGCGATAGTTCAGGTTTTATTACTTAGTCGTTTCAGACTGTCATACGAACTGAAGAGATCGGCGAACTGCGATAGTTCGGCTTATAGGAAATTTTTTTTTTTTTTTTTTTTTTAGAATCATAGCTGGACCTGAGGTGGGTTGCCTACGTACCCCCGAAAGAGATCAAGCAATTCGTAATTCATATCAATGATGAAAGTGAGCTCGGTGAGCGTGACGGAGTAGTAGCTCGGTGAGCGTTCTTTTTTTTTTTTTTTTTTTGGCGGATGGTGAACTAGTAATAGTGCTTGAGGGCATATTGTTCGTCTTTGGCAGCCTCTTCCTCCTCCTCGAGGATGTCAAGTGTGACTTGTGCAATGCGTCTTCCAAGGTAAGAGGTCGGTTATGCTGGATTTCCTTGTGAAAATCCGATTTGTACCAGGTCGCTTTGTAAAGAGCTTCGATTGCGGCATCATCATCAATGGTAAAATGGGTCACCACCAACTTAAATCGGTCCATGAATTCTCTCAAAGGTTCGCTATGTCCTTGTTCGAGGGCCCATAGTTCGGCGTTCTTTGTCTTCTTCTTGATGAACATCGTGAAGTGTTTGAGGAATTTGGTCGTGAGTTCAGTGTAACTTTCGACCAAGTTCGCTTCGAGTTATGAGAACCAATCAAGTGCGGTTCCGCTGAGATTCTCCACGAAGAGTTGGCACTTTGTAGCATCTGTTTCCTCCTCTGATTGGAATTGGGAGCGGTTCATCATAATTCCGAACGAGGTCATGAAGTGGCAAGGATCGGAGTTGCCTTCGTATGGTGTGATCTTGATTTTCTCCAGACGCCGGACTGGTGTGTTGAGGATATGTTGCGTGAATGGAGTTTTCTGAGTCTCTTGAATCATGCGGTCGATCTCGAGTGCTGAGCTAGTGGCCTGTGGAACTTGGTGTTCTTATCCCGGAGTTGTGCTTTGAAGCTTTCGATCTCTTTATCCAGATACGCCTGATCGGTGATGTGTGTCCTGCGATTGTCGATCGATGGATCCTAAGGTCGGAGGTTGGGGAGTTGTTTGGCTTTGTCGGAATTCGTTGAGCTGATCTCGGAGCTCGGTTTAGGCTGCGACCAGCGTGTCGAATCGTTCGTCGTTTCTTTTGGTCAGTTCCCTGAGTTGCGTAGCCATAGCCTGCAAGAGAGCAGTATTGTTGTTATTATCACCGTGCACCGAGCTGGTTGGTGATCCCGCCAGTGACCCCTCCTTCTAGCGCCAATTGTTGATCCCGGAGATCACACAAGGGTTAAACAGTAAACTCAATGGATCGAATCTCGTTTTATTAGATCAAACTCGGCCAAGTACAAAACGAATTAAGTCGATAGACTTTAATCGGTAAAAGAGAAATAGAAGAATAAAAGCTATGAAATTGGAGCTCTTAGTCTCTTTGGTCTCGTGAATGAGTTATGGGATGAATATTATGAATGAGGAGCTCTCCTATTTATAAGGTTCTAAACTAGCTAAAAACAGGATGATTTGCTTTTCCTAGTTCTATCAGGACAAGGATAAGTGGTGGAACAATGAGCGGTGATGAATTTGGGGATCAAAGAATATGTTGAGTGGATCCCATTTGTTTGTGCTTGTTTTAGGATTAGACTTTCATAATAGTAACTCGCGTAAATGTATGTAAGTGAAATGTGAGTCTCCACCAGGCTCATCCTCACTGAGTAATCCCCATTACTCACCCCTCCTCTTCCCTTTATCATGTACAGGTTAGCGAGGATCGGCTAAGTCTAATATTGTTGTGTGACTTGGGCATTTTCCTAGCGATCATGTGTGCTCACCAAGGGTCCAAACCGGGCGACTTAACCCACATGGTTTAGCCTGCCAACCTAACATGCCCAATTTCCCCGGTTTCTTCTGAGGCTCGGGAAGAGGGGTGTTACAACTTGGTATCAGAGCCTAGGATTAGATCACTCCAGTTCTGACCTGGAGGATCGCGCCCGTGTTTTCGTCGCGTTTGTGACAAAGGATTTTTGTTAAGTTCATATCAATTCCTCTAGATGCTTGTCATTGTAGCATAAGAGGTGTCAATCCATAGGAGTTAAGATTAATGCACTAGGAATTCATGAAACTGCTTAAGCTAGAGCAAATCTTTTGGGTTTTTATGTTTTTAAATTAAGAAAGTAAAGTGCAAGAAAGTAAAACAAGATAAAAGCATTGGACCATGGGTTTAACTATCATGAGAATGAGCTAACAATCAAAGAATGATGACCAAGATTGAATTAAACACTATCCTAGAACATGGAATTCACAAATATGACTAATTCATTCTCATGGCACTAATCACTTCACTAATTATCTAATTGACATAAACTCTCGTTTGCAATTAGATAATCAATGAGCATTAATAAACAATTCCAATTAGTTCACTAAACACCCTAAACATCAATTTCCATTGGCTATGATATGTAAAGCTCATAAAATGTTTGGTTCAAGCATTCTCACAAACACCTTTCAGGCATGAAATGCTAAGCTCTAGATTTTGATAAATCAACTCAAAACTAGCATTGAGATCAACCTAAATGAAGGATCTAACAAGATGCAACCCAAATCATCATCATCATTTATGATGCTAATGCACACAATCTATGTTATTCCTTAGGTCTAGAACACTTGAATAACATTAATTCATTCTCATGACATTAATCCCTTTGTTAATCACTTAATCAAGATCAAATTCTCATTTGTGATTAAATGATTAACAAGCATTAATAATAAGTTATATTAACCAAAATACACCCTAAACATCCATTCTCATGGGCTAAGATATGTAAATCATTTATTTAGTTATTTGGGGAATTTCATCAAATACCTTGTGGGTGGGAAATTCCATAAGGTCTAAATTAACTTTCTCAAGCCTAATCTAGCATTAACAACACTAAATAAGGAAGGAAAGCAATGATTTAGAACCTAATCATCACAAATCAACATTAAAATCATCACAATCTAGTATAACCCATGATCCAATTAAAAACTAGTTCTTAAACATAAAAGAAAAGCAAAGGAAAATAAATAAACAATAAGATAAATGATAGAGGTTGAAGAATCTTTCACTAGAGTGGCATGAATGATAAAGATCCATCCAAAATCATCATAAAAAGAGTTTGGGATAAAACCCAACTCTAGAAAGAAGAAACTTGTAAATAAAATTAGGTCTCAAGAGCTTAAAAAGAAAGAGGGGTCGAACCGGGTCAACCCGGTGGGTTTGGGTTCTGCAAAGGCTGCATCAGACTGTTGCACTGTGCATCTGCTCGATGCAGCAACTCGATATGGTTTGGCCGAGACAGGGCAAGACTGCATCGGGTTACATGTGTCCGATGCAGCTGTCCGATATAACTCCTGGTGTAAATCTTGGGGGCTTCATATCGGACTACATGTGGTCGATATGGGTGTCCGATATGGCTCTGCCCAGACGACGGGCAAGACTGCATCAAGTTACATGTGTCTGATGCAGCAACCCGATATAACTTCTGGTGGTCGCCAAACGGATATGTTCTTGATAAAATTGCCGTATCTTTTATTAATGTTATTATTATGTGTTAAAATATGATTGAAAAATTATTAAACATGTATCAAAATCTGATCGTTTGACTTGACACGTGTCACGATCAGGCGAGTTACTAACTTTGAACATTCTGATTTATATAATAAGATATATATATATATATATATATATTATAATAATGAAGCAAACTAATATAATTTAAATTTTTTAAAAAAAATTTATAATTACAATACAATTCTTATTGAGATTTGAGATCGAAAACGAGAACAAGCCTTCGTATACGAAGCTATGGTACTAAGAACCACTTCGTGACTGATGTGGACATCAGCCATGACCAGACCGAACCGGAGCAAGGATACCAAACCGGAGCTGTTCCGGAACAAGGAGCTAATGAGCCGAAGGAGGAAAAGGAGGCCAAGGACGATTCCATCCGAACCAGCACTTTGAGCTTGGAGTTTCATCAACCCAAATCACCTCCTGGAGCCAACCGTCGAAGCAGAGCCATTTTTGGAAGAGCCAATCTATCCATGGCCCCATACGTCTCCTCCGGGTCGAGCCGAAGTCAAGAAACCATCCCAAAGTCGACCAGCATCAATTCTACTCCAACCAAGATGTTTCACCGTCCCATTCTGTCCCCTAAAGCTAATGGGACGAGTGTAATTCCATTTGGACGAGCCGATTCTTCTGTGGTCTTTAACACCCCATCCGGACCGTCCCGCGAGCTCAAATCACGTCCCAACTTTAACTCTGATGAAGCAGACCATTCCAGCTTCAAGACTCATCAACAAACCACCTACAAGAAGACATTTGATCATGGAAGAATTCCCCTTGAAGGAGTTCAATCATAAGTTGCCCGAGACCCTCCATTTGGACCATACCGAGAGTCGTATCATGAGTTCAAACATGGTCTCCATTATCTTAGTGTTGCTGCAAGTTCTCTGACTTTTAAGGACTACAAGAGATGTCCAATGAAGAGAAAATCCAGCTCAGCATCGTCAACGAGTGTTCATACTAAAGAAAAGCCACCTAGCTAGACCAAGACTTGCCTTAAATGGACTCGTTCACACTTGTGTTCACACTAGGCCACTTCTACAACTAAAAACTCATGGTCCCACTTTCAAGAGACGTCCTCAAGGCTACTAGAAGATCAACCACGTCCAAATCAAGTTTCCTTGTGTGCCTAAACGCATAAAAATGCCAACGGCTCTATTTCTCTTTAATTCGCACGATTTGTTTCCTTCTTTGTTTTTGTGACCGTTTGTAGGTGAGCTCTTTATAAGCTCTGCTTTGTTCTTTGTTTCATTCACGCATCTTTTTATCAATAAACTTTCAGTTTGTTTCAAATCTTTGTGCCTTTGATTTAGTCTTGTCGATTTCTCTTAAGTATTGTGTGCGGATTTCCCCTTGCTCAAGGATCAATCAAGTCTTATATTTCTAGTGTGTGGATTCCCCCAGGAAAGACAAGTATCACCTCTGTTTGTCTCGGTTAAACCACCACCGTGCCAAGCTTCCGCCTTCACCACCATTCCACGTCTTCCGCATAAGCCTCTTTGAGCCTTGAGGCCTTTGGTTTGAAGACTTGATTTCGAATCTTACATCAGTGACTAATAAGAAGTAATGATTTGAATTTGAGGTGAAACAAAGTACAACATATACAAAAAACAAAAAAAAAAACCATTTTCTGGAATACAGAAGAACCAATGTTCGAATGTTTATTACATGTTTTTAGGTGCAATATACCTTTATTCTTAATTTACATAGTTGTGGTTGTATCATGATCCTAACTTTGAGCGGGCAGAGTTGGGATGCTCTGTTCGTGTCTGAAGAAGTTATCTGGATCAACCTTTGATTTAATCTTCACCAATCTGTCGAAATTGTCTTTAAAGTACTTAGTTCCCCAGTCTTGAGCTTTTTTGAAGTTAATCTTTGAGTTGTTCTTGTTCTTTCCCAGGTCTAGATCTCTGTAGTTTACATATGATTGTCTTGGATTGCTTGAAACATAAGGCGTCATGAAACTGTACAGATCTCTGATCCATTTAATGTGTTTACTAGGTCTCTTCTCGGTGTCTGTGTTATAGAGAATAATGAAGAGGGTGCCGCTTCTATGCGGGAAAGGGATCTCAGATTCAGGGAGTTTAGCCATCCTTCCACCGTAAGGAGTCCAACCCAGAAATGAAGCTGCAGAGTCTTCTTGAATCATTCTCTTGAAAATTCCCCTAAGCCCTGAAACAGGAATAGGTTTTTGCACGAAATCCGACTTTGATTTGAAGTTAAGTTTTCCGAAAGGTGATTTTGCTTGAAGCAAAACCTCAATAGGAGTATTCGTCGGAAATTCGGCATTGTAAACAGTGGACTCAATCCAGCTCATCTCGGTACAATTCTTCCGAGTTAGCCCTAGTTCCGGAAAACCCTTGTTCATAACCTCCATTAAAGTGCCTTTTTCGCCAAGAAACAGACCTCTGTACGATGTCATCACAGTCTTGTTTCCAACGTTTCCAATGGGTCTGATTGTCACTCGTATGAGGAGCTCTTCAACAAGCTTGTTTGCAACTCGTTGCCATTTAGAAAGAGTCTTGAAGTTAGCGTCTTGTTCTAATGTTTTGGTAACGGTGAAGACGGTTACGGTTTCAGGAACAGGAACAAGCGTGATCTTCCATGCTAGAATCACCCCGAAACTTGCTCCACCGCCTCCTCTTATAGCCCAAAACAGATCCTCGCCCATTGCGATTCTGTCGAGTAATTTACCATTAGCATCAACGATCTTTGCGTCTAGAACATTATCTGCAGAAAGACCATACTTCCTCACCAAGGAACCGTATCCACCACCTGTTATATAACCACCGATGCCTACGGTTGAGCAGAAACCCGCAGGGAATCCATGGCGATTGCTCTTCTTTGCAATTCTGTAGTTAAAAAAACAGTTTTTAATGGTTGATCATTTAATGTCCTTGTTCAAAATTTTGCTAGGCACTAATCAGGCGGTCGAGGTGGACCTAGCGCCTAGCAAGAAAAATCGGAAATTAATTGGGGACTAGTTTTTGAACTTTTTAATATCATTTTAACATGTGAACCATCATAATTTATATTTTTAATATAATAATATGCAAGATTACATAAAACAAATGAAACGAATATTAGGCCCAATAAATTATTATAATTATTAAAATAATGAACATAAGTTAGACTCGTGAAATTTTAGACACAACTAAATTAAAAAAAATAGAGTAGGCGGCCACCTAGGTGGAATTAATCGATTTACGTGGAAATTAATTATCATAGGCGGGGATTAATCGGACACCTGGTTTATTGATCCGATTAGACCTAAATCGCGGCGAAATCATTATGCGCAGCGAACGGTCGATTTTTAGAACAAGATTAATTTAATATATTTGCATGTACATAACTACTTCTACGCATAGAAACATGTAGTATCTGTTACAAATATTTGACTATTTTCGTGAGAAAATAAAGAAGTGGAATTGTCAAAAAAAAAAAAATATATATATATATATATATTCAAAACCTCATTTGACTATGTTTTTCAACTAAGACTTTAAATACCTTATTAATTATATGATAATATTTAAAACTAAATTATTTCTATATTGAATCATTTGAAATAAATTTAAAAAACATTATGAATAAGTTATTTAAAACAAAAACCAAGTTATAACACAAAAAAATTAGAATCCACACACATGATTCTTTAGTCATTGTTATTAAAAATTTTAAATTTTGAAAACTTTATAACATAGAAAATTTATTTTTATAATTTTAGTATATGTATGTATGTTTTCCAAATCACCAATAACCTTTTAAAACCAAATTATTTCGGCGTTTGCATTTCCACAAATTTTTATTAAAAATTGGGAAATAGTTCGTCTTATAAAATTTTGATTTGTTAGTACAAAATTCTAAATTTAAATTTTGATATATTAATGCAAACACAGAAACTGGCATATATGAAACAAACGTGGTTTACGATATTCTTTAGATTACCTGTATATATGAAACTAGTGTCAATCGTAATATCAAACTTTTACGATATTTTTTAGATTACCTGTAGTAAAGTTCACCAAGTGTAGCACCAGCTTGAACCCAAGCACTGTTGTTTTCAATATCAACTTTGACCTGTCTTAGTTTCGACAAATCGAGCAATACAAATGATGTTTCGATTTGTGAAACATAAGACAAGCCTTCGAAATCGTGACCGCCGCTTCTAACACGGAGATGGATTCCGAGTTTCTTGGAACATATGATGGAAGCTTGGACATGAGATTCGTGAACCGGTTTAAATATGAAACCCGGTTTAGGCATTGACTTGGTCAAGAACCGTTGATTTTGAGCCGTCGATTCAAGAACTTCGATAAAGATCGAGGCGTTTCTTTCAGGAGTGAAGACCGTGTTCTCGAGTAAAAAATCAACATATGTGTTTTTGTGGAGACATTTGATGAAGTCATCTTGTAGGGAGTTTGAAGAAATTGGTGTTATTGTGTAGAAAGAAAAATATAGGGCTACAAACAATATATAAGAAATCGCAGGGACTGATTTTGAAACTCTCATCCCTGCAGCTAGACACATAATCTGCGAAGATGGAAATGGATGTATGCATGTTAATGAAGAAACGTATATAAATGAAAGATCGTGATATAACAAGATCCATTAATTTAGTTGATGAATCATATCATAAGATTTTCGTTGGTTATGTTTGCATTATTTTGTCTCATGATATGACTAAGTTATATAGTAACATGTTAACGACGTGACAAGTTGACTTATTCCAGTTTGTGACCTCTTTTTTTGTTTGACTTGGAGACGTCATCTTATTGTTTGTAGGAGCATTTTTTATAACAATCTTACTCATAATTTTGTTTTGTACCGGTGTATTTCAAGAGTTTTCCACAAAGTTACCGTTATTAGCAATTTCTTCATTTTTTTGTTTGATAACTCATGTGATCCGGCTGAACTAAGGGATCGCAAGCTCCGATTGATGCAGGATGGCAAGTCATATCACACTGAGGGCCCACGCATCATCCTTTCAACACCGATTAATCATGGGATTCGGAGAAACCATGTGAAAGCCCCGGTGGCCAAATGGATTCAAAGTTGCAATTTCGCTCCCGCGAAAAGTCGATTCCTGACCTAAACCAACATGGCGACTCTCACCACAGAAGGGACCACCCCACTACCACCACTTGGTTAAGCAATTTCTTCTCTCTCTTCATAACCACGAAAAGGTAATATTATTTGTCGCAACAAGTATATAAAAACATCAAGAAACATTTAACCGAATTCGATACTCATTCTTCGTTATATCATCTTGTTTATGCAAAGCATGCTTGATATATTGACTTTATTTCATCAAGTTTTCAACTTTATTGCTGCATTGTTATGAAAGTTATTAAAACTTCCAACGTATTCAGAAATATTTTTGAACTTATTCCAGATAGAGTGGTCAAAACAAGATCACAAAAAAGATCTCGTGAATTATGTGTTATGTGTGTATATGTGCCCTTGACTCGAGAAGTTTTTAAATTATATATATATATATATATATATAGAGGATGGTAATGTCAGCTTCGATGTTCCCATGCAAGAAGGGAAATTGATTTTGAATTAACTGGAAAGCAAAAAGAAATTGGATTATTCGTGATTAGATATTATTCGTGTCCTAAGACTGATTTTGAAACTCTCTTCCCTGCAGCTAAACACATAATCTGCGAAGATGGAAATGGATGTATGTTAATGAAGGAACGTATATAAATGAAAAATCGTGATAAAACAAGATCCGTTAATTTAGTTGATGGATCATATAATAAGATTTTCGTTGGTTATATATGTTTGCATTATTTTGTCTCATGATATAACTAAGTGACAGTAACATGTTAACGACGTGGCAAGTTGACTTTATTCCAGCCTGTGACCTCTTTTTTGTTGTTTGACTTAACTAGAATTAGAAATCTTAAGATTTTTTTTTTTTTTTGTTATCAAACAGAAACTAAAAATTAAAAATGCACATTCAAGAAATCATTTAGGAAAATAAAATTTTATTATGTCATTACAAATAACAAAAGATAATTGAAATATAAAAGGATATAATTGTCTTTTAAAATTATTGAAGAGAATATGTTATTTATTATTTAGTTTCTTAATTATTTATAATATTATTTATTTTTAAATAATAATCAATCCATATATATTCAAAGAAAAAAATATATTCGAAATCTTGTTATATTTTTCACTAT
>PKMM01004481.1:753904-769614 GCA_002933915.1 Eutrema heterophyllum | reverse complement strand
GTATAGCATACATTATACGAAGTTATACGATATATATATATATATATATATATATATATATATTCAGGTTTCAACTGGTATTGCTTTCAAGAAAGTAAAGAATGATCAAGAGTTAGGAATTTATGCAGAAGTTTTTCTCTGTTATATTCTGAATTGGAAACACTCATCTAGATTATGCATTGTATGATCGCACAATAGAAGACAACGAAAGTTTCGAGAAGTAGCATGCATTCTCAACACATTTGGAAGAATTCGAGAAGGTTAAAGAGTCTTTTACTTTGTTCTCTATCTTTTTCACTCATAATATTTCCAACAGAAATGTGAATAGGTTAGCACAAAGTTCTCATCTATATATTGTTGGTGGTGAGTTTAGCACTCTCCGATTTAATCCGGTTTGAATTAAGAAATGTCCAACTACCAGTCTCAAGCCCATCAAGACCGACTTACGAAATAAAAGGAAGATCTCCTTTTATTTGATAAAGGCAAATCCCGAGAAAAAATGAAGTTATATTTTTCCTGATGGAACTAGGAAAATGAAATCATTGTGTTTTTAGCTAGCTTAGAACCTTATAAACAGGAGAGCTCCTCATTCATAATATTCATCCTACAACTCATTAGCAAGACCGAAGAGATTGAGAGCTCTGACTTCTTAGCTTTTAATCTCCTTAGTTCTTTATTGATTCTGATAAACAATATTGTAACTCCGCCGAGCTTGATCTAATAATACGAGATTCCGATCAAAGTTATTTGTTTTATCCCTTTGTGTGATTCTCGGAATCAACAATTGGCGCTAGAAGGAGGGGTCGAACCTCCACTTTTGGGATCTCGGTAGACAAGCTCAGCGATGGCGGGATCACCAACCAGCTCGGTGCACGGTGACGATAACAACACTACTAACACTGTAACAGTACAACCTGACCAGTCCACTCTTCTACAGGCCATGGCCGCACAACTAACAGCACAACTGGCCGAGATGAACAAGAAAAATAACGATCTACTTGAGAAGATGAACAAACATAACAACGAACGATTCGGCGTGCTGGTCACAATCCAAACCGAGCTCTGAAATCAGCTCAATATACTCCGACAGAATCGAATACCTCTTCGAACTCATAATGAAGCACCGCAACGACTCCACCAAAATCTGTTTGCCGATCTGCCTCAAGCCCAGAGCATGGAAACCTCAACCTCCAATACATGGATCCACCAGGAACATGGTGACACAATCGATTACCGAGCATGCTTCTCTAGATCAACAAATCGAAAACTTCAACGCACAAATAAGAGATATGAACTCCAAGTTCCATCAAGTAACTAGTTCGGCGCCCGAGATCGATCGTGTGATTCAAGAAACTCAGAAAACTCCGTTCACACTTCAAGTCATCAATACCCCAGTTCAGCGATTGGAGAAAATAAAAATCACACCGTACGAAGATCATACCGACCCTCGCCACTTCATGACCTCATTCGGCATCATGATGAACCGCTTTCGCTTCAACTCCGAGGAAGAAAAGGATGTTGGGAAGTGCCAACTCTTCGTGGAGAACCTCAACGGAACCGCACTCGATTGGTTCTCACGGCTAGATGCACACTCGATCGACAACTATACCGAACTCTCAACCAAGTTTCTCAAACGGTTCACAATGTTCATCAAGCAGAAGACTCGGAACGCCGACTTGTGGGCCCTCGAACAAAAAGAGGACGAACTCTTGCGAGACTTCATGAACCGATTCAAGTCAATAGTGGCTCATTGTACCATTGACGACGACGCCGCAATCAAAGCTCTATACAAATCGACCTGGTATAGATCGCTTTTTCACAAGGAGATCAAACGCAACCGACCTCCCACTCTGGAAGATGCTCTACACAAGTCATATATATACATCGTCGAAGATGAGGAAGAAGCTGCCAAAGATAAACAATACGCCCTCAAGCACTATTACTAGTTCGAGATCAAAAAAAAAAAGTATGAAGAAGAACGCTCACCGAGCTACCATTCCGTCACGCTCACTAAGCTCGTTTTCATCACTGATGTGGTATGAACTACGAATGGCTTGATCTCTCTTTCGAGGGTACGTAGGCAGCCCACCTCGGGTTCAGTTGTGACTTTAATAAAAATTAATTTTCCAAGTATCTTCAAAGCCGAACTCAAGAAGTTCGCCGAACTCGTACAATTCGTACTATCAAGCCGAACTCAACAGTTCGTATCTTTAAGCCGAACTCGAGCAGTTCGCCGAACTCGTACAGTTCGTACTATCAAGCCGAACTCAAGCAGTTCGCCGAACTCGTACAGTTCGTATCTTTAAGCCGAACTCAAGCAGTTCGCCGAACTCATACAGTTCGTACTATCAAGCCGAACTCGAGCAGTTCGCCAAACCCATACAGTTCGTACTTTAAACTATTCCCAAAAAGCTGAACTCGTATAGTTCGCACCTTAAACCATCGCGGTTTTACACATCGACGTCCTGGCCAGACGATCAGTATAAACACAAAAGCCGAGATTCATCTCGCATGCATTCTCATGGTGCTATGGATAACACAATTTCCATGTTAAGCCGGGACCAGTCCCGCACCAAATCTGCTCTCAGACTATCTGAGCTAAGTAAGACGAACCCGTCTCGTACACTCTGATTCGATCTGAGAAGACATGGAGTATCTTAAGACGAGCTCCCTACGCACTCTTATGCTAAGCTCCATGGTAAAGCCGAACGTTTTCTCTCGCAAAATTAAGTCAATTTCTCAACAATCGCAAATTAATAAGCCAATTTCTCAACAATCGCAAAACTGATAAGCCGATTTCTCAACAATCGTAAACTAGTAAGGCGATCTCCATACGATTGCCGATCTCGAATAGGTTGTGGAATCGATTCCATCCTCTACACCCAGGCTAAGACCGTATTAAATACGGCCCCAATTTGGTGTATGATGAGCTCGAGAGGATCGTATCATGTACGACCTCACAAAAGCCGAATTCGAATTTACAACGATTAAAACATCTTAAGCCGGACTCAGAGTTCTCATACAGTCAAAATCAACTAAGTAAAAAAAAAAAAAAAAAACGACCTCGCATGGATTCGCCAGACTCTAGTGATCTCAATTCACACCGAGCTAAATGCTTTCATGAACTTCGCCGAACTCATCTGAAGATTATTTCGCCGAACTGAAGGGGGAACTCATTGTTGGTGGTGAGTTTAGCACTCACCGGTATAACCCGGTTTGAATTAAGATCAGCCTAACTACCAGTCTCAAGCCCATCAAGACCGACTTACGAAATAAAAGGAAGATCTCCTTTTATTTGATAAAGGCAAATCCCGAGAAAAAAAGAAGTTATCTTTTTCCTGATGGAATTAGGAAAATGAAATCATCCTGTTTTTAGGTAGCTTAGAACCTTATTAATAGGAGAGCTCCTCATTCATAATATTCATCCTACAACTCATTAGCAAGACCGAAGAGATTGAGAGCTCTGACTTCTTAGCTTTTAATCTTCTTAGTTCTTTATTGATTCCGATCAACAATATTATAATTCTGCCGAGCTTGATCTAATAATATGATATTCCGATCAAAGTTATTTGTTTTATCCTTTTATGTGATTCTCAGAATCAACAATATACTTTGTACCTCCTATTTAGATTTCTGAACTACTTAAGTTATAATTAAAGCTGTTGATAAAAAAAAAAAAATATATGATCATTTTTCTTCTTTCACGCTACAGTTTCTTTTCCAATTCAATTCGCATACTTGTTAATTTGGGTAAATATTCCTTATCGGAACAACAACATTACTCTAATTCCTTAACTTTAACGACTTGATTGAGAACGAGAACAAGCCTTCGAATATGATTAGGGTTAACCGATATCAGGGCATTCTAACATTCTCAGAAATACAGAAGAAACTTTTATCTGATTTATCGATTGATATAGTTATCATGAGCTTAGCATCAAACGGGCAGAGGTGGGATGCTCTGCTCGTGTCTGAAGAAGTTCTCTGGATCAACCTCTGATTTAATCCTCACCAATCTGTTGAAATTGTCTTTGAAGTACTTCGTTCCCCACACTTGCGCATTTTTCAAGTTCGACTTCGCGTTTTTCTTGTTCTTTCCCAGATCGAGATCTCTGTAGTTCACGTAGGCTTGTCGTGGTTGCGTTGAGACATAAGGCGTCATGTAAGTGTACAGATCTCTGATCCAGTTGATGTGTCTGCTCGGTCTCTTGTCGCTGTCTGGCCAAGCCGTTACGTACTGAATCTTGAAGATGACTCCTTTTCTATGCGGAAAGGGGATTTGGGACTCAGGGATTTTAGCCATCATTCCTCCGTAAGGATTCCATATCATCATTGGCATATCTTCTTTAAGCAACTTTTTGAAGATCCCTTTAAGCCCGGATTCCGGAATTGGGTTCTTTACGAAATCCGATTTGGCTTTGAAGTTGATCTTTGGGAAAGGAGACTTCCCTTGCAGCAAAACATTAGTAGGAGTCCCGCTCGGGAATCCAGAAATGTAAACAATGGATTCAATCCAGCTCATTTCGACACAATCTTTTGTTGTTAGCCCGAGCTCCGGAAAACTCTTCTTCATAACTTTCATCAACGCGTCTTTGTCGTCAAGAAACAGAGCATTGTACGACGTCGTCACAGTCTTTTTTCCAGCTACATTGAAGATCACTCGGATGAATAACTCTTCAACAAGCTTGTCTGCAACTACTTGCCACTTTGAAAGAATCCTTGTGGCGTCTTGTTCTAACGTTTTGGTAACCGTGAAGACAGTTACAGTCTTTGGAACAGGAACGAGCTTGATCTTCCATGCTAGAATTATCCCAAAACTCGCTCCACCGCCTCCGCTAATCGCCCAAAACATATCCTCGCCCATCGCTTTTCTGTCGAGTAATTTACCGTTGGCATCAACGATCTTTGCGTCTAGCACGTTATCCCCACCGAGACCGTATTTTCTCATCATGGAACCGTATGCACCGCCTGTTATGTGCCCACCTATGCCTAAGCTCGAGCACAAACCTGCCGGAAACCCATGGACTTTGCTCTTCTCTGCAATCCTACAGGTAACAAACAGTTTCTATCAAATATACAACCAAAGATTCAGTTTTTGAATGATTCTTTTGACTCTTTGTTTCTTTAATTTATACCTGTAATAAAGTTCACCAACCGTGGCACCAGCTTGAACCCAAGCATTGTTGTCTTTAATATTAACATTGATCTGTCTCAGCCTTGACAGATCCATCAATATAAACGGTTTTTCGATCTCCGATACATAAGACAGACCCTCGTAATCGTGACCGCCGCTTCTGACACGGAGATGAATTCGGAGTTTCTTGGAACAGATGATGGAAGCTTGGACGTGAGACTCATGAATCGGGTTGAATATGAATCCCGGTTTAGGCATGGATTTTGTCAAGAACCGGAGATTTTGAGCTGTCGATTCAAGGACTTCGTTGAACATAGAGACGTTTTTCGAAGGGGCAAAGAACGTTTTCTCCAGTGGGAAATCGACATTTGTATTTCTGTGGAGACAGTCGATGAAATCTTCTTGTAGAGAGGTTGAAGAAGTTGGTGTTATAGTGCAATAGAATGAAAAAGATAGGGCAAAAAGAGAAATGTAAGAAATTGTAGGGAGTTGTTTTGAAATTCCCATCCCTGCAGCATCTGCAGAGCCAATAAAGTATAAGCAGGAGAGAAGCCAAACACTGAAACACAGAATTAGGCTTCAAGATGGAAGTGGATGTGTATTCGTTTTTCTTTTTGTGAACGACAATATTTATATGTATATGAAGGATTGTGATAAAACAAGATCCATCAAACAAGATCCATAAAACAAGATCCATCAAAATGTCAACTACGATTATTTTATCTCAAGATGTTACTGGCTAACAACTATTTCCTGTTGACGAAGGTTCAAAATAAAAAAACTATTTCCTGCTGACTTGACGGCCATTTTTCACATGTCTTGTTGACATTTTTCAACAATGTATAATAGAACGGAAATAAGAATGGAAAATGTTGTTTTTTTTTTAATCATGTGTGAACTGCGGTTGCATGTGAAATCATATCTCACGGCTTATATAGTGACTCAACTAAACCATATGAATGTCTACAATAGTATAACATTGAAAGTCGAAAACAAACTCCATTTATCTAAACTAGACATTAAACTCGGCAACAAAATGCATAATTTTAGAGGTACACGGTTGTATGAAGCAGGGGGAAATGCTTATTTAATTCTCTAAATATTTACAATTGCCTGATTTATTCTCCAACTGCGCAATTTAAATTCTCAAGTTAACGTTGACTTTATAAATTTAGGTATGAGAAAAGTCAACGTTAACTAAAAAACGGAGATGTTAATGTTGACTTTTTATGAGTCCAATTTTGTGAAGTCAACGTAAATTTGAGGAATTAATTAGCCAACTTAAAAATTGGAGAATTAATCTGCAAAATTGCAAAACTTGAGGAATTAAATGATCTTAATTTAAAAAATATACACATAATTGTTAAAGTTTAGTTCCAATCTATTTTAAAAACAATTGATAAAAAATAAAAAGAAATTTTTTTACATGACCCAAAAAAGGATAAGTAGAGTTTTAGAAAGTAATTTAACAAACATATATATTTTTTTTTTTTTTTTTTTTTGTAGCTCTTAGATGGTTAATTATATGACACAAACCAATTTTTTTAATGGAAAATAATACTTTAAAGAAAAACATGAACTTTAGATTTTGTGGTCTAAAAACTATTAATCTAAAATAAAAAATGTGGCCCATAAAATTTAAAAAAAAATCGGTGGTCCTAGGCGATGGCCTATCCCGTCTTCCCTATGGTTCGGGTCTGACTATATACATCTATAAACGTATGGTGGCAAGATCCAATAAATTTAGGCTTTCACGCATGAATAATAGAGAATCAACTAAGATTACTTTATTAATGACGTAAAATACAAAAAAAAAAAAACTTTTTGTCACTATAAAAAGTTATCGGTTAAATTCTTATATAGTTGTATATAGTTGTTTTGATTTTTATCAATTAAATAGTTTTAAATGTTACAAGACAATTTTGAAAATTATTATGAATAAACCGTAATAATTTATGTGTATATTATTAAAATGAAGACTAATTTTTATTAAAAACATACTATGTTTTGGAAATGATAATTTAATTCCTCAAGTTTTGCAATTTTGCAGATTAATTCTCCAACTTTTAAGTTGGCAAATTAATTCCTCAAATTTACGTTGAATTTGCAAAATTTGACCCATAAAAAGTCAATGTTAATGTCTCTGTTTTTTTAGTTAATGTTGACTTTTCTCATACCTAAATTTATAAAATCAACGCTAATTTGAATATTTAAATTGCGCACTTAATAGTTGGGGAATAAATCATGCAATTGCAAATATTTGGGGAATTAAATGAGCATTTTTCTTAAGAAGCAGCACTTTGAAAAATTAGAATAGAATTCGGCATTCCCATATGGAAAGACATAATTAAGTAGAATGAAATAATTTGTATATTATATGATTTCTATGTAAAACTGAACTACGAAGGACCACCTTAGGAGATATAAAACCTCGACTAATACACCACGATAGAGTAAAATCTTGATCCACAATATCATTCAACCACGAAGGGCCACCTTAGACGATATAAGAATGCAATCGAAAATCTTATACAACACTTTTTGAAATCACATGAGCTCCTCTGTTCGACGTTGGAGATTCACATATCAGTTACCATACAAATATCTTCGTGAAACAGCTTGTAATTAGAAACACATGTCACTGAATCGATTGCCAGTCCATCGGAGTTAAGATTGCCTCTATTCTATCTTTCGTCACCGCACCAAAAAAAAAACAACTTGAGCCATCTTATAGCTAAGCATACTTTCTATCGTTCTTAATTTTTTGGGATATCAAGTCTTAAATAGGAAGATTGTCTAATACAAGTCAAATTTAACTCCGATTAGTATGATATTTTTTGAAAAGGACCCTAAAAACAAATTGATACGGACTTAACCACTTATCCTACAACGGACAATATTATATGTGAAGTTAACGTAAGCTTGCAAAAGCCCAACAATAGCCAGCTGTTGATTTTTGCTTCTTTTTTTTGGAAAAAAACATTAGAAAAAGTTCTTCTACTATGAATCAAACTATATAATTATTTTATTTATTTATTTTATAATTACAATGCAGTATTAAGGGGCGACTGGTGAGTAACTTGAAACGATCATTTCCTCCAATTTTTTGCACTTTTATGGAGAGAAACGAAATGCCTCTCACCATATCCGCACGATACCGCAAGTATGAAGATCTCAATTTCACCAAGAACCACTAATTTCAACAACTTGGTTGAGAACGAGAACAAGCTTTCGAATACATTCTAGGGTTGATTGTGTGAGAATAGAATACCCATTTCGAGAGTTTAGATGTCGTAAGGGATATGGGTCAATCTTATATTGACAATTGGTTTTGAATTGAAAACTCATAATAAACCATATGTAACATAGTTTCAGATCCCGAACACACATTCTTGTAATTTGGCCCAGAAATGGTCCGATCGTCCGGAGCCCTAGATTGATGATCCTTTAGTTGTATATAAGAAATTTTGGGTCAATTCACTCATTGGTTTTGAGTTGAAAACTCATGATAAACCCATATATTAACCGATCGAGGAATTGGTACTAATCAAAAACAACTTGGCTGGTTATACGAAGCAATGCTTCAAATTTTTAGGTTAAAGAAAGTACTACAAGCATGCTTTAATATTATTAGCTACAACATATCCTGAAATATAGAAGAACCATTAACTGATTTCTTATAGTTTATTCTTATTTGATAAGTTCTTGAGCTTTAGCCTCGAACCGGCATAGGTGGGATACTCTGCTCGTGTCTAAAGAAGTTCTTTGGGTCAACCTTTGATTTGATCTTCACCAATCTGTTGAAATTGTCTTTGAAATACTTAGCTCCCCAGACTTGAGCTTGTTTGGTGCTCGATATGGCGTTTTTGTTGTTCTTTCCCAGGTCTAGATCACGGTAGTTCACGTAGGCTTCTCGTGGATTGCTTGAGACATAAGGCGTCATGAAATTGTAGAGATCTCTAATCCAGTTGATGTGTCTGCTCGGTCTCTTGTCGCTGTCTGGCCAACTCGTTACGTACTGAATCTTGAAGATGACTCCTTTTCTATGCGGAAAAGGGATTTGGGATTCAGGGATTTTCGCCATCATTCCTCCATAAGGATTCCATATCATCATTGGCATATCTTCTTTAAGCAACTTCTTGAAGATCCCTTTAAGCCCGGATTCTGGAATTGGCTTCTTCACGAAATCGGATTTGGCTTTGAAATTATTCTTTGGGAAAGGAGACTTCCCCTGAAGCAAAACATTAGTAGGAGTGCGGCTCGAGAATCCAGAAATGTAAACAATAGATTCAAGCCAGCTCATTTCGACACAATCTTTTGGTGTTAGGCCTAGCTCCGGGAAGCCCTTCTTCATAACTTTCATCAACGCGCCTTTGTTGCCAAGAAACACAGCATTGTACGACGTCGTCGCGGTCTTGTTTCCGTTGTTTCCAGCTACGTTGAAGATCACTCTGATGAATAACTCTTCAACAAGCTTGTCCGCTACCATTTGCCACTTTGAAAGAATCTTGTTGCCTGCGTCTTGTTCTAACGTTTTGGTGACGGTGAAGACGGTTACGGTCTTTGGAACAGGAACAAGCTTGATCTTCCATGCTAGAATTACGCCAAAACTCCCTCCCGCGCCTCCTCTAATCGCCCAAAACGTATCCTCGCCCATTGCTTTTCTGTCGAGTACTTTACCGTTGGCATCAACGATCTTTGCGTCTAGAACATTATCTGCACCAAGACCGTATTTCCTCATCATGGAACCGTATGCACCGCCTGTTATATGCCCACCTATGCCTAAGCTCGAGCACAAACCCGCCGGAAACCCATGTACTCTGCTCTTCTCTGCAATCCTACAGGCAACAAAACAGTTTCTTGATCAAAATATACAATCAAAGATTCATAGTAAAAGATTGTTTTGCCTTAATTTATATACCTGTAATAAAGTTCACCAACTGTAGCACCAGCTTGAACCCAAGCACTATTGTCTTTAATGTTGATGTTGATCTGTCTCAGCTTCGACAGGTCCATCACTATAAACGGTTTTTCCATCTCCGAGACATAAGACAAGCCCTCGTAGTCGTGACCGCCGCTTCTGACACGGAAATGAATTCCGAGTTTCTTGGAACAGATGATGGAAGCTTGGACGTGAGACTCATCGAGCGGTTTGAATATGAATCCTGGTTTAGGCATGGATCTTGTCAAGAACCGGAGATTCTGAGCCGTGGATTCAAGGACTTGGCTGAACATAGAGACGTTTTTCGCAGGTGCGAAAAACGTATTTTCGAGTGGGAAATAAACATGCGTGTTTCTGTGAAGACAGTTGATGAATTGGTCTTGCAAGGAAGCTGAAGAAGTTGGTGTTATGGTGTAGAGTGAAAAATATAAGGCCGAAATCGAAAGAAATGAAAATACAGGGGATGGTTTAGAAAGTCCCATTCTTTCTGTTATAGGGAGCTCCGCTCTATTGTTTGCTACTCTTTGATACCCAACTGCATCTGCAAAATTCAGTCTATAAATGGATAAAAAAAAATCTACACCTTTTTACACGTTCTCCTAAAATTTTCCACAAATGTAAAACTTTTGTTTGTTCTCTATGATAAAGTAGTCACATTGAGTACCAAAACTGAATGAAGTCAAAATTTTCATCATGGGATTGTTGAATTTTATGATACCACTAAAAACTTAGTGCCCATTTAATGTACAAAACAAAGTTACTCTTTAGAGACTTACCAACTTGAGCCAAGTTAGTTACGTTTCACGTATTGTGGAGACGACGACGACTGAGACTGAGGAACATTTCAAGCCTTTTTGAGTCCAGAATTTAGAAATATGAAACTGCTCGTTGATTTTTAAAGGTCAATGACGACGAGTGTGAGACAGCCAAAATTTTCAAACTGACGTAACGTGACGTGACAGACATTTTTGTCCTCGTGTTTTGAAAAACGTTGCAGTTTGTGTTTGTAGAAAACTGAAGTTTAAGGTGGCGAAATTTTTGTGATGTACCTGTTTTTGAGAAAGGGTTTATTTGTGATGTCCCTGTTTTGAGCTGTTTTTGTGTTCTGGTTTTAATCCGAAAAATCCCTGACAGTTGTATAATTATAAAAGAGGAATACCCAAAATAGCATTAAACAAAGTAAATATCAAAATTTACACCAAATTAAAGTAAATATTAAAATTAGGAATTTTATTAGTTTTTTTTTAATCGTCTAAATTATTATCTATTACAAATTATGAGAACAACTATATGAACGATTTTACAACGGATAATTTTACCCGTTCAAAGAATCCGTGACATACGATTTTACTTGCACCACGCTCACAATAAACAATTTTTATCCTTGACACGCGAGACCACGATCAATGGCTCTATTTGCATCACGTTAGAAATCTCTTGTAAAGTTACATCTATTAATCTGCATTAAATCACATTCTTTGGGAATTAAATGATATAGAAACATTAATGAAACATTGATCAATCGACCAAATGGGGTTCCACGATTTTATTATTATTTTGAAAAGAACTAATTGTAAGTCATATTACGATATGTTTTTATGAACTGAACGGAGCAGATTAGATGATATATTACATGTTAATTAGAAAATATACAAATTTGAACATTAAAAAAAAAAACAAATCATGAATATCATATACATTTGATATATTCGTTCCACGTTTATCCAGAACCGTGCCAACATTAACAGATGTGGAAAGCGAATAAAAAAAAATGAATTCATAAAAAAAAACGTATACAATAATTAACAATATCGTCAAATAACAAAAAAAAAAAAGAACTAAACTAGCAAATAAAATATTAATTCTAAAATATATATCTTTTTTTTAATTATTTCATACGAAATCGATAACCAAGTCTATCCCTAATATAAGTTAAGTTTTATTTCGTTTTCGTTTGGGTTAGAGTTGTTTTCAAGACGAACACAAGAAACACGATTTTCTTCGCTGTGGTTGGTCAAACTCCCATATACCGAGACAAAGTTGTTATGTAGGGTTGGGTTAGGTCGACTTATATAAATGAGATGTAGAAAAAATAGGTTCTTCAGTCCATATAAATAATTAGAATCTATCAATGTCGGTCCAAATCCACCAACTTCGTCAATAAATGTTTTTATTTGGCTGTCAAAACAAAACAAAAAAAAATGTTTTTATTTGGTGGTTTACTGCGGACCGGTTCAGCATAACCAGACAGGACTTATTACGATCACGTGGATTAGTCAATGCAAACGTTTTCAAATTAGACATGTCAATTATGAACCACGACACGGTTTCTGCTGCAGCAACTGAAACGGCATGGCACATTTAGATAGACATTTCCGTCAACTCCTTGATAAGGTAATGGCTGTACCGCTCCCTAAGCCTAATGCAGGGAATGATACTTTCTTTGGCGTCATTCCGAGGGTGATTACCGGGAATCATTCTCGGCCAAAAAGACATGGGAGCAACTTAATTAGGCCACAGCGAGACAGAATAATTTGGGATTGTACGGTTCACTTAAAGAGAACCTCGGTATGCATGCATCCTTTGGCTAGCTATTCAGTATTGAGACTATCTACAAGAGTTAGAATGAGATCTTGGGGGTGTGGAGCAGAGTTA
This sequence comes from Eutrema heterophyllum, assembly GCA_002933915.1. Lineage (NCBI taxonomy): Eukaryota > Viridiplantae > Streptophyta > Magnoliopsida > Brassicales > Brassicaceae > Eutrema > Eutrema heterophyllum. The sequence goes on along the minus strand of PKMM01004481.1, from coordinate 756,883 downwards.
TGTACTGTTCAGAGAACGCAATGAAAATAGAGACCATCTCTTCTTCGCGTGTCCGTACACGTTCGCGGTTTGGTCTAATATTGGTGCGAGACTCCTTGGCACGGGTTTAACAGTAGATTGGACATGTACTCTAGTTCACATCACCAACATGACTTGCGGTAAGCTGGTCCTGATATTAGTTCTCAAGCCCCTTTTCTAGAGCCGACTGCTTAGTGGAGTCCGCGTTTCTAGAGTTCGATTAACTAATTTTTCTTTCGTAGCCCCTTTTCTAGATTGGGACAACCAACCTTGGATTCTCTCTAGCTTTCCTTCCCAGCAAAGACCAATGCTGCTAAGTGCTAACTCACTCTTATGAAGTAAAAAGCCGGTTAAGCTCCGGATTTGACACCACCAAATTAACCCAATATCTATAGTGGCGCATTTTTATTTTAGTTGTCAGAAACTTTATTGGTGGGAGTGGGAGTGTGGGACATGTCAATTATTTCCATTTATATAACTTTCCATATTTTATAAACGAGAATAAATTTTTGTCCCATCTCACCAGATCAGACCAGATCTCATGTCTAATTGAAAATATCATCTTCGGTTTGAATATTTACAAAAAAACTTCGGAGTACTTTTTTATTCAACTTAAATTACCAAACCAAAGAAGACTTCAAAGAGAGAAAAAAAAAAAAGCTCACAAACTATTCGAAATAAAATAAAAATTCAGATATCATCAACAGATTTCAGAATTGGAATACTCTGTTCATCGCAGAAGAAATCCATTGGATCAATACTCGTTTTCACTCTCACCAATCTATCAAAGTTGTTCTTGAAATACTTCACTCCCCAAATCTTTCCTTCTTCGTACTTTGTCTTCATATTTATCTCAAGATTATAGGTCCCCAAATCAATATCTCTAAAATTAACATAAGCTCCTCTTGGTGATTTGGAAACATAAGGAGTCATAAAATCGTATAAACTCTTGACCCATCTGAAATACTTCTCTGTATCAGTCTTGTTCTTATCTTCTTCTTCATTCCAATAAGCCAAATACTGAATCTCATAAAGATTTCCTTCACGATGTGGGAATGGTATTTCGTAATCAGCAATTTCACTCATTTTGCCACCAAATGGACTGAGTATGATCTTTGCGAGCCTAGCCTCGGGCGCGTATAACCGTCTCCAAAGCTCTCGAATCGCGGTTTTGGGTAGCGGTTTTTGGATAAAATCATCTTTTCCCTTGAAAGATCTAGTTGTACGCTTCCGTTCCGTAAGACTGTCCATTGATTCTCCTTTGATAAACCAGAGAACAGACTCAATCCAACTTATCTCCCTACAATCTCCAATCTCAAGACCTAATTCCGGAAACTTATTTTCCATTAACGCCAATAGATCGCTTACCGGACCAAGATAAAGTCCCGGGAATGAAGCATAGACCGTGGTTTTGTTCGATCTCTGCAACATAGCTCTAATGAAAAGATCATCAGGAAGCTTATCCGCAATATACTGCCAACTGTTGAGGATTTGGATAGCCTTGTTTTCCGATGTTTTCGTGACATCAAAGACCGTTACTACAGACGGAACATCGACCAATCTAATCTTCCATGCTAAAACTACGCAGAAACTCGACCCGCCGCCTCCACGGATAGCCCAAAAGAAATCCTCACCCATGCCTTTTCGGTCAAGAAACCTTCCGCTCGCATCAACAATATGCGCGTCAATTACATTATCTGCCGATAAACCGTGTTTTCTCATCAATGTACCGTACCCTCCACCTCCGAATTGCCCTCCGACGCCGACGGTTGGGTAAAGACCGGCCGGAAAAGCCAACGATTTGCTCAATTTCCCAATCTCGTAGTACAATTCCCCAAGTATAGCTCCGGATTGAACCCAACCGGTCTGGTTCTCAACATCTAATGTAATAGACCGGAGATATCTCAGATCAATGACAACGAACGGTCTGCTTTTGGCGATGTACGAGAAGCCCTCGTAGTCATGCCCACCACTCCGAGTCCTGACGTGGATATCGTGAAGCCGTGCACATCTAATCGTAGACTGAACATCCGTGGATTGAACCGGAGTGATGATTGAGACCGGTTTAGGTGTTTCAAGAACCGAGAATCTTGGATTTTGTATGGAACTATTCAAGATTGAGAAAAAAGAAGAGTCATCAGAGGTGTGTATGATTCTAGATTCGGCGGTGTAGTCGTTTATCCGGCGAGAGAGACAGCTCAGAAAGTCGTCGTGGCTAGTCCGAGGAGCTGGAATCGAAGGAAAACGAGCAAGAGAAAGATTCAACAGAAGAAATTGTGTAAAGAGAGAAATCAAAAAGCTCAAACACTCCATTTTTGATTCAGTGACTCGGGATAGATAAGATGGATCTGAAGTACTTTATATTATATTTTCATTTACAGTGGGTTTAAGGCTACAATTCTTTTTAAATAAAGCCGATTTTATCAAGGGGGATAGAAGTAGATGAACCATATTGAAGTTTTGTCAAGGGGGATAGAAGTAGATGAACCGTCAAATAACTTATGGATTCAGTTTCATTACCCCTACTTCAGTTCGTAATACAGTTTTCACTTCCAAAATTTACAATGCCTTCTTCTGCTGGAGGATAAATTAGCCTGGCGAAAGGTAAGATATTAATGGGTTTTTGAAATCGGTCTGCCATATATATTGAATTCATCATGGTGCCATCTCCAGAATTGGTTTCAAAGGGTTTCCTTCAACGAAAGTTAGTGTCTTATTATTGGTATCGTCGTCTTCTTACAAAATATGTGTCCGATTACTTCGTCTTTTTTTAAAAGATAACTAGATGAATACCTGCGTATACACGCGGGTCGTTTTTCAAATGTTTATATTTTAAATGTTTTAATATGCGTATAATTTTTTTTCAATTTTTTTCATTTCTTTTTTATGTTTTAATGTGTATATATTTTTCTACGGTTTAATATATATATATATATATTTATATATTTATATATATTTATT
>PKMM01004481.1:654042-753337 GCA_002933915.1 Eutrema heterophyllum | reverse complement strand
AATTGGCAAGTCAATAAAAGTTCGATGTTTTTGGTCATTTTAAAAGATGGTGTCTTTTTTTGCCAGATTGACAAAGTTGGGGATTTGTTTGGCAGATTTTCCTTTTAACATTATCCCAATTTGTTATTACAAATATAAATATATAAAAATAAATATAATTCCAAATTTGAGATAATATATAAATTTAAATTTACTATTTTTAGAAAATCTTTGCGGGTGAGAGGTGGTATTGAAAATTTGTGGTTTAAAAGATTTTATTAGACAATATACAAAATATTATCGAGATTTTTTTGGTTTAGTATATCAAAAATAATTAATGTTAAAAAAAAAAAATTCAGAAATAATATTAAATTGCCAAACATGAATTATTTTGTAGACAATGGAAAAAATCAGAAAATATAAAAATTTGGAAAAATATTTAATAATATTAGATTTTAAAAATTTTAAGTTTGAAATATCAAACAAAATTGTTTAGAATCCTCTAAATTTTCTGATTTTAACTTAAATCATAAAAAATTATGTTATAAAAATATATTTTAATACATTAAATTAATGTTTTGAAATCTGACCCGAGAAGCAAACTAGAGAGTCCTTCGGGTCAACGGGTCCGTGGGTTGATCCGGTTTGATACAGTCCGACCGCAATCAACAATTAGTGAAATTATATATATATATAGTATGAAAACTAATAAATCTCTAAGATATGTTTGAAAAAAATATGTTCAACTGACAAAATAATTATTATTGTAATTGGTAAAATATTATTCATAAACGAAAAAAGATCAAAAGTACCGGATTGTAAAATCAGAATGACTTAATATGAACAATAAATGAATCCCTTTGATCGCACTATAATTTTTAACTTAACCATGATCTATCCGGGTCAACGATTATGTCCGGTTCATGGTTATTTGCTGAGTTTTTACGGGTTTTACTGGATTTTGTAGTCTCGGGGTTTGAAGCTATATCTGGACCGGATTGTTGTCTGAATCTCGGGTTTTGCTGGATATGAAAATATTACATTAAATTTATAAAAAAATTATCTTGCGCGGACGCGCGGATGAGAATCTAGTTGTCTTTAATGGCTCATTGTTATAAAATAAAATGTTGATAAGACTTTTTAATTACCAAAAACGCATATCAAATTCTAGACTAAATCTCAAAAATCATATTTGTTCAAATGTAACGTTTATTAACCATTTCTATAATATTATTTAAGAAGACATTTTTGAAAATGAACTTTATTTTGTAAGTTATTACATGAAATGTCATTACAAATAAGAAAAGATCATTGTAATAGGAAAAGTTATAATTGTGTTTTAAAATTATTGATGAGAATATGGAAAGTATCTATTTCCCATTAAAGAAATTATTTACTGTTTAGTTTCTTAATTATTATGATATTATTAAATAATAATCAATCTATACATATTCAACCGGCCATGTATTTTAAAAGAAACGTTCCAAGTCCAACATTGATGAACAAGAATTGTCTTCTCTCCCCTGCCATTGATATCTCTACAACTCCACTAATCCTCTACAGATTACCACAACCAAAATAACGGACGTAGCTGATCGAGGGACGGTATATTTGCCCATTGTGGCTCTCTTTCTTCTCTCAAGCTCTTTGCGAGATAACAGATGGGATTGGAAAAGAACCACAAAAAAGTGAAATTGCCACCAAGGCAGGTTCCTTGGCAGAGAAAGGGAGTTAAGGTGGCGATCTGCATATATCTGTGATCATTGAATTTTCAACCCTTTTGCCCCACCGCCACCGTCACCACTTTTGAGTCCCTTCGTGTTCCTCTTGTATCTTTAAAACTTTTAAATTTCCCATGTATGTTTCTATATCAAAAATACTTAAACACAGAGCGTAACGAATTTTTGTTATGCAGGTGACAAAGCTATAAGTGAAGGAGTTGGGCTTTGGGATCACATGACGTTCTGTATGATGCAAATGGCTCACATTACTTTTACCAATGTGAGACAGTGTTTACATTCGAGGAAGTCTAGATTACGGGTAACCGTGATCTGTTTGTGTTCCTCTAATTGCTTAGGCTTGCAATAAACACATGATATTGTATAGTTTTCGTAATAGAAAGGTTTATGGCAGAGGAAAATGGACAAAACTCATTTCTGTTTTTGGCTGCAAAGAGAACCAAGCTTATTCTTTCTATGAAAGTGTTGTCTTCTTCTTTCTTTCACACTACGAAAGTCATTGAGATGTTGATTCAGGAATTTGCCAAACCTCCTCAAGAAAATCATTGAAAGGTTTGCATTTTGATCGATGGCTTAGCATTTTTGTGTACTTAGATTCGAGGGTTTTCGATTTCCCTTTGAAAAATAGTTTTCATTATTGGACTATTGTCAGCTGCGGTAAGAGTTGGTTTGTCTACTTGGTTTAGCTGCTGTTACATCCCTATTTGTGAGTGATTCAACCTTACAACGGCAACACATAGTTAATATAATCATTATTAGATTTAAGAGTTTTGTTTCATCCTATAAACTTATCAATTTATAAAACCATCTATATATTGGTCTAATTTCTTTCTTGGATTATAAAATGTATCTTATTCATATTTTTACTCATGAAATGTGAAGCAAATAGTGCCACATGTGATTACCTCCTTCTCTGATCAAGATAGCCGAGTTCGGTACTATGCATGTGAAACTCTATATATATAACATTGCAAAGATAAAGACTGTAGTAGTAATATCCATGTGGTTTACTATATTCTTCTATGCGTTATTATCATTGATGCACCGTTCACTTTCTTATGCTTTATGCAAATTGTCTGCAAATTTAGATGCCAATGTCCAAAGTGCTGCTCATCTTGTAGACCGAAAGAGGTATGAATACTTTTTCAAACACATAAGTGGTGTATTGATTTTAATCAAATGCTAATTAGAGTTGAACCTTGTGGAACATGATCATGATCATGATCTTGTGACAGAAAGTGATTAATTCAGATGTGTTAAGTTAGATTTTTCTGGTCCGTGTATCAAAAATAGTTGTCACTATTAGCTTTGAAGACTTGCCTCTCCATCTTTTAAGGGATTTAATTTTAGTTTAGCACCACAGATATTTCAATTGGAATTTAATTTTGGGTTTTTGGTTTAATCCTCTTAATTGATGAGATTCCTTATTTAAAGTCGACATATAACTTGCACGAACTAAATGTGGGAGATATATTGGATAAATTTGCATTATAAATTAACGACAGTACTTTAACTTGGACACTAACAATAGTTACTGATATGTAAGTTCAACTGTCACTACAAGAAAACAGCCCGATTTCCTATGGGAATTTCGACCAAAAAAATTTCGTCGGAATTTCCCAACTAATTTCCGACAAAATACCGAGAAAAAACGATCCGTCTGAAATTGGTCGGGAATTCCCGACGAAATTTTTTTGGTCAGAAATTGGTCTGGAATTCCGACCAATTCCCGACGAGTTAGAGACCGATGTATGATTGTTGGAAATTGGTCGGAATTCCATATCAATTTCCGACGAAATAGATCCGTTAATCTGCCCGTTGCATTAGCCGTTTTATAGCCGTTTGCGATTATAAAACCGGTCAGAAATTGGTCGGAAATCAGTCGGAAATACGCGGAAAATCCATTATAAATATCTCTCCACCCTCATTCACAACTTACACAAAAAAAAAAACCTTAGAAAATGTCTTCTTCAAATCCAAACCCTTATGAGTGATTGATTAGCTGATTTTCTGTTGACACAGTTTATTTAGTTCCTAGACTTCGGTTCATAGCAAATCTATTACATTGTTTGACCAAACGAAGATGGACAATAAGAAGAAAAAGGATTGTCCTAAGACAAATAAACCTTGCACATCATGCATTCTTCTTGTGTAATGAACAATGGGTGAATTCAAGAAGCAAAACCCTTAAGCTGACTTCTATTCATCGTTTTCAAGAAGCAGAAAGAATTTTTGAAATCGAGAGGAAAACTGCTATACAAGAACAATGTGGAGGTAAATCTATTTACAATAATTTCAAGATCCATTTTGATATTGTTGTCTTAATATTTTGAAGCTAATTTGCGCGGTTTAATTGTGGGTATAAAATTGTAAAGATAACCAGAGAAGTGGAACATTTAATTTGTCAGAACATAAACGCACCCTACTTTCAGACCTACGCCGCATTCACAAACATTTAAAATGTGAGTGTGAATGACAAGAAGAGGATTAATGTTGTGTTTTATCCTATGATAGATGGGAAAGAAAAAACAAGGAAATGTACCTACAATAACCGGAGGGATAGAAGAGGATGAAGGGAAGGAAGCCATAAGAAAGAAGAGAAACTCTTGAAACTCCATAAACAGAAAAGCTCTCCAACTGCTGAACTTTCTTGCTAAAGATTATGTTGATTGTTGAGCCCTTCATTGTGTCTAATTTTCTTAGAGAAAGGAAAAACTTCTCAATTTTGCTTAAAGTTGCTTCAGGAGTTGCAAAAGAGTAGCGCTGGTTTTATCTAGATATCTATTGAAAGTTCTGAGAATATTGGAAAAAAAAATTGAGAATAAAACATCGCATCTTCTAGCTCTTTTTGTTCTTTAACCTATTGTTTTATATCCGCTTTGAAGTTTTTTTTGTTACATTTGATATTAGTTTGTCTTTCATATTAAGAAATAAGAAGTAAAGGAAGAAGCATCATAATTAGAATTAAGATTGATTATGCATCGTATGAACTTGGGCTTTACTATCGTGGTGGTAAGATTTAGAAATAAATTATTTAAAATTAGTTTTTCACCTAGCAACTGGAAATTAAAATTGGATGAAATCATTTTTTACGCGTGGGTATTCACCTAGTATATTTTAAATCGCAATAGAAGGATTTAAACAATGATCTTTCAATTTCTTAAATTAATTTTATAACAACTGAGTCACCATAAGTTTGTTTTTTTTTAATACTGAACAAATTAATTATGAGAACTATTATAAAGACAATTTTACAACGGACAATGCTACCCGTTCCATAAAGATCCTACAATCACGATGAACGGTTCCACTTGCACCACGCTGAAGATTTTCTTATAAATTTGTCCATTAATCTGCAGAAATTGCGTCATCTGGAAATCGAAACTCGGACCTCCTAATGTAGAAGCATTAATGAACCCTTTAGTCAACCACTGGACTAAGGGGGTTCCCACCCATAAGTTTGTTAAAACAATAATTTTCTTAACTTATTTTATACCATTATTTTCGTAATTCATTTTATACCATAACAAATTTTCTTTCAAATTCTTTCATGTCTCCTCATTTGAGCTTTGTGATTTTTTTTCCTAGTATCTCTGTCACCATCACCAAGTGACATATTTTTTTTTATCATTTCGTAGCCCAGACGTTTATAACCGAAAAACCACTGTCTCGACGTTACTTAAAACCAGTGTCTCAACGTTACCTAAAACCAGGAACCATTTGACAATCATACTCCTGCATAATTGCAATTCATTTAAAAAGTATTTAAAAATTGGTGGAAATATTATTTTTTTGACCATTAGTGGTGGAAATATTTCATGCCGAAAATTTTGTGATAAATTACAAATAAAACAGTATAGTTTTTTTCTCTCTCTTTGGTCCATCTCTACATGATGTAGGCTACATCCTTTAAAACCATTTCAATTTCGTAATTCAGTTAGATTTTTCTAATGTTTTGTTTTTATAATACAAAATACGAATCATGAAGAAAAAAATCATAACTTATACATTAATATTTAGCTAATTAAGTAGACTAAATCACAAATCTCAGCCTGTGTTAATTGCTTTTATTTTAAACATGGTTTGTAATTTAATTTAATTAATTAACACCAAAATTTAGGTTATAGGTCGGATTTATACTTTACAAAATCAAGATACTTTAAATTGTAAAAATTTGATTGTTATTCAATTCAGTTTTTATTTCAGAGGACACATCGGTTTGTTTGAAACGAAGTAAGGAAATTGGAGCAATAATGGATATATATATTTTTTTTTTAGTTTTTCATTTTCTTATCCAAAATTGACGTTAACTTAAAACTATTAAAATATGATGTCCATTTCCTTTGAACAATAATATATTTACTCTCTTGCAATTAAAGCTTTCCTTCACTTCAACCTTCGTTTTTAATGTTGTTTTATACTCCTATTTTATAATTTATAACCATAGTGAAAAATATATCCATTTGAACTGTCATTGCTACAGAACTCATTGAATGGTTTTTTCCCCGAGAAAGTCAATGAACAATAGGTACATCTTATGAGATTAATTAATTCGTTATATCAATTTCCAAGTTAAAGATGAAAAAAACTAGCTGAAAAGTAGAAAAGGCCAACAATAAGTTTACTTTTGCAATGAGTCATTGCCAATGACTAACCTCGCAGCCTCGCAGATGTACTTTCTTCGACGACTAACCTCGCAGGTACATTTTTCATACCGAATCTTATTACCAAATTCTCATCTCTGCAACTTCAGCAATTTTTCACAGTTATTGACAATTAGCTCCAAACATTTCCATGGAAGAATACTACGGCAGTGACATATACAATCAAATTACAAAGCAAGTTTTTGGTTACATACCTCTTTGAATTTGTTAGCTATATAAGCGTAGTATAGCAAGCACGAACAACTATTATAAAAAGATTTTCTGTCTCGTGTATCGGTATGTATATAATTCATCCGCTAGAAAGCAACAATCAAATATGCAGAACAGTAAAAAACACTGAGCAATACTCTTAATAATTGTTTTAATATATTAAATGGAGAGAGAAAAATTGTTTAGTGTATTAATAAAAGGTAATATAGAATTTTTAATATTTTTTTTAATATGTGTGAAATGTGTCAAAATAACATTTTTTTGTGAAACTGAAGAATTATTGAACCGTTTGATTAATATATAGACATAATTGAACTCTTGAAATACATTAACTTTTTGTGAGTTGAAAAATATTTATGGATTTAATACAGTCAAAATCAATGATTAGAATTAAATCCATAATTAGAATTTGGAACGTTTTGTCATGAACGGAGTCAGTTTGGACTTGAATTTGTTGCCGAGTGATGTGGCTTGCTTTGAATGGTCTGTCTTTGTTGATGTGGAGAGGCTGAGGTGTCAAAAGAATGGGTGCTTAGGTGTCAAACCTTTGCGAGACTGAGTGAGTCTTTATAAAATAGATAAAATGCGTCCGATTGCAAAATAAGATACCAATCATGCTAGCGATTAACCTAATTTGTGGAAATTTATGAGCCTCAGATTTGTTTTATTTTTCTAATTATAAAATATGTTGTGAAGATTTTCAGAGTTCTATTCATTGTTTCATAGTGAGCAAGAAAGACCATAAGTTTTAGAATTCATGTATTTTAAACATGTATCCCTACATTTGCCTATACGGGCGTGGTCGAGTGGTAAGGAAAAACTTGAGAATATGTCACCTCACTCCTCCGGTTTGATTTTCCCTCGAAACAAAAATCACATTTGTGTGGAAAGTTTGGGTATGAACTTCGGTCCAGGCAGTTTACATGGGTAGTCCGGTAACAGACGATCCGGCTACCCTGACATTAGTCGGAAAGTATTTCAAACTCGGGATAGGCAGTGTGGTGGCCTTTCGGGAAGAAATCCACTATGTAGCACCTCGGTGCGTTCTTACCGGGGCTGACCGGATCGGCCAATAGGATATACAAAACAAAAACAAAAACAAATCCCTACGTTGTTGTTTTTTCTTAATTAGTTTATTGTTTTCATATGAATCTCTTAACATATTATTCTCCCATGTTTGTCTTTCTAGTGTTGGAACGTGGAATATATTTATTTAAACAGATTCTATACATATCTTATTCCTAAGGTAAGCACATGATATTTTATCTATTTTCTCAACTTGATTCCCACATTTCCTCAAATCCTATACCAACGCTTCATATAATACCACTACAACATTTATATTATATTATAGTGTTTCAATATTCCACTACAAGAAAACAGACGTTTTTCGACGGCGGTTTCCGTCGGAAATGGTCGTTTCCGACAGATTTTCGACGGAAAAAAGATGTCGGTTCTAGGTCGTCGGAAACCGATATCCGTCGGAACTTTCCGACAGAATTCCGACGGACCTATTTCCGACGGATTATCCGACGGATATTTGATCGGAAATAAGTGTCGGAAAGTTGTCGGAAAGTTGTCGGAAACCCGTCGGAAATATTACCGACGGATATCCGCCGAATCGTGTTTCCGACGGATCTGTGTCGAAATATTCTGTCGGTAGTCCGTCGGGAATCCGTCGGTAAGATTTCCGACAACCTTCCGACGGATTTCCGACGGATATATATATAATTTTTTTTAATAATAAATAATTAAATTATATTCTATTTAAATATTAAAAAAAATCTATTTAAATAAAAAATAATTATAAATATAAATTTGATTTAAATAAATTTATAAAATATAAAATGTTATTACAAAAAAAAACATAAAATGTTATAAAAAGAAAAAAAAACATAAAATGTTATAAAAAGAAAAAAAAACATGAAATTTAATCCGGAAATAAATCGGGGAAGGCCTTCTTCATGGTCGCCTGCAAAGCACTGAGCTCTTGACGGGTTGAGTCGTGAGCGGTCTGCAACTCCGCGTGTGCGCACTGCAACTCACTGACCTTCTCGTCACGGTCTTTCACCGTTTGGCTGAGCCTCTCGATTTCTTCTTTGTACTCTAAAGCATATCGAGGCATAGAGGAGGAAGATTCCTGGGTTGGAAGCCCGCCTAACCCCGCAAATCGACTTTTGACTTGTCGAGTTTCCTACGAAAGTTTAAAAATGTTATTAAAGAAAATTACGAAAAGAAAAAAAATTGAAATCAAATTAAAACATACCTCAAGAACAAGTTGGTTGATCTGTTCTCGGGATAACTCGTTTGAAGACGACGATCCGTCGAGAGTGAGCTGCGACATCGAAACTTCATGTTCCATCTTCTTCTTCTTGCAATTCTCGACAAGGTCACGCATCCCCACATTTTGGATCAGACCGGATTTCTTGTTGGTGTGCCTTTGCTCGATTACTTTAAGATAATCCAGAGGTTTGCCGTCTGCCTTTGCCTGTGAAATTTGGTTAAGTAAAATAAAAATAAAAATGAAATTAGTTAATTAAAATGGAAATTAAACTTACCATTTCCATCGTCTCGCGTTGGACGGTCTTTGCGCCCCCGTTGTGAATGTAGATCCCCTTCCCTCCTCGCTCGCTCTTCCGGTTCTTCGAGTTTTTCTCGGAGAGCTCCTTCGTCTTCGGCTTACTCCAGTACTCGCAGAAGCCCTTCCACACGTCATCCCCGAGGTCCTTCGGCTTGCCTTTGTTATGCTACCACTTCTGCTTCCACTCGTGCATGTGCTTCGAGTACGAAAGCGCGGCAAACTTGTCGAATTGGCCAATAACCTTCGTCGTATGATCAGGGTGCCACGTGAACTCTTGCTACAATAAAAAAAAAACATAATGTTAGTTTTCAAAATAAAAAATAACAAAATGAACTAAAAAAAGAAAAATATATTAAAAAACGACTTACCGCGAAAGTCCGGTGCCACAAGTCTTTCTCGTCGGTTGGCATGTTCAAGTACTTCTCGTACGATTTTACCAACATGTTGTGGAGCATCCGCAAGATCGCCTTGTTTATCTCCGTCGACAACTTAAACCTGAAAATATTAAAAAAATAGAATTAAATACGTTAAGATTAAAAATATAAATAAATTGAAATAATAAATGAAAATTCACTTACCAAATCCCGTCCTCGAACTTCGGGTCGAGACGGATGCAATGGTCTCGGTTCGGCTGCTGGACTAGATCCTCGATCCTAATCCGGCTCCGAGCAGCGGATTGCTGGGAGTCCGAGACTTCAATTCTCGAGCTCGATCCGCCAGTAGGCATAGCCCGAGAACCACGAGAACGGCGGCCTTGGGAGCCGCCGCCCAACTGTAGTGCGCCCTCGTTAATCCTACGGGAAAAACGTAAAATCGTTAGTACATTGAAATCTAAAACTTNAAAATTTCTAAATATTATATATATAGTTGTAAAAAAACGTTTTTACTTAATTCTCATTTTCTAAATTTTCTAAATACTAATAAAATCTAAAAAAATTCTCATAAGTTTTTTTATAAAAACGTTTTTTATATAATTATACAAAAGTATTTTATAAAAATATTTTTTGCATAAAATCGTTTTTTATATAAGTTATTTATAAAAACGTTTTTTCCTTTATATATATAATTATAAAAATGTTATTTCTAAAACGTTTTATATATAAGTTTTATATATAATTTTTATATTTTCTCAAAAACGTTTTTATAAATTACTAAATCTAATTTTTTTAATTCAAAAATGTTTTTATAAATTATAAATTCAAAAACGTTTTTATTTAATTATAAGTTTTTTAAATACTAACAAAATCTAAAAACCCTAAATCAAAAATGTTTATAACCTAAATCTAAACTCTAAATTACAAATAATTCTTTTCTAACAATTCTAATCAAACAAACAACCTAAATCTAAAAATTATTCCATTCTAACAAACACTAAAAATTATTCCAACCTAAAACTAACAAGATTTACACAAAAATTAACAAGATTGGGAGACTTACATGTTTGGAACCATGGTGGAAGGAAGATTTGAGGATTGAGATGTTGTTTTGTGAAGAAATCGCAAGAGAGAGAGAGCGAAATCGAGAGAGTTTTTGCGGAAGAGAGAGAGAGATAAGGAAAAAATGAGAAGAAAAGTCGACGGTTTCTAAATTTATATCGATTTCCGATGGACATTTCCGTCGGAAATCCGTCGGTTCGTTTAATTTTTTTCATTTAGGCGGTTCAGTTTCCCGCGGTTTCGAAAAAAACTAAATCCGTCGGAAAGGTATATTCCTTGCATGTTTGTCGATTGGCCAGTCAACAGCCACGTGTCATAGTTCTTAAATCCGTCGGACATTTCCGACGGATTTCCGACGGACTTAAGGTATATTTGAGGTTTAGGGTTTAAGGTTTAGTTATATGATTTAGGGATCCCTAATCTACATGTTTCACTCAAAAAATAGTAAATTCATCAATGTTAAAGACTTTGAATGAGTTTATAACTTATACAACATCAAAATCTATACATTTCACATAAATCAACTATACCTTATACTATAACTTATACAAACACTTCTATCAAATTTTATAAATTCTATATAACACATTTTTTTGAAATATGAGATGTTCAACCTATTCTATATACATCATACAAGTATTTGTAAACAATTTCCACCAAAAAAACCTATACCCTATACCCTAAATAACATTTTTCAAAATTTCCGACGGATATGGAGATTGAAGGTGTAAAACACGATAAAAACGTGTTTAAAACCTTATACTGAAACCCCGGCAAAAACTGAAACACGACGGAATTTCCGACGGATTTCCGACGGGATGAGTTACCCCGGCTAAAACTGAAACCCCGGGTACTGAACCCCTCGGCAAAAACTGAATGCCTCGGCTAAAACTTAATCCGTCAGAAATCCGTCGGACATTTCCGACGGATTTCCGACAGATTAAGTTACTCCGGCTAAATCAAATGTCTAAGTTTTTTTTTTTTTTTCGGATTTGTTACACATAGTAAATCAAATGTCTAAGTTTCTAGTTCCACATAATTAATATATTACACATTACACTTCAAATACAAGTACATATTTTACAATGCAAAGTTTATAATTAAAACTACTCCGAATCTGATGATGAGTAATATGATTCTGCTGAATCGGAAGTTTCACCAAATTCGTCAAATTCTTCCTCTGAATCCTCAAATACCCGATCATCGGCATGTACGGTGACCTCAAGGGAATGGTCGATCGAACCTAAACCAACAGAGTTTTGCTGGAGGGGTTCATGATCGGACATCCCATGAACCCTACCTCTCGGGTTTATCGATGTGACTGTAATCCACGGGTCTTGCTTGTTTGTCACTCGAGGATAGGGAATATAGCATACCTACACCATGTAATAAAGTCATATAACAATTTAGACACGGTAATGCAAATAAATTAACATAAAAGAATAAAACTAACTTGGTCTGCTTGTGAAGCAAGTACGAATGGCTCGTATTTCTGGAGTCGCCTTCTGCTATGTAATGATGTAACACCAAATTGGTCGTGTCGCACACCGCTTCCTACTAATGGGTCGTTCCAGTCGCATAAAAATGCAACGCATTTCAAACCGAGCATTCCCGGGTACTGAACATCGAAAATCTCACGTACGACACCATAGTATACAAGATCACCGGACTGAGTAGATACACCGTAATCTGAAGTTGTCGCACTCCTATCATCCCGAAGAATCTTAAAAGCGTACCCCCGTGTGCTATACATAACATGTGACTGCACGTTTGCTAGTGGAAAGCGCGAAATTTCTTCTAACCACGTGGGAAAGCTTTGTCCGTTAGCCTTCTCTGTCGTCACCTGCAAGAATAAATTAAAAATGAGTAAAAAAAATCATTCATTATATATGAAAGTTTAAACAAGGCAATTAAAATACTTACATAATCTCTTAACCAACATCCGAACTCTTCCTGTTTGAGCTCGATTAGCTCGTCCTCTGTTTTGTTCGGAAATGAAAAACGTTGATAAGCCATATACAAGCTGTGACATTGAAGCGATCATCACGTTAATATAAATATATATATATAAGCAAGGACCTAATAAGTAATTAATAATTTGGTTCAATTTAATACCTCTCATATTCTTCAATTCCGTCGCAGTTTGTGAGAATATACATATGCAAATGATCCCGCTCCTGCGATGAAAGTCTCCGCTTCTTGCCTTTTCCACTAAGTCGTCCAATCTCTAAGAATATATGAGGAATATCGACCGGATAGAAAGGTACTACGCCTCCGTCATCATGTTGAGCTGCTCTACGACTCTTCGTTTTGACTTGTGATGGTAAGTATAACTCGGCAAAATGTGAAGTTTCTTCATTGATACTATGTGCGACAATAGAACCCTCCACTCTGCTCAAATTTTTCACCTTTTTCTTTAGATGAAACATATACCGTTCGAAATGATACATCCAACGGTACTGAACCGGGCCTCCAAGCTCTGCTTCTCGAGGGAGATGAATTGTTAGATGTTCCATAACATCAAAGAAGGAAGGCGGAAATATCTTCTCCAAATTGCAAAGGATTACAGGTATATTATCCGCAAGATTGCGGATACCGTCTGATGTAAGAGAGCGAGAACATATATCTCGGAAAAAGACACTAATCCCTGCAAAATATGGATAACAAATGAATAATTAAATACTAAAGTATATATTGTGTAAAATATTAACAAAATAATTTAATGATTGTACCTGCAATTGCTTCGTGGACATTACGTGGTAGAAGACATGCAAAGGCAAATGGAAGGAGGCGCTGCATCACCACATGGCAATCATGACTCTTCATCCCAGTAAACTTCTCTTCTCCATGATCAACGCAGTTCCGAAGGTTAGATGAGTATCCGTCCGGGAATCTAACACTTTCGGCAATCCAGTCAAAAAACGCGGCCTTTGAAGGTTCATCCAAACCAAAAGCCGGGATCGGAGGCTTCCCGTTCCCTGTCACATGTAGTGCTCTACGAGAACAAATGTCTGGCAAGTCCAATCTAGACTTCAGATTGTCATTCGTCTTCCCTTGGACATTGAGAACGGTGTTCATAATGTTGTCGAAAAAATTCTTCTCAATGTGCATGACATCCAGATTATGCCTCAAAAGATGGTCCTTCCAATAAGCCAAATCCCAGAAAATACTTCTCTTGTGCCAATTATGTACGTTGCCATAACCATCAACAGGATGATGCCCGTTACTACCACAATCAATCGTCCTATCTGCACCAAAATCTCTAAACTGATCTAACAAATACTGTCCATCTAACTCAGGAGGTGGACCATCAATTACTTTCCGGTTCTTCCTAAAAAATGTGGTGCTCCGACGATAAGGATGATCGCTAGGTAGGAATCACCTATGACAATCAAACCAAGAGGTTTTGCGCCCGTGCTTCAATTGGAACGCATTTGTGTTATATTGACAGTACGGACACGATAACCTTCCGTGCGTTGTCCATCCTGATAACATGCTAGATGCTGGAAAATCGCTAATGGTCCACATAAGTACCGACCGCATGACGAAATTCTGCTGACAAGAAACATCAAACGCCTCAACACCTTGGTCCCATAACATTCGCAACTCATAAATCAATGGCTGCAAAAACACATCAAGTGATCTCTTCAGATGCTCTAGTCCAGGAACGAGAATGCTAAGGAACAAGAACTCCCGTCTCATGCACAAAGATGGCGGCAAATTGTAAGGTGTTACAATTACTGGCCACAAAGAATATTGTCTGCCGTGCTTCTCAAAAGGGTTGAAACCATCGGTACATAATCCAAGGTATACGTTCCTCGCCTCATATGCAAAGCTGGGATACATAGATTGAAAATGTTTCTATGCTCATGCGTCTGACGGATGGGCGATTTCTCCATCAGTTGTATGCTCTGCATGCCATCTCATTGCTCCCGTTGTGCGCTCTGACTGATATAACCTCTTCAATCTCTCTGTTAATGGCAAATACCACATTCGTTTATATGGCACTGACACTCTTCCGCCTGTTTCCTTATACCGAGGTTTGCGACAAAAACGGCATGTCGAACGGTATGCGTCATCTCTCCAGTAGAGCATACAATTGTCAATGCATACATCTATCATCTGATACGGCAATTCTAGACCTTGAACAAGTTTCTGTATCTCATAGTATGATGTCGGTGCAAGATTATCTTCTAGCAAAATGTCTTTCACAAAATCAGCGATTGCATCCACGCAATTCTCACTCAAATTGAAATCCGTCTTTATACCCATCATCCTAGTTGCAGTTGATAAAGGGGAATGTCCACCTCTACACCCATCATATAACAGATGTTTAGCAGCGTCTAACATATCAAAGAATCTTCGAGCTTCTAAGTTAGGTTCTTCTCTTCTATCTCCATACTCAGCAACCGATGGTATACTTTCACGAAATGCATCGTTCACCATCTGAACATGACTTACGGTACTTTCTACTTCCATTGCAGGTTCTTCTAAGCTAGCATTATCCCCAATATACTGTTCACTAGTATTAACATAATTATCCACTATTGTATCATTTTCTCCGTGATAATACCAAATGTTGTAACCCGGCATAAACCCATGACAATACATGTGTGACCATACTTCATCTATCACGATTAATCTACGATTCCCACAATTGGTACAAGGGCAGTAGATTTACCGGTTTTTTTTTCTTTCTTCTGCGTACCCGCAAATGCCATGAATTCTTGCAGACCTTCTTTGAATTCCTCCGTAACTAGGCCCGTGTCCGGAATTTGATGAGGCTTGTCCATACATGATCAAAAATAATTATAAGGATCTGAAGAAGACATTTTCGTAAGGAATTAGATAAGAGAGGTTTTTTTTTGTTGTTGTGATTTTAAATGAGAGGGTGGATACGTTTTTATAAGGAAAATTGTGCGTGTTTTCCAACGGATTTCCGACGGATACAGCGTAGATATTATCGATGTCGGCAAGGTCAACATCTGTCGCACATCTGTCGGAAATACGTCGAAATTTGTCCGACGGATGGCCGTCGTCGGAAATCCGTCGGCATTATGTCGGCAACATCAGTATTTCTCGGAAATCCGTCGGAATTCGTCCGACGGATTTTTATCGTCGGAAATTTCCGACGGCAATGAGTTTCCGACGGATGATACGTTCATCCAAATTCTGTCAGAAATCCGTCGGAAATGGCCATGTTTTCTTGTAGTGTTCTTTGAGTTTTTTAATCTGAGTTTTTTCTCAGATTATCTTCTATGCTTTTTGTGTTCCATTGTAGATGGTGAGGCATGGCGTTAGGATGGAGAAGCAGAGGAGGAGATGCAAGCAAAAGGAGATGATGGTGGAGGTGAGGATGATGTGAAGTCTACAGCCAAAACTTTAAGGAACATAGTCACATAGTCGGTGAGGATGATGTAAAGTCTGAGTTGGCTCCTTGTACGTTGCACTAAATTGCTTTTCATGTGTCTACACTTGTCCGCTAGCGGCTCTAACTTGCGCTGAGTTGTCCTTGCTCTGTGCCTCGCGGGTTTGGCACTGCGTGGTCTGCTCATCCCATATTGCACGACTCTCGAAGTTCCGTGTCACATCGTTTTCGTCCATCTCTGATCCTGAAACCGCGTAGCGTGAATCTTCTGCTAAGTCTTTAGGCGGGAATAGTTCGAATTGCAAAGCGTTATTTTTGGAGGGAAAATAATAAAAGAATCGTGTGAACTAAGCCACTCTTACCTTCTCGATAACTTGGTAATGGGTATCGGGCTCCTCTTACCTTCTTGGGTATTACTACCCGATTATCTGAGAGCTTACCTTCTTGGGCATTGATGCCCGGTTTATGGTGATGTAGACGGGAAGTCAACTTGTTCCTGCCTGAATCACTCATCTCCCTACTACCACACTGTCCAGGTAACCTAGCACGAGTTGGCGGGCTCAGGAAAAGGTGACTTCTTGTTATTTCGGGACCACTCATCTCCTTATTTTCCACTCCCGCTATTCGAGAATGGTTTTGGGAGAAGGTGGTGGTTTGTTACTTGTCCTAACTTGTCCTAAGGTTCGACCACCCAGCCTCATAACCGCGCATCTTCTAAGTGGCACACGCTTTTAGGTCTAGTGGTCGTCTAATCTACAGTGACACGTCATACAACATGTCTTAACATGTCTAAAGGTTCGATCACCTAGCATCGTAACCGCACCCTCTCGAGGTGATGCACTTTTAGGTTAAGTGATCATCTAGCCTTATATGACACGTGTCACCTTCTGATTCGCCAATCTCATAAGGAATTATTTATCCCCAACAACTTCCTAGGCAGGAATTAATCGGCCTAGGTAAGGATTAATCGGACACCTGATTTTTTAATCTGATCACTCTTAAATCGTCTAGGAGGTCGATTTTTTGGAAAGGGATGCTATGTACTGATTTACCAAACTAATAAAGAAGTGAATTTTAAAATAATTAATTAAAACTAGATTCTAACTCGCGCATCTGCGCGAGGTAAAGTTTTTTTAGAGTAAATTTTGAAATATACAAAATGGGCAAAGTTTTTTGTAGACTAAATTTTGAAATATATAAAATGTGAATGAGAAATAAGATCTAATTTAAGTGTTATTGATTCAAATATGTTGAATTTGTGATTCTTAGGTTTTTAGTGAGAAGATAATATTTTGTTGATTTATTGTGCACTATGTGTTTTGGTGTTTATACCATATTTCTAACACGTGCTATGTGAAATTAGATTTTAATATGCGTTGTGTGCGGGACAATAATTTTTTATACATTGTTTTGTGAAATTTATATTGAATAAATAACGTTATGTAGATCAAACACTAACGAAAATAGTTTGACTTAAATTATAATGAAAAATTTCATGATTATGTGATTTTTGTAACCTTAAATGATAGCAATTTTTGTTATCTAACAAAAAAAGTAAACTGTTATAAAAGTTATATGATGTATATTAGTAGAATATGAGTATTAGTTAGTTAAGTATATATCGATGTAATATTAATTGTAAATTTTGTTATTATGTGAATTTTGATTACTACACAACCAATCTATATATTTATGAGTGTTAAAATAGACTAACTCGTCATTTTAATCTGCCTCGAATCAGCTTTTTATCTTGCATGTTTTGACAAACCAACCCGCAAATGACCGAATTATAAAAACATAACTCTAACCCGCCCATCATATGATCGTATAATATAAATATTTACTAATTTCGAATATTTGAAATTTTAGTCTGATTGATTATGATAAAAAGATACAATAACATATTCGTTTATATGCGTTATTATGAGTATATTTTTTAAATTTGAATATTCAAATTAAATCTAAATTAATATCTGGTTATTATTTTTTGTAAATATACAATAATAATTTTTGTGATTTTTGGTAAATAATATAAAATGCACTCTTTTATTAATATTGCACCAAATTTATCTGTTATCCATCTAAATTATAGCCTTATCAATTTTTTTTTTTTCTGTTTGAACACAAAGTGTGCTTCCCTTTTAATAGTATATATTATACTGTTTAGTTAAATTTACCAAGAGATATTTGATCTTGTGGTTTCCGTGAGAGAGTATAACTCTAGTTCGAGTCCATTTGGAAAGAGGATTATTCTCGAAGAGAATACACTAAATGCTATTTCCGGATCTTCGGAGACTAGGGTCCAGCATGCCGTGATGGTGGTATGGCTGGAGCTAGGATGTTACAACATGCGTTTTTACCCGCTCCGGCCTGATCCGTTAGGCTCGCAAACCCGCGTGTATGCTTGAGCCCGTGAGCCTATCATATTTCAGCCACAGATCTCTTTTAAAGTGTTTTCTTTTGGTGGTAGTGTTTACTGGCCTACTAGGTGTGGCTGTTATCTCATGTCGTGCTTGGTGGTCCTGTCTCTTTAGTGTAGGCCTTGTTTTTGCTTTCGACATTGATTCTGGCTCATGTCCGTCTTCATTGTCATCATGAGTTTACAACTTTACATCACTATTAGTTACAAAAAAAAAAAAAAATTACATCACTATATATGATTTTACATATATAATGTGAAAACTGAGTACTATATATTTTTTATTATTAAGAGGTTTTGGGCACGGTCACACATATATATATTTCATTTTTGTAGTGAGATGGTCATGTATATAGAGAATACATTTATTCAACCAAACATTTGGAATGATGTGAGTTTTAATAAATTTTTAGATAATTTTGGGTGAATCTAGGAAATTTGTAATCATTTGTTTATGAAAATTATATGTAATCGTAAAAATCACGACATTTAAATTTTGGTATTTTTAAATAAAATAATCTTCTGAAACACCTTTAAGTCATTGAAAACTCAATGTTTAAAATATTTTTAATCATAGTAAAGTTGAAGATACTTTTTCGATATCATAGAATTTTAAGAAACATTTACAAATCTTATTATAAATGAATTTTATACGACTTTTTATATTTCTTATTTTTAAAAAGATAGGATTATCATTTAAACACTTATCATTTCAAATACTTAATTAAGTACACCCCGACGATTTGGATGCTTACGACAGTTTCTTGAAGTTCCTGACAGCTTTTTCAAGCTCCCGGCATTTTTGGAAGCTCCCGATGCTTTGGGAAGCTTCCTGACGATTTCGAAAGCTCCCAATGATTCTTGAAGCTTCCGACGCTTCTGAAATTTTCTAATGATATTTGAGAGCTTCAAACGAACATCTTAAAGTTAAGGGAGTCGGTGAGAACAGAGAGTGTTGTCTTATCTTGGATATGAATGCAACAACTCAACAAAAGGCTCCTCAACTGTAAAAATGATTCATATGAAAGCAACAAAGATTCAGATTACAAACCACCATTTGAAGGGTATCCTCTAACTTGTGTGTTAATTCTAGTACATATATCTTAAAGTTCGGACAAATGATCAGACGACGAACAAGAAGGTGCAGAAACGAGGCGAGGACAGGAGATTCGAGCAGGCCGAAACCAAACCACGTGACTGTGAACCATTCTTGAAGCAACGAAACCTTGAACCAGATCTTACAACACATTTAGCTTCTCTCTTTAATCAAAAGATTTAAGACTCCATAAAAACCAATCAGAAGCCTGTCATTTGATAATTTGTGGTCTGTTGCTACGAGTCTTTGATCTGGTTTTGTGGACTTTGGGTGGTGTATCAACCGTTAAAGCATACATTTTTACAGCAAATAACTCTTGCGGAAGACCCTTTTGATCCTGGAAGATGGTTTTGGAGAAAAAGACTGTAAATTTCTAAATTAATATCCCTCTGTTTCTAAACGATGAATGTTTTAGAAAAAAAATTTGTTTCAAAAAGATAGATTTTTTAAGTTTTCTATGCATTTTTTATTAGGAAATGATGATAAATTACAAACTTCTAGAAAATTAATTGAATTTATTGAAATGCTATTGGTTTAAAGTTATAGAAAATTGTTAATCACAAAAAATAATGTATTTAATAATCAAATTTAATATGTTTTCTTAATATGTGTGTTTTTTCTAAAACATCTATCATATAAAAACGGAGGAGTAGTTCTTAGATACGGTCTCAAGATAAAAAAATAAAGACAAGAACTCGACCTTTGTTTGATAGAGATGTAACCCACACCGACGAAAGAGCTGTTTGAAATATGGATCCGATCTGGTGATGCTACGATCCTCTTTATCCAAGACAAATCCTGCCATAAAAAAATATATATATATATATATATATACAATTTTGCATCAGAGAGAAATTTTTAATAAGAATGTCAAAGTGAGGGTTGAAGAGAGAGCGAAAGAGACCATTTTTGGCGAGATTCTCTTTCACGACAACAAACCCACCGGGTTTAAGGCAGCCCTATGATCAACCAAGAACACTCATCAAATTATGCAGCAAATTTTCTTCTTCTTTTTTTAACTCTTGGTCAATTGAAGAAAGAAACAAAAGTCATCATCTTCACCTTTGCTCGGTTGAAGAAAGAAACAAAGTCATCGTCGGTGAGATGACCAATGCACCATTGAACCCATATGACATCATACCTTCCAGCAGCTGGAGTAAACTCCTATGATTATATAAATATTCACAAAGCAAAGGTGAAGGAGAATTGAAAGCAAAGATAAGCTAAAGAATTCAGAAAACATACTTCAAGAACGATACCTGAAGCGGGACACAGAAAAAGTTAGTTGCTTTGTGCGTTTCTGATCCCGCAGATGCCAAATTTTCACGCGCTGCGTCTAGGAATTGTGCTACAGGCTCAAGAAGATCAACCTGTGGATCAAGAAAAGGGTTCATCAAATGATGATATAAAACAGAGAATAACAGAACCTAAGTTATAGAATCAGAGAAAACATTCACCTCGTTGAAGTACCGTATAAGAAGATTCTTGGTGATCCTCCCAATGCCAGATCCACAATCTGCAAATGGTTTGTGTGATTTGAGAGAAAAACATAAGTGAAAAAAGAGCAATAAACATAAAACAGTAAACACCAATGAGAGGAGAGTTACCAAGAGCCACTAGATGCTGATTTGTTCCTCCATTTACTAATCTTTCCTGCATAAGAGTCTTGAGAAAAACCTCACTTCCTATAATATCAGCATCATTCACATGCCCATATCCTCCTAATACTCCATCAACAGAAGCTTCAACACCCTTAAATTAAGAACATAAACACACATACACAAATCAATTTCGAATCCACTTTGACATAAAGTTTACAGCTTTTAGAAATCCACACTAAACGTGTTAGTGTTAATTCTTTACTTGGAACAGAGAAATTAAGTTTTGAGATCAGAAAATCAAAAATTAAGTCGTTGAAGAAAGAAAACTTACTTGCCAATAAGAAACTCCGTCACGATACCATTGAGTTTTCCTCGTTTCATCTCCTTCTTCTCCAATCTCTTCTCTCCACATCTCTTGTGCGCTACTAAACTCCTTCCCTTCAGAATCTACGCCACAAACATCCATCGGATCTAACGAGCGAGTTAAAACGCTTCTTCTCCGTCGATACAGTGACGATGACAAAGCAGACGTCGTCGTCGTCGTGGACGGCGGCGAGATATGGTTTTGGTGGTTGCAATGGAAGTGGCCAGTGGAAACAAATGGGCTGTAAAGGGAAAGGGACATTTTTTTTTGTTATTGGGCTTTTTAAGGTTTCGTGGCTTTTAAATTTAAATCCGGGTCTCGGATTATCCAGAATTCAGCCCGACTCGCTTTCGTATATCTTTTAACGGGTCCAAGTCAAACCAAACTTGTTTAGTTTAGTTTTTTTGGCTGGACGCAGTTTATTTTAGTTTAACCATAACTCTGACATCAGTAACATGTCTTTGTCTGTTAAATTAGAAAACAAAGAAGACGATGGAACCAATGGGAACGTTATCAACGTGAAACATAACACACCAACAACAACAATATGCCTTATACTGTTATTATAACAGTCTTATTCTTATACGTAACTTATAAATCGTCAACGGTCAATACTGCCAAAAATATTATATTCCTTTTTTTTTGTGTGTAAAATATTCCCTTATTCCAGTGTCCAAATCTATGTAATGTATTAGGAGTAGGATTTTGATGGTATTTATGATCTGTTTCGCTCTGTTTGGATCAAAAATTTTATGGTTTGTGTCCGTTCCGCAACTAACCGGATATCTAGAAATTCAGATATTTAGTTAGATATTCGATATGTTGCATATTTTTTTTTAATAATTATTGAAATTCTAAAAAAAAATAAAAATTTAAAATATAACCTAAAATGGCAATATTTCATAAGAAAAAACAATTTCTTCTTAACTTGTTAAACTTTGATATTTATAATAACTAATTTGATGAACATAAATTCATAAATTTATATATACATATAATATTATTTATATACATATACATATATACTTATACTAGAGTGGAGCATATATCATTTTAGTACTTTATTTGGTCCGCATAGTTACTATTCGGATTTTTCGAATCGAAACGAATTAAACCGTTATTTTACCCACTTTTGGCAATCTCGAGATATTAGTTTTTAAGAGCATCACCATCGGTGATACCCAACTGGGTGTCTTCCAGATTTTTTTTTTATTTTAGTTTAAATAATATTATATTTATTAATATTTTATTGTCTCGACGAATCACGCCGCGACACGTGGTGATTTTGGGAAGAGCCGGTGTCTTCGCAGAGACACCGATGTGGATGGTCTTTAACATACTCTCCTGTTATTAACATAAATATTTTAGTTTTCATAAATTTTATCTTAAAAGTATCAATCCTGACCAAAACTAAAATATTTTAGGTTTCATTTCAATTTACTAATTTCGAAGTAATTTCATTTTCTAAGTTTAGGGGAAACAAATAAAAATATGATGTGTATAATTCTGATTGGACTAAATTATAAACATTTATAAATAGTCTCTGCCTCGTGATTCAAAGTCTTTAATTATAAAAACAGAGTAATTAGTCTCCGCCGCGTGATTCTTCAGTCTCCGATTATATTAAGAGAGCAAATAACAAGAAGAAGAAGAAGAAGAAAGAGAGTAACAATGGAGATCATCAGTAACGAGAAGAAGAAATTCTCGAGACAATCTTCTTCCTTCAGACTACGAAGTCCGAGTCTAAACGCTCTCCGTCTCCACAGAATCTTTGACCTATTCGACAAAAACAGCGACGGATTCATCACCGTCGAAGAACTGAGTCAAGCTCTCTCACGACTCGGTCTCGACGCCGATTTCTCCGAGCTCGAATCAACAGTCGAATCATTCATCAAACCGGAACAAACCGGACTCCGGTTCGACGATTTCGCAGCACTGCACAAAACCTTAGACGAATCCTTCTTCGGAGTAGACTGCGAGTGCGACGGATCTCCGGAATCAGATCTTGAAGAAGCTTTCAACGTGTTCGATGAAGACGGTGACGGGTTTATCTCCGCCGTGGAATTGCAGAAGGTTTTGAAGAAACTTGGGCTTCCTGAAGCAGGAGAGATTGAACAAGTGGAGAAGATGATTGTCTCTGTTGATATCAATCACGATGGTCGCGTTGACTTTTTCGAATTCAAGAACATGATGCAAACTGTTCTTGTCCCTTCCTCTTGAATCTTCAGATAAAAAAATTTCTCGTTTGATTTCTCTCTTTAAATTGTAAAACAACTTCAAGATAAATCTTTGTGTAATGTTTATTTTACAAGAAAATCAAATTATGTTCTGATTTTTGGTCTGATATAAGAAATTGGTTTACTTATACCAACGTGTGGCATATAAACCGAACCGATTTAAATTGAATTGAAAATTTCGGCTTATATAATCGAGCCGAAGTTTTGTTGTATCGAACCTAAACCAAATTGATAAACGTCACAATTAATCCCACATCGGAATCTATTGATAATTTGATCGAGTAGCCCACCTACATAAGGATGACGACTTTTCCCTCCAATCGACTTTAGCGTGAAATCTCTTAATATTAAATAATTTTATCATTATATACATTTACCAAATATTGTATGCATATATGAAATGGACTAAAATATTCACCAAATCTATGCCTATATATACGTATATAGTAGACAGCTGTAGGGGCAAAGCTGAGTTTTTTTTAAAGAGTTGCTAGAACAGTGTATGATTAGATTGCTAAAATTTTTTGAATTCATTGCTAGATCTGGACATAGAAACCGGAACTAAAATACCAAAACCAGAACCCGAAATTATCGATTTGGTTCGGTTTTGGTTATAGCCAAAATATCCGTTGGATCCTACTCATTGATACACGTGGGTATTGGGTAATATCCGAAACCAAACCGAAAATATTTCGGGTATCCGAATTACCCTTATTAAATTATATACCCAGAAATATTAAATATATAACAGGTTTTTGGATATATTTTCGGTATTATGGTATATTTTTTTAGTTTGTTTTTGGTTTTCGGGTATATTTTTGGGGTTTTTGATATAATTTCGGGTTTACATGTATATTTTTGGTATTTCGGGTATATTTTCTTTAGGTTTTTCTGGATTTTCGGGTATATTTTTGGGTTTTCTGGTATATTATCGGATTTTTGAGTATATTTTAGACATTTCGGGTAATAAATACTCAAAACCGATTAAGATTTGGGTATTTTCCGGTTTTTAAATCTCGGAATTGAACCGATTCAGAACCGATTGGTACCGAACCGGAATCGAACAGTAGCATAGTCCTCCCTCGTATGTTGTTGCATTCGGGTTTTGATATTATGATGGTGCCGAGCCTGTTTCTCATGTTTCTTTTTCAAATTAACATTTATCAAAATAACAAAAAGTGAAATTTTTATTGTGAAGTATGCTTTTCAAATGGCAATATACACCGTCTGGAGTGAGAAAAATCGTAGAAGACATGGTGAAGAGCATTGCTCGGAACAACAACTGCTCAAGATCATGGATGTAACAATGAGGAATCGTCTGAGTACTATACGGAAGCAAGGGAAGAAACACTTTGAGGATGGTTTAAGAGTGTGGTTCGCAACGCGAGGGAATTAGTTGTTTTCCAAGTTTTTGTGTTCAAAATTGAAGAGAAATAATGACTTTTCTTGTAAAACGTTTTTCTTGAATCAATTTAACATATTATTCAAAAAAAAAAACAAAAAAAAAAGTGAAATTTTCTTCTTCTTTTTTTCTCTTGCAACAACAAATTCTAACGATAAAGACAATCATGGTTTATATTATAACGATAATCAGTTGGAGGACAGCTCCTCCGACTGTACACTGTAGACAGCTCGCGTGCGATCTCCGATTATAGTCTTTCCTTAAACGGGACCAAACGGGCCCGTTGAAACCCATTAAAAGAGAGAAAGCCTTTTTGTGAAGATGTTGGATTCGGTTCAATTTTAAACCAAAGAAAACCGATCGGTCTCATTATCTTGGGATCTTTGTTAGGGTTTTGTGACTGAATCGTCACCATTCTCTTTGTTTTGTTTTGTCTTTTTCATTTTTTTTGCAACAAACACAAGTCGTCACCATTATCGTCTGTGTTAGGCTGCCTTTGCGATTGCGATTGGAACACTGGCAACGCATTAATCTGAAGGAGTTTTTCAGCAAATTGTTCACGAAAGATGGAACAAAAATGGTACGCTTCTTTACTTCGTTTATGTTTTGCTCGGAATCCCTTTCTATGGTTTTCTTTGAACCCTAAAAATTCGTTATGTCTTTTTGTTATTTGTCGACAGCAAAATCGGTGGTAAAAATTTGGGAAATCGAAATGTTGTAAATGAGGACAGAATCAGCGAATTGCCTGAAGTTTTGCTTCTGCAGATATTATCTTCACTTGCAACAAAAAATGTCATAGCCACGAGTGTTTTGTCTAAACGTTGGAGGTCTCTTTGGAAGATGGTATCAAAACTCACGTTTGATTCTGACGATCATCAAGCTTTTTCAGAGGATGTTTACAGGTCTCTTATCTCACATAAAGCTCCGTTTCTGGATAGTTTGCGTCTAACAATCAGTGATGAATCTGATGCTTCCGATATTGGAATATGGATTGGATATGCATTTGCTCGCCATGTGCGTAGATTGGTACTTAATATTGACTTAGAGGTCAGATTTCCAAGTCTTTTATGTAGCTGGAATGATACACTCGAGATCTTGAAACTCAAGTATTGCATTCTTGTAGACTTTCCTACTCGGGTTTGTTTGCTTTCTCTTAGGAAGCTGCACCTCTACTATGTGCAATTCAGAGACGAAGCATCTGTTTGCAACCTGTTATGTGGCTGCCCTGTTCTTGAAGATTTGTTCGTGAATCGAATAAGCAATTTCGATGTGGAGACTTTCACTATTGCGACGCCATCGTTACAGATGCTAACCATAGATGATGACGATTCAGTTGAAGGGGAAGGAGGCTATGTGATAAATGCACCTTCTTTGAAATACTTGAACATTGATGGGTCAGGGTTCGCTGGTCTTGAGTTTTTTCTGATTGAGAATGCGCCAGAGTTGGTGGAGGCAAAAATCAAAGGCATTTCTAATATAACCAATGAGAACATTCTCGAATCTCTAACTTCAGCCAAACGTCTTTCCTTACTCGTATCACCCTTAGAGGTAATTTTAAGATTTTCACGGGGTTTTTCTCTGCAATTGGACTAACATTGTTTTGTGTACAGATTAAGCATCCTACTGGTAAAATCTTCTATCAGCTTCTATCTTTGGAACTGATGAGTACAAATGAAAATGAGTGGTGGAATCTACTTTCGCTCATGCTCTATACTTCTCCTAAATTACAAGTCCTCAAGCTCATCGACGTAAGCCATTTCATTAGTCAACTATTTCTCTGCTTTCAGGTATTTTTGTGATCTGAACATTTACATTAATTGCATTGATCTTAGTCAACGTGGTATGGGGGTAAAGTTTGTCTGGTGGACAAATGGAATCAACCGAAACGTGTACCGGAATGTTTGTTGTATCATCTTGAGACATTTGTGTGGACAAAATACCAATGGCAACGAGAAGCTGACAAAGAAGTGGCTACATACATCCTTAAGAACGCAAGACGGCTGAAGAAAGCAACTCTCTCCACAGAATCCATCGAATCTAAAGAGTTTGAGAAGTTGGAAAAGAGACGTGAGATGCTCAACGAGTTGGCTAGTGTGGTCAAGGCTTCAAAGTCATGTCACCTCGTGTTAGAATCTGATACCTACTCTTATAATGAGGATGAGGATGAGGATTGTTTCAGTTAGGATTTCTATATTCTAAATTTAGAAAACTGTTTAGAGAAGAGATGCATTAAAAAAAACCTATTTCAATTTTCTCTATAGGTCTCTGTCTCTGATTCAAACAATTTTCTCTATAGCTGCCTAGATTGAATAGAAAATTTTGAATTACAATCGAATCAAAGTATTTTGTATCCATCAATCTTAGCGAATTGTGATGGCCCACTAGCTCACTAAAGACCCATTAAAGATACAATTTGCAATTTTATTTAGGGTTTATTCGTGTGATCTAATACTCCCTGTTCCATTATATAAGATTTTTAAGTTAAAAACGCGAAGTTTAAGAAGTACATAAATTCTAGTTTTTCATATATTTTTTACATTAAAAACATCATTTAATATCTAACTAAAAATAAACCAACCAATCAAAAAACATAGTTTAGAATATAAATAGTCAATCACAAACATCTAATTAAATTAACTTTCGCATAGAAATTTGAAAAAATCAAATAAAATGAAACAAAAAAATTATCTTAAACATCTTACATAATGGTACAGAGGGAGTACAATCTTAATCCCACATCTTTAAACTAGTAGATACCAATTAACTTTGGAGTTAGAAACTCATTTATGGTTCTTCCCATAATATCGTTCCCATGACCCAAAAGGGTACATTAAATTTGACAAAACGGGGTAATAAATAATGATCCGAGATAATATAGAAGCCATCATCTTCAATGGGAGAGCCAAAGCCAATTGGTCTTTTGCCCTGTTGAGATTTGCTTCTTATTCACAAAGAAAGGTTCTTCTACACTATCATAGAGAATGTAAAGATGCTCTTACTTTAGTCAGTAAGATTGGATCCAAATGCGTTAACCTTGTAAGCATCAATGATGTCTTTTTTTCAATCTTGTTCAATGCTGTTTCTTGTACTGAAAAATCAAAAAGACAATCAAACATGCAAAGATTTTATGTTGCTGTGTCAGGTAAAACCGCAACGTGTAAGCAAGTAAACAAGACAACGAGCAATAAGAATCACTTTCATTGTTCTTTGATCTGGTTGACTTGTAAACCAGAACGCTAACCTCTATTCCGTTGGCACCTCCCTGCCCTTTGCTTTGTGGCTGTAGAATCCAGTCCGCTCATAAGCAAATAAAGAAAGGTATACAATGAGAGAGGATGATCGCTTAAGCTGATCCTTTGACGCCCAGAATCGTTTGTTATAAGCATAATCGAACACCGCGATCTCTGCTTCTCTAGAGAGTAAAATCTTCCCATTCCCATCTTGGTTATCTAAGCGAATACGGTGACATACCCACGAAACCTTAACCTCTGACTAAATATCAGTACGTTTGCCGATGCATCTGTCCTCAGTACATCATTTTATGAGCATCAGAACTTTAGTTTTCGAGTAACCTTCAACCCTTGGCCTTTTAGTTTTGATTCAAGACCGAAGAACTTAAGCTCTGAAAGCACCCAAATCTGCTGTTTTCTTATTTATGTGCTTAATTAATATTTCATCATAGACCACCATATGAGCCTCTGTTAAACATTTGCGATCTTTAAGCTCTGCAAAGACCTCCTTCGCTGCTTTTAGTGTTCCATGCTTACACATACCAAAGATAATTGCACAGTATATAACTTCACTAGCAGACAAACCTTCCAGTTTCATTTCATCTAATACCTCTATAACTTTCTCGGCATTACTCTCTTTGCACACATGAATAACTCTAAGAGCGTACTTAAACTCCATCGGACCACTTTCAACGTTTCCCAGGCATTCACGAACTAGCATCATCGCAGCGTCAATCTCTCCAGTTTGACAAAGTCCTCTAGCAAGAGACAAATAAGCGGGTACTGAAGGAACACAGGACACCTCAATTACTTTGTTATGACATGAACATGCCTCTTGGATTTCCCCTTTCTCAACAAAGCAGCAAATGGCGATACTGTATGATGCCGAATCAGGTTCAAAACCGTAGTCTATCAATTCAGAGAGCAGTGACAGTGACTTTTGAATCTCTCCTGTCTTGTAAAGGGCATCCATGAGAATGTTGTACACAGAAACGCTGCCTTGACCTTTTGTCTTAAGTACATCAAACACATCTAATGCCACCGTTATCCTTTCTTCTTCTGCACACAAAAAGCTGAAGAACTGAGAGACGTAATCTTCAACGTGATATCCGTATTCAACAATTTGGTCTAGCAAATTGAAAAAATCATCCAGTCTTTTCATCACTACAAAAGCAACCATTAATGGATTCAGGGTCTCAAAATCTGGTTCTAGTTCTTCCTTAATTGCAACTTGGAAGAGCTTGTAGGCTTTATCAACCTGCTTCTCATTACATAAGCCTTTAATAATTGAATTATAGATCCCTAGATCCGCGATGTACCCAGAATCCACTAAATCCTTCCATAGGTCGCAAGCAGACCTGACGTTTCCATCAGCTACAAAGCCTTCAATCAAAACCCTGTAAACCTCTCTATCGATCAAAAGCTTCTTCCTCTTCATCTCCTTGAAAAATCCATAGCCTCTTTCGACCCTTCCCTCTTTACACAAACCCATTATAAGTGTTCCATATGCCATTACATCCGGTTCTATCCTATCGCATTTCATTTCGTCCCAAACTCGTAAACCTGCGTCTACATTACCCTCGGAAACCAACGTCCTGATCATTGCTGTGTAAGCAAAAACATCAGGTTTACACAAATTCTCTCTCATTCTCTGCAGAATCTCAAACATTTCCTCCAATCTACCTGCTTTGCATAATCCTTTAATCAAAATCATGAAGGTAATACTTTCCTCCACCAACCCTTCTTGCTTAAAATCTTCATAAACATTCATGGCCAAGTCAAAGTTCTCAGTTTTCATCAAAGCATCCATTATCCTATTATACAAGAAAACCCTAGGCTTAACTCCAAACTTCTTCATCTTCTCGTAAACGTAATAAACCCTTAAACCCCTCTTCTTATCCGAATGCATTCTAATCAGAATTTCGAACTGTTTCTCTGACGGAGTCCTTCCCTGAGACTCCATCAGCTCCGGCAACTGGTCCGCGGCACGAAAATGTCCGGCCCGATTAAGGCAATACGCAAAAGCATTGTAAGCAGCGAAATCGTGTCTATACCCTTTCTGCTTACCTGCCCAGTGGAAGAATTTCGCTGCAATCTTAGCGTCGTTCTCTACCTTTAACACTTCGGAGACGATATTCGGCGTGATCCTACGGAGTTTGTTTAGCTCCGACGCTACGGACGGTCCCCAACGGTCTCGATTCTTTCGGAATGCGTCGAGGATGAACCGCACGATCGGAGAGGAAGCGGAAGTCGTCGGAGAAGGAGATGAAGAATCTGGGCTCCATTCGCGGAGGTCGAAGGACTTCCGTGAGATTCCATCAGCTCTAGTTATGGATGGGCGGTTGGCAAAGAGACCACCGTAGACGACGGAGCGATTCTGCGGCGGTTTGGGAAATTTCCCGGAGAGATTCGGTTTCATGACTGACCGTGAAACGACGTCGTTACATGCTTCTTAACTTTACTTCGAACTCAACTCATCAACTTTCTCTCAGCGAATGGGCTTGTTTCGGCCGACAAACCCACTAAAAACCCCATGAAGATATAGCATATAGGGGCTACTTGGTAGAGATTTTTTAAAAAAAAAATTTTGGTCGAACTAAGATTTTTTTTTATTTTTAAAGTTTTTAAAGTCAAAAATTATCCAAGCATACTTTTAAGTAGTATAAAAGGTTTTCTGCTAAAAAACTAACAAACTATTTTTGAGATTGAGATCCGAAGTTCCCCAGTGCCAATTGTTGAACGTAGATTTCAACTAGGTTAAATCATTGACGTCTCACTCAAACTCGAGCAGGCCACAAACGCGAGAATCTGCCTCTTGATAATGAAGAAGGTATCTTCTTCACTCAAACGACGTTGGAGCACGTCGGATCTTCAAGGTTTTAATGGCATACGTTCGAGGTCAAAGGCAACGTTCTCCAGAAAAGTGGATCTCCAGGGATGATGCTTTTTTCGAAAGACGGTGGTTGTGTGTTGTACTACCTGAAAGAAGGCAAGATCCAAAGGAACCTGGGAGACTTTTCAGGGTCTCGATTCCTGGCAAACTCGGGTAACTGGTTCTTGGTGTTAGATTCTGGTTCCAATTTATATATCATAGATATGTATAACGAGAAAACGATCCCTCTTCCGTCTCTAGAGTCGATTAGGTCAAGTACTAGTATTATCAAGCGTGTGGGAGATACATGATTTGTAAGGGAAGATAGTGACTGTATTTTCAGGGAGCTGAGTTCTAATGTTGTGAGGGTAGACGAGAGTAGAAAAGAGTACGTTGTGGTGTGGTTCTTCGACCTCCCTGGCCACGCTTATATAAGCTTTTGCAAGAAAGGGGATACTCATTACACTGACATTCCTCTATTTTACGAAGAGTCCCACTGGTTGGATGGCTTATCTGAAATGGTACTACGGGGTTACCGTCTTTATATCTCAACTAGTCGTCGTTATGTTCGGGTCCTAGATCTGTCTGGACAGCAAGGTTTCTTCAAGGACATCACCGAGGGTAAACCATTCCCAATGCTTTCTCATTATCAATCATGCGATTCTAGCATTGCGGTTACAACATCAGGAGAGGTTTTGTTGGTTGAGAGTGATCCATGCCATAGGACCTGCTTCCGCCTCTACAAGAAGAATCCTAATATAAAAGACCCAGATGCCTCCAGCAACACGGTTCTTGAGGTAGATTCTCTTGGTGGTGAGGCCCTGCTTCTTGACTTTGGTTTCACTGTGCTTGCTAACGATACCCTTGGTATCGAACTAGACTCCATCTATTTCACCTGTCACTACCGTCCCTGCCAATGCACACGTCGTGACCTTGACATATGTGTGTTCAATCTTGCAAGTAGCCATGGGCGTTCGGATATCCGATCGGATTCGGTTCGGGTTATTCGGGTTTTCGGTTCTTTGGATATAGGAATCTAGGATCCATTCGGGTATTTTAGAATTTTGGTTCGGATTCGGTTCGGTTCCATTCGGGTTCGGTTCGGTTTCGGTTCGGTTTCGGGTATCCAAAAAATCATAAAAATAAAATGAAAATTTGTTAAATTTGAATAAAATTGGTTAAATTTAAATAAAATTTGGTCAAAGCTTAACAAACATAACTAAAAACTTCGTATATTTTGGTTATTTTGGGTCTCTCAATCATTTTGGTATAAAAATAACTCATATCTTCGGATTTATAATTGTAATTTTGGGTTATCAAATCTAAATATAATTAATATTTTGGGTATATAATTGTATTTCTAGTATCCATTCGGTTCTCGGTTCGGGTTCGGTTTCGGTTCTTCGAATATAGGAATCTAGGATCCGTTCGGGTATTTAATCGGTTTCGGTTCGGGTTCGGTTCCTCTTTTTTGGATCGGTTTCGGTTTATTTTTTCGGATCCGGATATTATGCCCAAGGCTATTGTAAGCAAGACCCTCAAACGCTTTCCTGATCTTGACGACATGAATCTCATGGATGCTCGATGGTTTCTCCCTGGGAATTAATTCTTGCTTTTTGGTCTTCTTGAAATTTCCAGACTGTCTTATTTTCCTTTTATTTTTGTTAAGTTGCCCTTTTTTCCGTTTAATTTATGCTTCTGAATAAAAAATATGATGTTGACTTACTTCCCACTGCTGAGTTAACGAAACATCAACATATATCTTGCTGGACACAGAGGTGTCAAAATGGACGGGCGGTCCATTGTCCGTCTATGTCCAACAAATTATGGATGGTTTTGGACAAGCCCAAAATAGAAACGGGTTTAAATGGACAATGTCCAATTTCGCCCATGGACAAAACGGACCGGACAAGTTGGACATTGGGCCGCCCGAAATACATAAAAAGTTAGGTCAAAATCAATTTGTGTATTTTCTTGACTTTATTGTTTTTCTAGACATTTTAGACTGTTGTTTTTCTAGACTTTGTTGTTTTTATAGACATTTGTTTTTTTTCTAGACTTGCATTGCTACTTTGCTAGACTTGAATCATATGAATTTATAATGTTTTGATTATGATATAACTAAAATAAACCATCAAACTCACTAAAATTATATATAAAACAAAGAAAAAAAACAAAAACAAACAATCTTCTATTCTGTTTGGACATGGTCACCCATGGACATTCCATTTGGACATGGTCGTAAATGGTCTTGGTCGTTAGTGGACATGGACATTTTTTGTCCACAATCAAAATGGTCAATCTTGGACGGGTCAAAATGGACGTGGACAGCCCATTTTGACAGCTCTAGCTGGACATTTAAAATTTCTTTTATTATAAGTATAACATTTTGTTAAAAAAAACAAAAAAAACTTGGTTAAATCAATAATGAAAGGGGATTGGAATCTCGTTTTATTAAGTAATTTTGGCGAAGTACAAAGGAAATTAGGTCATCGGAGATCGACAAGCTAATCGGAAAACAAGGGAGAACTAAGAAACTAAAGCCGGTAAATTTGGAGCTAAAAATCTCTTAGATCTCGTGAATGAGTTGTCGGATGATATTGAATGCATGAGGTACCCCTTATTTATACATGTTTGAGTCGGTCGATTTGTCATGATTTCATTTTTCCTTTCGGGTTTGATAAGGGCAAACTTCTTTTTTCTGCGAGATTTTCCTTCTTACTCAGAAGTAACAAGAAATCTTCCCGTTATCTTGGAACTCGGTGCCGACTTAGTGAAGTCGGGCTTGATGGACACTGAGGCCGGTAACAGAGCCCACGTGGGCTGGTTTTTTGGCGGTTATAAACTTTCGTAACCGAAATCAAATTGGGCCGATCTTGGTTTAAACTGGGTAAACCGGGGTGCAGAGCTTACCACTTACAATAATATGATTGCTTCTTAGCATATAATTGCTCTTTTCATTTTAAATCAACAGATTCCAACCATACTAAAAGTAGAGAAAAACATATACAAATCAATCATGAATTCTATATCATAGCATAAAACTTCTTTTGATCGAAAAAACCTTGCATCTATCAAGGAGATCCGTAGCGTAAGAGTCACAGACACATTGGCGCCGATTGTACCAGGATAAAATACCGTTGGACTTTGCTTATAAAAAAACAAAAATCTTTCTCTTAAGCAGATATGTACTCTTTGCGTTTCTAATTGATAGGACTTTTAATTTTTTCACACATATATAAAAAATAAAATTGAAATTACATTTTTGAACCTTTTTCATTATTGTTATGAAGAAAAGAAAGTAATTGTTATCATCATTTCAATCACTAAACATACGTAGGAAAGCAAAAGTCATGAGTTATCTTTGTATTTATCAATCGTGCATTCATCACAAACAAAAGGAAAATTGATAATAACATAATAGAAAATATAATGCTAAACTATACATAGAAAATAGAGGACGTATATCTTTTTGAAACTAATTTTGTTTTCTAAGACATCTAATAATTAGAAACAAAGGGAGTAGTTATCTTGGAAGTAGTTTCAAAAACGAATTTATGTTCTTTGAACAGATCATCGATTAATCTCTATCTCTGTTAAGAAAACGTTAATTCTGATTTCGCTTACCCTTTTCTCAATGAAATTTTAGATCAATAACAAGAGACGTATGTTTCTTACAAAATCTAGATGCAACATACTGAAATCCAGACAAAAGAGACGTTTAGACTAAAAGCAAAATGGAAACAATATTTCAAACTAATGACAAATTACAAAAAAAAAAAAAAAAACCAAATGCCGGTAGAAAATAGTCTTTTAGAAACAAAAACTCCACAAATTAAGAGGATCATAGACTCTAATTGGAAAGAGAGTTTTTTTTTCAATTTCGAACAAAAATGGCAGATAAAATACAAGATAAAAAAAAACCATAGGACGCAAAATCAAGCTACTCAAAATGTTTTAGAGGATGAATTTCAAGTTTTGACAATGGCTATGCAAAGTTGCTGAGTTCAAGGTTATAGATGGGTAATCTTCGAAAGAGATTGTAAAACTCTGACTAATCTATTCAACAAAGTGACACTGAATTTTGGAGCATACAATTGGATTCAGGAAGTTTGGGATTGGAGTAAACGGTTTGATGACATCAGATTTGAATGGATCCCAAGAAACGGAAATACGACGGCGAATATATTATCCAAATCAGAGATCCCGAATAGCTCTGCTTTTATTTATCATTCTTTTGTACCTCATGTAATAACAAACCCATTACATTCTGATTATGTTTGTTCCTCTTAATAAAAATTAGAAGTTAAAAAAAAAAATAGGACGCAATAACAAGAGAGAAAGAACGGTTGGGTTTTAGAGAGAGAGAGAAAAACTCTGATGCGTCGTTTAATAAATAGAAAAATCAAAGTTTACCTAAAAGGCTAAAAACAATGAAATTTAAAGGGCAAAAAACTCAATTGGCTTTGACTCATGGGTTAGACTTTGGATATAGGATTAAAAAAAAAAACTAGCACAGCTTGAAATTCACTTTTATACTGATCTAACTGTATGTTGCACACACAAAAAAAAAAGTTGATCTAATTGTATAACTAAAGAACTATTCATATTATAAAAAAAACAATTATCACGACAATTTTAAATTATGGTACGAGCTATTAAAACATGCAAAAGAGAAGCAATTGACGAATTGATTCCCGTTTTACTAAGCATTACTAAGAACTAAGTTAGGTAAGACTTATTATAACATTGGCATGCCCCTTTTTGCTCGCTTCGAATTGTAAAAAGAGTGGAAGAGTAATACTCCAACATCAATTCGTCAGCAACAGAAACAAAATTAGGTGGTTGACGAAAAGTTTACTTTTGTTATTCACCAACATCAAATACAATTTAACTTTAATGATATAACTTATAGAAATATGTCAAAATTTCTTATTATATGAAGCTGGATCTCTCGACGTGAGCGTGACACGTAAGATAATTCTCACTCACGAGATCGTGACATTTGTCGTTGTTAATTAAGATCTTGACATGTGTCAAAGTAATAATCTGAATAAAATGAAAAAATAAAAACGGAAATTAAGATTCTAACTCAAAAGTAATAATCTGAATAAAAAGAAAAAATAAAAATAGAAATTAAAATTATAACTCACGAAATCGTGACATGTGTAAATAAAAGGAAAATAACAATGTAATAATATAAACTTTCCTATAAGACAAAATAACAAAAAAAGAAATTAAGATTTGAAATTTATTTTTGGAACCCTTTTATTCATATAGAGAAAATATTTACCATGTTTATGGGTAATATAAATCAATTTCAAATTTTTTTTATTGTAAATAACAAAACATAATTTCTAGATAACTAGACATGAGTCTTAATTTAAAATCTAATTATACGGGTCATATTTACGCGAGTTGTCAATTTAAGAGTCTAATATAGTTTATCTTTTATCTACGTATCACGCGGGACTTAATATAGTATATATATGTTAGAATGCTTCATGTTAGAAAGAGAGACAAATTTAACATTAATATACGAAGGATACGGTCCAATCCACTCGTTATCAGTTGGTTTTAAATTAAAAATTTGTAATTCATAAAATAATTTGCTAATCGGATAGACTATTTTTCACCATATAGTAAAACAATTTAGGTCAAATCGACCAACCAACCAATACAGGATTGTCTAAACATCAGAACTGTATTCAATAATGAACCAATGGCACGGCAACACTACAAATAGACGAGATATAGTAACTTCTACATAAATTTGAATCCAACAAACATAAACTTTTATAAATTATATAATTATGACCAATCATTCGAAAGTACAATATACAAAAACTAGTCAATAAGAGCTCTCCCCTGTTAACACCGATGAGGTTTATAAAGCTGATTGATAAAAATATAAGAAATTGGATTAGTTTGATAAGAATTTTGGGGGAATAAACACTATGAGGAGAGCCTCATATTTTGGTTTGCTACAAGAATACCGAGACTAGAGTTTGAAGACTATCCCAGTTTTAAAATATTTGAACATTGATTTGCACTAGTTGTAAAAAAGTCTTTTTTGGTTTGAATTAATTTTACAAAAAAAAAAAACTAGTCAATAAAACCTAATGACACATGAATATGTAGACAAATTTAGGATTTTATGACATTTTTTTTTCTAAGCATCAATTTTTTTTCTTTTCGATAACTCAGGTAATCCGGATCCGAGAAACCGTGATCTCCGACCAGTGGAGACTCTGCATCGCCCTCTGCAAAGGACCGGAATTGTCGACACTGTGGGACCGCGTATCGTCCAACATTACCGACTAATCATGACACTGTGGGACCGGTATTTTTGATTTTTTTTATATTCATGAGTTTGTTAGTTAGGTAAATGATCCGTAGATAAAGAAAAAGTATACTCTATAACAGAATTGTTCAATTTTCTTTTGATACCTTAAAAATATAAGCCTTTGTTTTTATTCCCACTAAAAGAATAGAATATACGTTTACATTTTACTTAAACCTAAATTAGTAGTCGCGTATACATGTGAAATTGTCAAGTTAATGCAAAATATAGTTGACAAAAAAATGCAAAATGTAGGATCAAATCATTTAATTTGACCGCGATGGCCAAACACGTTA
This sequence comes from Eutrema heterophyllum, assembly GCA_002933915.1. Lineage (NCBI taxonomy): Eukaryota > Viridiplantae > Streptophyta > Magnoliopsida > Brassicales > Brassicaceae > Eutrema > Eutrema heterophyllum. Next base: position 715,500 of record PKMM01004481.1, on the reverse strand, counting down.
GATAGTTGGGCAGTCGCTACAACTAAGCAGCCGCACCTATTTTATTATCAAATTATTTGTATTATATATAATTATTTTATTTTTTTTCACTTGTAGTGAAATTATTTTTAAATTTGCCAAGAAAAGGTTCATAATTCTTGTTTGACTTTGATTAAACAACAGGGTAGTTAGTCACTCTACATTGGCTTCTAAATAATCGGCCTTTAAAATTAGGTTAGGTGGCATACAAAAGAAAACCATTCGAGTTGGTATAATATTGGAACAAGAACACAAAAATTTCAATTATTTTTTAAAAGTTAAAATATACTATCCGATTAGAAAGCCCACATATCCTTTAATTAGATGTAACGTATGGTATTACGTTGGAATTGATACATACTGTAAAAAAAATTACATGTTGCAAACATCTTCATTATACTTGTTAGAATTACTGTATGATCATAATATACAATACATAAGATTCTCTTTCTTTTAGTCTTTGCTAGTATTTTTTCGCCTCTTAATCATACATAATAAATTAAATACTGTTTTTTTTTTCAAAACTAATTTATAAATAAGTAGATTCTAAAGTTGAAATCCTAGGAGCTTTTTTGTTAAAAGTTATTTCCGCATTTATGAAATTAAATCCTAATAGTGTCATGTTTTGAAGTCAACGAAAATATTTCCAATTGCCTCAATGGTTCCATATTAGTGGACATCTTCTTAATAATGGATGTAATATAATAGCTTAGCCTAGAATGGTGTTTGATTATTAAAAAAAAATGCATATATAAGGAGATAATAACTATTAAAACCAGTAAAGAAAAGGAGATAGATATTAAAAATATTAAAAAAATGTTTTCAAAAAGGAGATAAATATTAAAAATAATTTCCGTTTTAAACTAAAATACCAAATATATTAATATATTAATATGTATATATAAAAAACACATAACCGACGCGTTAGAGAAAGAGAGTCGCGACTAGGTCATTAGTCGTGCTCTCGTTTTGCAATTCACGTTTCCTCTCTGAGCTTCTTCGTCTTCTTCCTTTCTCTCTCTCTCTCTCTCTCTCTCTCTCTCTCTCTCTCTCTCCCTCCATCTCTCTCTGGTTCTCTTTCTCTCTCTTACGTTTTCTCCTCACGAGTTTCTCTCACACTACGTTAATAAAACATCGCGCGTTTCGCATTCCAACCATCTTTAAACGCCTTCCTCTGTTTCTTGTCTTCTCACAATCATCAGGTGCACAAATATCTCTCTCTCTCTCTCTCTCTCTCTCTCTGTATTCTTTTAACAAAATTAGATGTTCATAATCTGTTTCGTCTCTGGGGAATTATCAGTCTGATTTAGATGATCATCATCAGTAACCTTGTTTTTTTTTCACTCTGTTTTAGTGATTAAGACCATTTTTTCTGGTTTTCCCTAGTTTTATTATATTAAATCGAGATCGGAATTGGAATTTGGATCATAATATTTTTCTCCAAACTGATCGGAGTTTTAGTTAATTTTGATGACTTATTCTTACAGTTTTTGGACTCTTTCTTCCCCTTTTTTTTTTGTTTTAACTCTGTTCTGTTCTGTTCTTCTTTCTGTGCAACTTTTTTTGACTTAAGTTATGAATATAAGATATATATATATGAATATAACAAATATTCTTCACTTATGAAAGTTTCAACTTTTTTTTGTCTGTTTCATCTTATCTGCTTCAGGTCCCACTTCCAACATATATTATTAGCTCTTTTTTTTCCATGCATATAAGTTTTTGCAGAATTTGGTAGCTTTGACCTGTATGCTTTTGTTTATAATCAATTTTTATAATAATTTTGTTATTTTTTCCTTCTAAATTGTTCCTTTGTTTTGCAGCAATCTCCAGCAACATAAACTTCATGGTTGCTAGCTACTGATTGTAGGGAGTCTTTTTTTTTTTTTGGTTTGGTTTGGTCTCAAGTCACTGTTTGAGAAACACAACATTTTGAAGTCTTTCAATGCTAAGTTTGTCTGGAGTCAGAAGTCAACGAAGAAACTCAAGAACTTTGCCTCTAGGAGGTAGAGAGCTTATTATTACTCAAAACAAATTTTTCTTTAAATCATATCATATTTCTGAGAAAGAGGAATTTTGGGTTTTGATTTTAAAACAAAAACAAATGCAGATATGGATTACTTAGAACCCAAAACAAAGAGTAATCTCATGGGAAAGCTTCTCTTACTAGCTTCACTTGTAATCTTAGCCTTTATTGTGATCAATCAAGCTTCAAGTTTCACATCCCCAAGCGTGGTATCTCCATCAACTCATACTCGAAAACATTACATAACTTTTACTTTTTGTTAATGTTTTTCTGCGGTTTCGTTGCGTTTTGCTTTCAGTTTTCTCAAAGAGAGGAAGGAGTGACTCATGTGTTAGTCACTGGTGGTGCTGGTTATATTGGGTCACATGCTGCTTTAAGGCTGCTAAAAGATTCATACCGCGTAACCATTGTGGTAATTAAAAGTCTATTTCTTGGATAGTAGTTCAAACTTTTTAAGAACTAGTTAATGAATTTTGAACTTTTGATCTCTCAACAGGACAATCTTTCCCGTGGGAATCTTGGCGCGGTTAAGGTTTTACAGCGATTATTCCCGCAAACCGGAAGACTTCAATTCATTTATGCTGATTTAGGAGATCCCATAGCTGTATGCTTTTATAACCTTTGGTGTTTGTTATCCTTTAAAGCATACAAGTTTTGTTTTTTTTCTTTTCCTTAACCGATATTATTTCAGGTCGATAAAATCTTCTCAGAGAATGCTTTTGACGCTGTGATGCATTTTGCTGCCGTAGCTTATGTTGGAGAAAGCACTCTTTATCCTCTAAAGTATAGTCTTAAATTCTTAATTCTTCTATTGTTCTAAACATCTCTGCTAGAATTTGTTTTTGGGTCTCATTGTTTTATGTTTTGCTTGTTGCAGATATTACCATAACATTACATCAAACACATTAGGAGTTCTTGAAGCTATGGCTAAACATAAAGTGAAGAAATTGATATATTCTAGCACTTGTGCTACATATGGCGAGCCCGAAAAAATGCCGATTACTGAAGATACTCCGCAGGTAAAATAGCCTTAATTTCGCGGAATATTACCAATTCGATATGAATTCATTCATTTAAAATGGAAAATATTGTGTCTAGGTTCCGATTAATCCTTACGGAAAAGCTAAAAAGATGGCAGAGGATATGATCTTGGATTTTTCCAAGAACTCTGACATGGCGGTTATGATCTTAAGGTTAGATTCCTTGAGCCTCTTTTTCCTACTCTATGATCAATGAATACAATTGCAAATGTTGATGAATCTTATGAACCTGCAGATACTTCAATGTGATTGGTTCAGATCCTGGAGGCAGATTAGGAGAAGCTCCAAGACCCGAGCTTCGTGAGCAAGGACGGATTTCCGGTGCTTGTTTCGATGCTGCTCGCGGTTTCATTCCAGGACTGCAAGTAAAAAACTTCTATATTCAAGAATCTATAATTGCTTCTTCGCAAAAACCTAATATATTTGATATGCTTTGTGATAGGTGAAAGGAACAGATTACAAAACATCGGATGGGACCTGCATTAGAGACTATATAGATGTTACTGACCTCGTGGATGCTCACGTGAAGGCTCTCGAGAAAGCTCAGCCTCGGAAAGTCGGTATCTACAACGTTGGAACCGGAAAAGGTCTTTGACTTTAACATTTTACTATTCCAAGAAAATTATTTGCTTCTTCTTATAACCGAGAGTTTCCAAAATCCAGACTAATCTCCGCATGTAAATTATGTAGTGATCAAGAACCGGATCCTTCTGACTACCATAGTTTGATTTCATCGCAAGATTTTGGTGCAAGCTGAGTTTAACGGTTTCGTGGTTTGGTTTTGCAGGAAGATCGGTTAAGGAATTTGTGGAGGCATGTAAGAAGGCGACAGGAGTTGAGATCAAAGTAGATTTCTTGCCTCGACGACCGGGAGATTACGCAGAGGTCTACAGTGATCCGGCAAAGATTTTGAGAGATTTGAATTGGACTGCGCGATTCACTAATCTTCAGGATAGTCTTCAAGTTGCTTGGAGGTGGCAAAAGATTCATCCTCATGGATATGCTTCTTATTGAAAACAGAGGAAACAAAAACACCTTAAAAGTTTTATTGGTTTTAAATTTTCATTATGTTTTCTTTTTTCTGACATCAATTTGCATTATGTTTTGAGGGCTTTTTAGCTTATATAGAGTCTGTATAGAAGAGATATTGCGACTGGTTATGTACTTATTGGTGGAAGTGTGGAGCATAATGGTGAATAATGCTGAGGTTAGATCAGCACAACCAGGCAAACGTATTTAGTTAAATCATCATTTTAAAAAAAAATTGTTCCAAGAGCAGAAGGAACTTTATAAAAGAAAAAGAACAAGAATCGCATAATTATATTCTTCGATCAAAAGAAAAAAAAATTATATTCTATTCGCATTTGTTGTTTTTGATACGTCTATAAAATTTAATTAAAATTTCATAAATATTAGATTTTCACTTTTAAGTTATATCACTTAATTTTTTATATATATATATATATATTTTCGATGTGGTTTTTGTTCTTGTTGACTTTACACTGTTTATTTATTTATGGCATACTCTTGATCTTGAACTTTTTACTCATGGCTATCGTTCTAACATCTTTATTGTCAATGTTGTTTTTATCTCATGTGGTACCTACAATTTAAAATGTGAACTAGTATTTATATGTAAACTAGGTTTTGCATGCGTATTTTTTTTAATATTATTTTGATAAAAAGTTATATACGACCAATTATATATATTGAGATTTTACTTTATGTGTATTAGTGTTGTTATATAATATATATATATATATATAATATAATTTTAATCTCAGAAATTATATATAGTTTGTGAGGTTTTATTGGTTTTGTTTTGAATCTATATATGTTTCGTTTGAAAAATGTATTATTTGGTCGAACACTAATAAGTTAGTATACCAAAAACAACTAAAAGTGTAACAATTTAATCAAATGCTATTTAATAAACATAGTATTGACACGAAGATAAAATATTATACATCACTTCTTGAAATAAAGAAAATAAGGTTTTTCATCATTTTCAGTTTCATTTTCGTTATATATGTTTTCTATGAAAAAACAAAAAGTAATAAAGTTAAAATTTATTATCTTTCCTTAACTAGTTTAACCAATACAAATTTATGATTTAGTATACTAATTTGAAAAACAAACTAATAAACACAACTCTTGCTTTCAGATTCATGACAATTTTAATTTTGAAACCAAGACAATAGATGAATATGAAATAAAATTTGAAACTAATTTAAAATCACAAAAGATTGGCGAATTAAATATATTTTTTGTCAGTTTTATCTTGGAGAGGTAGATGTCTGGTAGCATATTGGTTGCAGTAACTTTTAAATGATTTTTCAATGATTATACATGACTTCTTCCAATTAGATTGAATAAGTTTCTTCATCATATTCAGTTTCATTCTCGTTATATATGTTTCTATGGAAAAAAAAAAAAACAAGAAAGTCAAAAACTATTCTCTTTCCTTAACTACTTTAATCAATACAAATTTTCAATTTAATATACAAATCGAAAAACAAACTAATAAGAACAACTCTTGCTCTCATATCTATGAAAAAATTAATTTTGAAATCAAGACGATATATGAATATGGAATGAACTTTGAAACACATTTATAATAACAAAAAAACCGACAAAGTAAATATACATTTTGTAAGTTTTACCTTGAAGAGATAGAAACCATAATTTTGTCTTGTGACATATTGGTTGTGGCAACTTTTCAATAGTTATTCGATTAGATCATAAACCTTAGCGATGATGATTTGATTCTCATACTTAGGAGTCATTGCAAAGAATATTGAAGTAACAAACATTATTTTATATCTGAGAAAATTGGTTTACACATGGTCATTTTCCTTTATTGTAGTCGTCTTTCTCAATCCATGAGTGAATTCTTTCTCATGCCATTCTATATTTTTTTTTTATTCCATCAGATCATAATTTTGATCAAGAAGACAATTAAGTAAGCAAAATCAATACAACTTATATAAAAATTCAGAAAAATGAATAACAAACAAAACAACTCAAACAAAGAACTCCTACATTGATCTATGGAAATCCCAAGCCAACTATAAAAAAATGTAATTTCTTTGATCCTTTTTTCACAATCTATTTCATGCGATCGTGTGAAAAGTTTTTATGGACATGTGACAAAAATTTAGATGCTAATGTAGATTATAATTATTGGTTTATTAAAATCCTATGTGGAAAGTATTAGAATCAAGTAACTACAATTTTTATAAGTAACACATATATATTTTTATAGATAATAAATCATTTTTGTAACAAAAATGGTGGTAAAATTATTTAATCATAATAAACAAAGTGTTCTCTAAACGTGTGCGTATACACACATGTAAATAGATTTTACTATTATATTTATTCTTAGTTATTTATATAACTAAGACCATTATTTTAAATTAAGAAATTTTTTTACTTTAATATCATGTTGGTTTTTTTTTTGTTAATCAGAATCTTATACATAATTTTCTTACATTTTATATTTTTATTAACAATAATATTAGAAATTGGAAACTTTCTTAATTTTGAATGACTATCATGTTGGTTTTTTCGTTGTTTATGGAAATTTTGTACATAATTTTTTTTTTTTTTTTTAACAATAATATTAGAAATTGGAAACTTTCTTAATTTTGAATGTTGATGTGGATCTATAAAATTAATTGTTTAAAATCATATGTGGATACCATTATATGCATATATCAAAACCCTAAACCCTAAACCCTAAACCCTAAACCCATCAACTTTTATTAGTAATAGATGTGAAAACCGGTTTTTATAAATCATTAAAATTTTACTTTTATATTCTGCAAAATCGCGTAACCAATTGCGAATGCAAAGTAAAGTTTGAACGTTATCCGGAAGCAAACAATTTCTCTATAGAGTCAACATCCGAGCTTCAATGCTGAAAGTCGATTTTGATGGTACCGTAGTGACTGCTCATAAAATCATGTGCCATAGATGCTAAATCACCAAATCGGTATTGATTATCCTTCTAATAGCTCAAAACATACAAATTTGGAGGAAAAAAAACACTTCCTCTCTAGCCTCAGCTCATCAGAATAAAGATCCAAATGTTTCTTTATGTTGCTCACACCAACTCCAATGCTTCCTTTAAGCTCGAAGAGACCGTGTGGAGTTCTTATTGTTGAAACACCTGAAGTACTAGCCCAAGACCTAGCACCATAATTTTTATAGAGCAAAAGTTAAATTCTCTTTAAGTTCTTCAGTTTTCGATTGAGAAGTAATGAAATCTACTGCTTCATTAGCTTTTTCCAAACATCTGCAATTACAGTCTTGGATCTAAAACAACGCACATAGCCAAAATGAGACTCTTATCTTTCCAATACTCAGTCTTTTGTACCAGCTCATTTATCATGTTCTTGCGATAGGTAGTACAGTTTGGATTAGCTGGATCCACCAATTTTTTTTTTTTAAAAAAAAATTATATTCCATCCGTTTCATATTAGTTGTTGTTTTAGAGCTTAAATTTTGTTTCATATTAGTTGTCGTTTTAAAACTTAAATTTTGTTTCATATTAGTTGTCGTTTTAGAATTTCAATGCAAATGCTTGATAATATTTTCATTTTTATCTCTATTCCTTTAACTGATTAATTAGTGTGATCATAATATATAATACATTAATGAGAGGTAAAACAGAAAATTGAATTGTTTTCTTAGAACGACAACTAATATGAAACGGATGGAGTATTATATTAGATCGTCCCAAACCGGGAATAGAAACTGGTTTACAAAGAACTGAACCGGAGTAAAAATGAACCGGACCAAAATTGTAAACCCTAATTGAAAGCTAACGAACTCCGTCGAGAATTAAAAGAGTTTTGAACGTTTTCTTCCGCGGTCCATCAACTTCACCGGCGGCTACAAGAGAGGAGCTTTGCGGCCGCTGCCTATCCGTCGCCGACGAACCGGAGAGCCGACTCCATCCGCCAAGTCTAAACCAGCGAGCTTCCTGATCCCATAAACTTTTCTTTCGATGTGTCGAAGTCCGGGAGAAGAAAACCTCGGCTAAAAACCGGAGATACCACCGCAAAAACGGGAAAAAATCCAAGAAACACCAAACCGGAATTCCGATAACCCTCAACAAGACACCAATTTGCCAATTCCATCAACCGTAACCTCGATCCGGCGAAGGGAGACAAAACAATCCGATTACCAACAAGGAGGAAATAAACTTACCCACTCACCGCCGTCGAAGCTGCCTGGCCACATAGGTCGAAACCGACCACCGCAACACCTCCCTCCACTCGTGTGCCACTCACCTAACCGGAGCAATGATTTCCGCCACGGGCCACAGCTTCTACTCCGCCGCCGATATTTCTCTTCCTTGCTCGCACCGCCGTCCTCAGCAGTTCCAGAGCTCAGAAGAAAAACAAATCGATTCACGCCGTTTGCATCCGCCGCCGCACCGCCTCATCGCACCGGCTGAACCACGCCTCAGCACCACTGGAGAGGAGACCGTCGATCCTCCGAAGCCTCCTTGCAACCTGCATCCTTCATTGAAGAGCAGCGATATTAACAAGAAACTCCCTCTTTCGTCTCCGGCAACGAAAACCGGACGGCGGAGAGGGGGAAAAACTCAGATCTACTTTTTATTTCTCTCTAGCTTTTATTTTTTCTCCGTAAATTAGGAGGACAATCTTGGATCCACCAAATTTGAGATCCTTGCAACAATTGAGACAAAACATTCTTTAATATTAGTTTGTGTGTATGATTATTCACAATATTAATTACTATGAAAAACTATCTTACCTTCAACATCAGATTAATCTTCACCAAAGCTACGTCACGATCTTCGTCACCAACATCGCCTTTTGTCAAGTCAATCGATCAGATAATAATATATGTAATTTTTTTTTCATAATCCTAAAAAATAAAATAACTAAACAAAAAAGGAAAATAGAAAATATTTATTTATCCTAAAAACCAAAATTAATAAAAATGAAAAGTTAAAAATTAATAATGGAAAAAATGTAAAGTCGATTAATAAAAAAAAGAAAACTTAAAAATTCGTAAAAATTAATAACATATTCATAATCTTAAAAGGTAAAGTTACTAAACAAAAATGAAAAATACCAAATTAAAATTTAGCCTAAAAGACAATGTTAATAAAAAAAATCTTAGTTTTGTATTTAAATTGCTAATCTTAAAAGAAAAAAAGAATATAATTTCTCACATCTATATAAACAATTTGGTAGTATGTCATTTTTGTTGTTGTTGTAATTCTTAAGCTCAAATTAAGGTTAATGCATCAATATATACATTAGCAACCAAATGTTGGTTTCTAATGTCAATTAATTTGAACAGAGATAGAGATAGTAGTAGTGATAATTACTTAATGTGATAGTGATGGGATAAACCAATGAGATCATTCAAGTCCGGCGAACTCATTCAAGTCCGGCGAACTGTCTGAAAGTGCAAGAAGCCTCAGCAACATCAATCAAATCTTTTCCTCCCGATCCCGGCCGATAAACAACAAGCGTGTGGAAACCAATGTTGCTGAGATCACACAGAATATCAAAATAGCCCTGATCTCAAGAGATCATGACAAGTGTACTCGGTCTGCCTCTGTTCTCATCCCTCCAGATTTTGATCATTTTTATAAGTTTGAGATCCACAACTTGCTTCTTCTTGGAATGGACTTGGTGATACGCAACTGTTTTGCTTCACTTGAGCCTCTCCAACATCTTCTTACATAGAACTCTTCTACTCGCTGCAATTGCTCGGATGTTGATGTCTCCGTGGTAACCATGCTTGATCATAAAAACTTTCATTTGCGACCCAATTACTCCCGCCATTTCGGTACTCACGGTGACGTTTTCAAGATCCCACGCTATGAGGACGAAAGCCTTTGCAAAATCACCCACCGCAATGTGCTTATGCAATCTCTGTATCTCAGCCTCCGTCCTTTGAACTTGCATCTCCTTCTTCTAAATTTTTGTCTTCTTCCTCGCCATGCTTCTATGGATCAATTTGTTTTCTGTGCAACTATTGTGCATTACGACCAGTTTTGGCCATTTCATTTGCTTTTTGCAAAAATGTTTCAAATAAACTTTCAACTCTACTTTATCATCAGATAGTGATAATGAAGTTTCAAGGTCAACTTCACTTCCATGCATACAAAAATATTACAAACATTTTTATTAAGGAATAATATCTTACATCGGAAGTTGGAATCAAATTGTGAATCAATTGCAGCAATCTCTCGTTCCATAGAGTTAATTTCCATGAGTGGCGCAATACATTAAATATCTGAGAAAACCTTTCTTGAGCACCTTCAAAGAAGGCTGGTTCGACTTGCATATGAAAAAGACTATGCTCCATCGCTGTAATTAAATCCGTTTGGTCGGCCTCCGTGCTTATTTAAGAAATCAACAAACTCATTTTCACCAAGGAATTTATTAAAAGTACAAAAGATCATGTGTTCAAGCAAGTGGGATAAACCAGACACTTCCACATGGTCAACTAAGGTGCTTAATCTTACAGAAATAGCAGCAACAGACAACGAACCATCTTGATTGTAAATGCTTGGAAAAAACCCAGCAAAACGGTTAACCCGTTCTTCAATGGTATTGATTTGTATTTCTTTTCGCTTAGCTCAGGATGTATTACATCGTTTTCCTTCTCTTCTTTTGTTGGATATTATTCCATATTAAAGAACAAGGGTTTCCAACTCAAAACCAATTGGCAATGAGTGGATTGGCTCATGCCATTTTTATATTACTTATGATCTCTTTCAAATTCTGATGTGAGATATTATTCCCTAATACGCCCCCTTGAGATGATGGCTCTTTGGCCATTGATCTCGTTATATTCGGGCATGAATTATCATCTTTTAGAAGTTCTATACACTTTCGCTATAAAATGATTTTTTTACATCATCATATCCAACATTCATATATATATATAACAAGAAATATTTTGTAAACAGAAAGAATAATTATACATGCCGCAACAGATGTTCTACAAATCGAAAGAGTGGGTTTTAAAGATCGATTTATATAACTCAAACCCTAGCCGCCTCTCTGCTCCACTCTCTGATCTCCCTTTCCGGCAGTCGTTATATAACTCAAACCCTAGCCGCCGGAAAAGGGACCCCCTTTGTCTCTTCCTCTTCCTCGGCTTCTGGTTCTCAGAAATTTCAAGGCGAGGGCTCTAGATCTAGAGTTTTGTTTCGTTTAGTGGTTGGGCAAGGAGTTGCCGGAGTCGTTCTAGCTTCCCGGTAGTTGGGTTCTTGGGTTCGCGGCGAGCTTTTCTGGTTTCTCTCTTTGGTAGATACTCGAGGACGGTGTCTTTTCAAGGGGTTGGGCTAGAGGGTTTTTATGTTGATCGAGTTGCTCTGCGGTGGCCTCTTCGCCGTCGATCCTTCATGGTGAGTTCCTGCTCTGTTTTCGGTTCTGGAAAGGTTGTGCTAGTATTACCTCTGTCTCGGGTTCTGCTTTGCATGAGGACGGCTTTAAGATCTCAGCCTTTGCTACTCTTTCGCCTCTCTTCCTTGATTTCGTCTCATAGTTGTAGCGAGTCAAGGCCTTGTCTCCACTTAGCGTCTCTCATCCTCTTTTGCCTCCCGCCCTCCGTTACTGGTTTGTGTATATCTCTGTTGATGAACTCTGTGTTACCTCAGATGGATGTGCTCCCGCCTCCGATTTGTGTTTCGCCGAGTTTTACCGGCCAAGCCTCTGCTCCCTCTCACCGTCAGGTGAAGAACTTCTCGGCGTCGCCGTTCAACCTTCTACCACCGGAACCTCTGGATCCGCCGGATCCATCCTCCTCATCCCAACAATTGTCTTCTGCTTTCACCGCCGAATCCATGAGCCTAGTTGAAGGGCGAGTTTCCTCGAGGGTAATGTTTCCTCTGGCAAGCCTCGAACTTCCATCAGATCCGCTCTGTTCACCTCCACCGCCGCCTACTTTAAACCCTCGACAACTCTCACCCCCATCTTCGGCGTCCACAAAGAAGCCTCCACCGGTGAGATTTCTTAAAGTCAAATCTAGTTTCTCTGCCGCTCCTCATACACGTCATACCGGCGGGTTCAACTGCTGGTCCTCCTCTGCCACTGCCATATCTTCCCGACTGTACGGAGAGCTCTCAACTTTTATTTACCTTCTGACGCCGTACTCCGGTCCACTCCCTCCGTCAAAGACGTGCAATAATTCTGGTTTCTCTTCATTGTGGGCCATGGCCCAATATGACCCTCATGGTATTTAGCCCTTCATTTGTCCGGTTAGCCGGGCCGATGCTTTTACAGTTTTACACCGCCAACCTTTCATTCACTCGATTCAGCTATCGGAAAAAGCTACCACCTCCTCCGCCAACTTCCCTCTCTTTGAGAGGTAATTTCCTCTCGTGCTTAGTGCCGAGAAACCTTTTGAACATCTTTACCGAGTTGTCTTCTTACGTAACGGTCTGCACGGGGCCTGAAGAGACATACAATTTCGTTTCTACGAATATCGGCGGTAGAGGTTCGCCTTCAAAGTCACTTGTGACGAATTTCAAACTCTCCGGCTTTGTCGTGAAGTTATTGACGCATTTGAGTCTTGCCTCAAATTCGCTGTCCATCTTTCAAGATGATCTATTTGATCTATGTTTTATTGTTTTGACTATGTGTTGTAATGATCTAAGAGGATGCTTAATTCCCTCTCTTTGTATTTTTGAATTTTAATCTAATGAAGAAAGTGTTGAACAAACAAATATATATATAACAAGCTTCCATCACATTTGTACACCAAATTTATAGAAGATTTATCCACAAAACATTTAAGAGAGAGGTCATTTTGGCTATGGTTTTTTTCTCTCGAAAATAGATGGAATAAATTTGTTTTTGGAAGGCAAATGTAGAGAATCATCGATCTCAAAAGTATTATTCCATCTTAATATTTTTTCTCAAACGACATTTGTAAAAGTTTAAGTATTTATTAACGTTGTATTTTGAGTGGGTAAAAGATATTTGTATGCATTCTTTAAAGATAAAAGATGGGAAACTTCTTTAGATGTCAAAGCTTGTGGTAATACACAATAGTTAAACATAAAACAAATTGGATCCATAGAAACATAGCTATAAATGGTTTTGGGACGTTGCTAGTAAGTTGTACTAGAAAGAAATTAATGATCCATAGACACATCGCTTAATTATCCAATTTTTTTAGAAATATAGCTATAAACCCAGAAACCGTATCTCGACAGCTCAAAAATTAGTTCTAGAATCTAGATCATGAAAAATTACCTCAGAATTTCGTTTTTCCTCAAACATCGTCACTCATCATCATTGCTCTTTGTCGGAATCGTTGTTGACGTAAATCCTAAATGAGAAGTAAATCAATACGTCATCGTTTTAATTAAAATTTTGAAGAAATTTTTTTTATACAGATCTACGTGGAATACCTGAATATTTGAATAAAATCTCGTTTAATAAACGGGTCTAAAATAACTGGCCCATTAAAGCTTTGAATGGTAAGCAGAATAAATTAGACCATCTGCTTTTTCTTTGCCATTCACACTTTTAAAAAAGAAGATACAAATATTAATAAAATATTACAGATCACTTTTTCATTCAAACCATTGAAAAAAGGTTCAAAATGAAAAGCTCTAAGAAATATGCATGCAGTTCTGATTTTTTTTTTTAATATTTTTTTTATCTGCATTATTTGATCTGTGTTACTATTCAAAGCCTAAAACCCGTTAATCTTCTTTATTTTAATAAACGAATCTAAACATGTTCATTTTTACATAATAAACCCGTTTACGCCCTCTAATTCCAGACACACTATAAGCAGTATTGTACCCTAGTCAGGCCCAATCCCTTTGTTTGGCCCCAAAATGAAATAAAGCCCAAAAAGAAGGAAGCGTCTTTCTCTAAATAAACCCTAGAAATTTCCCTCTCCCGATTCCACAGCCAAAACTCCAAAATTTGGACTGCTTGATCTGCGCGTTTCGATTTTCCGGCGAATTCAACTCGCCGGCCGATTTCGCTGCTTCAGCCGAGTGTTTCTTGTTGGACGGAGAAAAATGTCGATGTCGAAGAGTTCAAAAATGCTCCAGTTCATCAACTACAGGATGCGAGTGACGATCCAAGATGGACGACAGCTAGTTGGGAAATTCATGGCGTTCGATCGCCACATGAATCTCGTTCTCGGTGACTGCGAGGAGTTTCGGAAACTCCCTCCGGCGAAAGGTGGTAAGAAGATCAACGAAGAGAGAGAAGTTCGTCGTGCGCTTGGCTTGGTTTTGCTTAGAGGCGAAGAAGTGATTTCGATGACGGTCGAAGGGCCACCTCCACCGGAAGACTCTCGCGCGAAATCAGGCTCCGCAACCGCCGTTGCTGGTCCCGGACTCGGCCGTGCTGCTGGCCGTGGAGTACCGACGGCTCCGCTCGTTCAAGCTCAGCCTGGATTATCTGGTCCTGTTCGTGGAATCGGTGGTCCTGCTCCGGGAATGATGCTGCCTCAGATCTCTAGACCACCACAGCTTTCAGGTCCGCCGATTATTCGTCCCCCAGGACATATGCCACCGCCTCCACCAGCTTTTACCGGTCAAGGTCCTCCTCCGATGATGGGAAGAGGCGGCCCTCCGCAAGGTCCTCCTCCACCTTACGGTATGAGACCACCTCAGCAGCAGTATCCTGGTCCTCCACCGCCTCAGTATGGTGGACAAAGGCCGATGATTCCTCCGCCTGGTATGATGAGAGGACATCCTCCTCCACCTCATGGGATGCAAGGACCGCCTCCGCCTCCGCCTCGCCCTGGAATGCCGCCTCCCCCTGGTGGTGTTCCGGTCTTTGCTCCGCCTCGTCCTGGCATGCCTCCTCCTCCGAATCCTCATACTCAGCAACAGTGATCAGGTTAGCTGTTTCATGAGTTTTTAAGGAATTGTTTTATTGAACTGGTCTCGATTAGTATGGTCATGACTCATGTGTAGCTATTGCCTTTATAATATATATATCTGCAAACTGATGGTTATCTTAGATTGCAAAGTTATATGTGTAGCTTGGCCATGTGTAGTTTGATTGAAAATTGAACTCGTCTTGATTAGCTTGGCCATGTGTAGCGACTAGACTTCATAACTTAGCTGCAATCTTGACTAGTCTGGTAGCTTGCAAAGTTCTTAGCTTGTTGATGAGTGCCTTTTTTTCATTTGCTTTTTCTTCTTGTGTTTTCCTTAGAGCATGATCCCTTTAAAAGCTTTGTTATCATGTTATTTGTGCCTGAACTATTCCTTCCGATGTGAACATCCCAAGTGTAGGAATCGTCACATTGTGCAACCTTTAACTTAAGCAACTTTCTTGCACACTTTTCTGATGCGTTTAAAAGCCCTAATTCGACTGTTAGAAGCATGAAAACTTATCAGCCCAATATTTGATGACATTGGTTGCGAATTGATGACCTCTCAGTAGTCAGTATTCCTCCAAGAGTGGTTAAAATCTTCCCAACTAGTAAAACCTTTCTGGTCCTTGTTTATTGTTTGTTTTTTAACCTTTTTGCAAAGCTGTGGTTGTTGGTTCACATTAGATTTGCTGGAGGAAGAACTTGTATATGCATCTTGCCCTAAGAAAAATGATGCCTTGCTCTGTTGGCTTATGAAATTAGATAAATGTTTTATCTTTGTTTGAAAGATCCGCTAACCACTATTCTCTCAATTTGGATTGTAGGAGGCACTGCATCATTTGCAAAAGTTACATCCACAGGACTGAGTAGACCTGTCAGCTTAACCTTTTTCCTCCCAGGAGGTTAAAAGACTATGGGTTCATGTTGGTGATCTCTCATGGAAAAGCAACTGATTTTAGAAATAGTGAACTTGTTGAAGTTACCGCATTGCTCTATGAACTAAATGTGTAAATTGACTGGCAATTTGGATCACCATTTAGGTTATGTATGTACCAAGTACTTTAGCAAAGTTACTCCATGGTTCATACATTACCCTCCACTCCACTGGTCTGCGAGGTAACACTTCTTACTTAAATTTCTCCTGCGATCACCACCGTACATTTGTAATGCCAAAAGCAGAGGACAGATTTGTGATACTGACCGACTCCATGCTAAACCCGACCGGTTGATTTGAAACTTTTGGAGAAACTTGCCGAATTTTGATAATGAGTCCATGGTCCACCCCCATCAATCTTATCCAGGCTTTTAGCCACGTTAGTTGCAGAATTTCGCATCGAATGTTTAACCGAGGCTTGGAATTGGAGTTGTGAATATAACATCAAGAATGTTGTGACCATCACTGGTGAGGGAAAGTTTCCCCCAATAGGTCTTGCATCTTTAACCGAAGCTCCACACATTTTCCGGCAAAATACAATGGATAAAACGAGTCTTAACGCAATCGATAGAACCGAAGAAAACATTGTGAAAGAACAATTTACACAAAATTTCAGGCGTCATTTTTTGTTTCCAATTTTGTTAACAAGATCCTTGCTTTCGATGCGGTTCTGCAGACAATATTATATAGAGGTTTTAATTGGCGGAAAGAACAATAGAGAGGCCGAGTAATTACAATAGAGAGGATTAAAGAAGATAAGAACAGAGGTTGGCTACGTGACCAAATGTGGTCGAGGAATTAAGTAATATGTGTATATATATACTCAAGAAACAAGAACACATACAAATACTTGTAATACAATGTTAGCTTCATTTTAATACTTTCAGTTTCAATAGGTATCAATTTGTATTTAAAGAAAAGAGGGAAACAGACAAGTGAAACTGATACATGTGTTTTAATTTGATTCTTAAGGCATACTAATTAATGTATACGCAAACCCATACATGTATGGTGACTCATTGTTGAATTAAACATATAGTGATGATAACAATTAAACATATAGTGATGATAGTCACACTGAGTAACACGAAACAGATTGCACACCAAACTTGTCAAATTGACCAAACTTTTGAAAAAAAACAAAAAGTCTCATCATTAGCATTAATCATTCCCAGCTTCTTCATGTCAGTCCACTTTCATTCTCTAGTTGCTCCTCCGCCTAACTTCAGTTCCAGTGTTTATTTCAGATCTCAATATATGCAGAATCACAGCCTCCATCGCTACATCTGAAGCTCATGCTCAAGAACATTGAAGGACTTAAAAGAGTTGGACTAGCCCGCATTCTCCTACCGCACACTTGTAACGGTCGACTTCGAACTCCAAAACAAACTCACTGGAAGTCGGCTCTACTTCAAATTCGAATGTGTACATATTCTCCATTAAGAGTGGACCTCGAAGATGGCTGCTTGGTCTGTACATAACAATGTGGCCATTTGGTGTGTCCATGATGCCAGAAGTTGCTTTCATCAGCTCCCAATGTGGCCATTTGTTTTGACCCTCAACTAGCAAGAGGCAAGCTTTAAATCTCAAAGATGTAGGAAGATACCTCTGGTTCAACTTCACTGTTAGAGAATCCCCTATAGCTCGGTAAGTGAAGTATGCAGGCACTTGTCCACCTGGTAATATCGCTTTTGTACAAGCCGATGTCTGGAAGATAAGGTCTCTCGCTTCTTTATTCAGTTTAAAGCAATTAGCGAGGTTGAGAATAATCTCTGGATTGTGAAAGGAGCAATCTAGTCTCTCCACCAGAGACTCACAATTTCCTTCATCTGTGGAAGATAGGGAGTCTGGAAGCACTGGGTGCGATGCGAATTCTCTGAATTGGTTGAGTTCCAATTTAAGATTGAGCTCTACCAAACTCGAGCAACCACTGACATCTAAGTAAGAGAGATTAGTGGCATTCCAGATGGATGAAGGGAGTTCCACCAGACTTGAACAATTCATAAGAGACAATCTTTGGAGATTAGTGGCATTCCCAACCACGGAAGGGAGCTTCACTAGGCTTGAGCATCCATTGAGAGACAATGATTGGAGACTGATGGTACTCCAAATAGATGAGGGGAGCTCCAGTAAACTTGAGCACTTATCGAGATACAATGCTTGGAGATTAGTGGCATTCTCAATAGAGGAGGGGAGCTCTACCAGACTTGAGCACTCACTGAGAGACAATCTTTGGAGATTAATGGCATTGCCAATCGAGGGGAGCTTTACTAGACTTGAGCATCCACTGAGATTCAAATCCTCAAGACTAGTTAAATTCACAATAGACGATGGAAATTCAACCAGACTCGAGCAATTCAATAGAATCAGTTCCCTGAGATTAGTGATATTTCCAATAGAGGAAGGGAGTTCCACCAGACTTGAACACCCATTGGCATATAATTTCTCGAGGTTAGTAGTATTCTCGATGAAAGAGGGGATCTCGCGCAGACTTGAGCAACCATTGAGATCCAACTCTTTGAGACTAGTGGCATTCCCAATAGATAAAGGGAGTTTCACCAAATTTGAACATCTATTGAGATACAACTTTTTAAGATTCGTGAGATTCCCAATAGAGGAGGGGAGTTCCACAAGACTTGAGCAATCAACAAGATCCAATTCCAATAAATTAGTGGCATTACCGATGGAAGAGGGGAGCTCCACCAAGCTTAGACAATCTCTGAGTCTCAATTCTTGGAGTTTAGTGGCAGTAGAGAAATCAGGAAGCTCCTTCAGGTTTACACAAGAACTCAAATCCATCCATTTGAGATTTCTAATGGGCTGTATAGAAAAATATAGGCACATCTTATAAGGAATTTTACATAAATTATACATTCGAAATGAAACTGAAAATTTTAAACATGAAGGATAATAAATTACAGTTACTTACTTCATTTCCTTCCCACAGCTTCTCAAGCAAGCTGTCCCGCATGTTTAGTTTGACAAGAAACTCCGGATTAAACTTGGAAGGCAAACATGTCAATGGAAAACGTTCCCAATGTAGTAATCTAAGCTTTCGAGATATATAGCTCAAACCTTGCGGTAAGTGCAATATGTCGTGACAACGATCGTATGGGTAGCAAAATCTTAAGAATTGGAGATTACACATTCTTTCAAAGGCTCTGTCACTTATATTTATTTTGTCCTCGATTACACCTGTTAACTCGAGATCTATACCTATTAGAGTTCTAGTACCCTGAAAAGGCACCAAAGAAGTAGAGATTGTTAGTTATCAAATGAACATAATATGTACAAGGAATAAGGCAATGTCAATACTTACTGTATCATCAGTGAGTACTTCACGAATATCCCTCGCATCAACCAAAAACTTGCGTTTCCCAGGCTCACAAATAGACTGTTGCCCAGGCTCATGACGAACAATCTCTCTACCCAGTTGTTTTAGCAAATTATGCAACTGTATATTTCCCAGGTTTATAGATATGAGAGATTTATCAGCTAAGATTTGGAGCCCATACCTCACATCCACAAACTTCGTTGCAAGAAACTCTTCTAATGTCTCAATCCTTTCCCTTGTGAAAAAGCACGCTATGTGAAGAAATAAATCTTTCTCTTCTTCATTTAAAGAGTTGTAACTGAACTTCAAAATGCTCTCAATATCACCGTCAAGGCTGGTCCTTAACCTTGGAAGTGCTTTCACCCACTCCAGCTTCGACATTCGCCGTAAATAGGATCCCATAACCCTTAGTCCTAAAGGGAGTTTACCGGCAAGTTCTGTAACCGTGAGAGCAATGTCCTTAAAACCAACTTTAGGTGACTTCTGACCAAAAGCATACATGCAGAATATTTGAAGAGCCTCATCAGAAGGTGGAAAATCAACCTTGTAAATATATTTGATCCCATGCGCCTTTAAAAGTCTTAGATCTTGTGTCACGACGATTATGCGGCTTCCTAGACCAAACCATCGTATATCTTTCGCCATGGCCTCTAGTTGTACTAACCCATCCACATCATCAAGAACTAGAAGAACTTTCTTGTCCTTCAACCTCTCTTGGGCCACCCCTAAATGAGGAATCACCATATCTTTCTGGTTGATCATCTGAGACAACAATTCTTTCTGTAACTGCAATTTTGCGCTGTACTCATCGTGACAAGGTCTTGGGTAACGTATTTTGATGTTGTCCATGATTGCACTCAGTTGAAACTTATGAAAGAGTTTGTTATATAGAACTCTGGAGATGGTAGTCTTGCCAATCCCAGCAGGACCCCAAATCCCTATCATTCTCACCTCATCAAGATCTAGTCGTAACAACGAGTTTATCTCCGTGACATGAGCTTCAATGCCAACAAACTCATCAAAATCCTTTGATGGCGTAAAACTCAACACATCTGAGACATCTTTTGCAATTTTAATGATCATATCCGCTTCGTTTTCCCTGAAATGAACAATATTTATCAAACTTACAAAGTTTTTCTGAAATGAAATGCATTTAGAGAGGGAAAGACTACCAATTGCGAGAATCCTCCCCGAGTATATTTGCGGCAGTGGTCAGAGCTTGCTGCCATTTCTGCTTCACCTCCTCTGGTCTCCCAACACAAGTTTTTCTAAAAGCCTTCCCAAAGTCTCCCCTCTGTTTCCTCACATCAGATGGATCCACATCATAGAAAATGGTCATCACTGTTTGACCCAACTCTTCTCTGCATTTCATAATCTCCACCAACTCATCAAGACACCACTTCGAAGAACCATAGTTTCTCGAGAGCAAGATGATCACGATCTTAGATCCTCTAATCGCCTGAAAGAGCTCAGGACCAATAGATCCTCCTCTCTTGATCTCATTATCAATGAATGGTGTGATTCCCTTTCTTTGAAACTCCTTCTGAATGTGACTGAGAAAGCCTCTGCGGACATCTTCCCCGCGGAAGCTCAGAAAAACGGGGTATGACCAGTTGCGAGACAAAGAAGAAGGAAGATATGAAGGAGAAAGAGAAGAAGAAATATTTTCGGGTTTTCTATGGAATCTGAATTTTCTATAGAAGAAGCTTTTTGTAGGAGCAACAGTCCCAAGTAAATAAGAAGAATCCATTAGTATGATGGAAAGACGATCAAGATCACAGTGCTTTTTAGAGAGCTATGTGGAGGAAGAGTTAACAAAGAGGCTTTGTACATGTTGACACTTGACTTTTTGACAGAAAATGTTGACACTAGCAAGATAAGAAGAAGGTCCATGGAAGTTTCTTACCACCAAATATAATTATTTAATGATATTTTCATGGAAATTTTTGTGAGACACTAAATCATTGAGCCTATAATGTAGGCTCCATCATTCATGGATTTTTCTTGGAACCTTTCTAACCTGATTTTAAGATTTATTTCAGTCATATTAAAATATCGATTGAGTTCTATAATGAGTATAATCAATATGTACCTTATGAGCGTAGAAAAGCTCACTTTGTAAACTCGCTTTTGCTGTCTCTTTCTTCACCAGCCTTTGGTAGTGAGCCCTGATATGGTAATACAAGACACATCGTTAGGAGGAAAGTTAATTTACAAACACAAGAAGAGGAACTTGAGGAACTCTAAATGATAAAAGATGTTCATTTTGAACTACAAGTCCATTGTGTCTGTCCCAAACGTGACAAAATACCCCCAAAACTTTTAGAAGTACTAGCGTTCGGGATCGACAAAATGCAAACCTTAAATTGCAAGAGCTTTTGAAGAGGCCTATGGTGAAAAGTCCATAAAAGTTGACTAAGAAAATCAGTGTCCCCATCAAGCATGTCTCCACCTCTCTGTTTCATAGTCTCGTGATTGTTTGCTTTCAATAAACTCGTTGGTCATTTATAAAATCCTTGGAGCTTTATTTTGTCCTTGGAGCTCTGAGAATCTCTGGGGTTCATGTTGGTGATCCGAAAAAAAAGATACTGATTTTAGAATAGTGAACTTGTAGAAGTTACAGTATTACTCTATTAACTGAGTGTATAATTTGTAAAACAGGTTCCTCAATGGTCCAATCTCTCACTGTTCTTAAGGATCTATGGAACTAACAACTTTTGCAAAGTCTCAGCCAAAGATCTAGGTTTAGCTCGCGTAATCAGACCGGTATAATCTGACTTATTGTGAAAGTAAGAAGAGAGACTTAAACGTAAGCTTCCTCTTAACCCTAATTAAACGTAAGCTTCCTCTTAACCCTAATTCTCTCTTGGAAATCAAGGTTAATTGTTGGAAGTTTTTTTCTTATTAATCAGTAGAGATCCTTATATAGGTTTTGATACAACTAAATCATAAACGTAATGTAAAAAGGAAAAGCCCTAAACTACTTAAATCCAACGTGAAAAGAAAAAGGCTAAATACCAAAACCTAATTCATAAAGTAAAAAACACAAAAACTCTTTAATTAAAACACGTTAACCATAATCCATATCATCTCCCCATGGTTCATACACCACCTTCCATTGCACTAGTTTGCAAGGTAACAGTTCTTACTTCGGTTTCTCCTGCGATCACTACCGTGCATCTGCAATGCCAAAACGAGGACAGATTATAAATACTGACCGACTGGTGGATTTGAATAGTTTGGAGTAGCTAACCGGGTTTTGGTAATGAGTCCATGGTCCACAACCCCATCAATCGTATCCAGGCTTTTAGCCACATTAGCTGCAGAATTTTGCATCGATCAACCCACATCGACCAACAGTAGAGAACATTGCACAGGTTTCAATGGTTGCAGTACAAAAGCTTTTTTTTACCGAGGCTTGGAATTGGAGTTGTGAATATAACATCAAGAATGTTGTGACCATCACTGGTGACAATAGGAAAGTCTCCTCCAAGAGGACCTGCATCTCCTACAGAAGCTCTTCTCCACACCTTTTCCACATATGCACACAGCAAAATACAATGAATAAATGTAGTCGTAACACAATCAATAAATCGAAACCCTGAGAAACGTTTTCAAAAGAACCATATTCATACCTCTGCATCCCCTAGATACAAGTCATCTATCTCCTCAGCTATAGATAACCAGTTAAGCTGCAACCAAAATTCAAGCAATCATTTCTAGTTTCCGAGTATACATACCAGGCTAAAACGGGATTCATTGTCCGAAATTCGCTTACGGATTGAACTAAAACAGGGATAGAACCTTCAAGTTCAGCCTTGTATTGTTCTTCCTTTATTATGTAGACTGCCTCATCAGCTGCTTTTACAATAGACTGCATTGCGAATCTCTCTTTGTAAGCCCAAAGCTAAGCATTTTCAAAGACTGCAAATTTTAGACGAAACCTCAGTCACTCGCCTTTTGTCGCAGAATATAGTCATCTTCCTGTGATCTTCTTCGTCGCCCAATAACTGCGATAAGCGTTCTCTCTTCTACAGCATCAGCATCATGAAATGCAAAATCAATCTACAAAGGATAGGAGTCACACTACAAAATGTTATCCCAAGATGAAAAAAATTAGATCAAACCGGTTTATAAATGCATCGATGCGGCTACCTGAAAATCATCCCGGATATGTTTCAAGGGGATTCCAGACTTTGCTGCTTCGCTCGCGCTTCGAGCAGACCTGAACAAAGGTCAGGACAAATCATCATGGAGCCTGCAAACACTCAACTCGCAGGAGAAGATGGATGCATCATGAACCAAGAACCAAGAACCAAGGAACAGAGATTCCAAGTTTCCAACAATTTAACAAGCAAAAGATTTGATACTTTGTTGGATTCAAAGAAGATAAACAGCAGAATCAGGATCGAAAAGACTCACATTGGTACACCAACAACATCTTCTAGAGAACCAGAACGACATTGCTGACCCAAATAACGTATAGCCATATCTGAGGCTTCTCCAGATCCTAAACCAATAACCATCCCACTCTTTACATAAGTATCCACCTGAAAAAATTTACCAGAGAAGTTTTGTATTCAAGTATCAATCTTTCTTCAATTTTAAGAAAAATTACCATTTATAATCTTGTATTCAAGTATCGACCTTTCTTCAATTTTACGAATTTCAGCACAAGTCTAACAATACCCAGAAGTGATAAACCCTAAGATTGGATTATAAACATTCGCATTCATAAGGATTGGTTTTGACTTTTGAGGAACTAGTAAGATCAAGTGCACGATTTAACCCTTACGGTGTGGTGAGCTGCTCGGAGAAGAGGAGAGATCTCCGGAGAAAGACTGGCGCTTGCTCTAGGTACTAAAAAATGTCTGAAGTTACGACGGCGCGTGAAAGGCACGGACGAGAGTGAAAATGGACTCGATGCTGCTGCAACTACCATTTTTTAAAACGATTTGTGTCACCGAGTCACGACTCGGTGCTTTTGCCGCTCTTATCCCGTTAAATTTCGTGTGCGTGGTGGATTATACGACGATATTTTGGGAGGATAACTAGAATAGAATAAGTTTCAAAAGTCCTTAGGGTACTTATTTTGTCATGACACCCGATTACAATATTGTCATTACTATTTTTAATTTATGTTAGCAGAAGTTTGATTTATTTACGGAAAATCAGTTCGCTCAGATAAGAAAGTCTATCGTTCTTTAACGGTATATATTATTATTTTTGGTAGACATAATATCCGAACCGTAGATTTATATTTCGACCAGTAGACTTATTTTGTACCAGTAGATTTGTTTGAGGGATGGTAGACTTATTTCGGTAGACTTATTTCAGTAGATTTATTTTGGTAGACATATTTTTACGAGATAGTAGATATGTTTTTGGGCAGTAGATTTATTAATTTGTTGGTAGATTTATTTGTAATGATAGCAGATTTGTTAAGCGTTGGTAGATTTAACGAGCGATCATTTTACTTTTTGGTAGATGTTTGACCAAATTAGTAGATTTATTTCCTTTGATGGTAGATTAATCTTCTCCGCGGTAGACTTCTTTGTAATGGTGGCAGACTTATCATCGGATGGTTCGTTTTTTGGTGACGGTAGATTAATATTGTCGTGGTAGACTTATTTTTAACACGGTATATTTATTATTAATGACGGTAGATTTAAGATAAGTAAAAACTTTGGTTCTTAGATTTGTAATGGTAGTAGATTTATGTTACGACACGGCATATTTATTATATAAAATCGGTAGATTTATTTATAAAACGGTAGATTTATCGGTAATGGCATTAGGTTTATATAAAATTTTGGGATACACGAAATCGGCAGACTTATCTTAAGTTGGTAGATTTATCTGAAGTTGGTAGATATATCTGAATTTGGTAGATTTATCTGAATTTGGTAGATTTGATATTTGTTATTGACGGTAGACTTGTTAAAACTGGACATTATCAAATGACGTTTTTCCCACCAAAGAACTTCATATTTGCAAAAAAAAAACCAAGCACACATCGTGAAGATCTAGGGTTGTCGCCGGTCTAAGTATGAGAAAATTTATTGTTTGATGGTAGATTTATTGTAATGATAGTGGATTTATTTTGATGGATGATTTATTTCTTTTGGGGTAAACATTTTATGTCATCTTAAATCACAAGCTTAACATATTTGTCAATGGATATGCAGTTTCCAAGTATTACAATGTCAATGACATATCAAAAGTTGTACTAGTGTTTTTATATGCATCAAGCCATACACTAGAATATTTGGATATTTGTTAGGCGATCGCTCGATATTGGTGGTTAGTGCGAGGTAAATGGAGATAAGGATGTTTTCGGAACCACAATTACTCTCAAATCAAAGCAATATAAGAAAAATATGAAGAGGTAGATTCGTGTCTAAGATGAAGCTTTGTAATTTCTTTTGGGTTTGTGCTTGTTTGTTTTCTTTCTTGGTATGTATATAGAGACTGATTTCGTCTATATATATATACCATATTATTGGGTTGGTTCATGTGTTTTTGTTTTAAATCTCACTTATTTTGGTTATACATACTAAACAATCATTAAACTAAATAAAGTGACTGATTTCGTCAAGCACATTTGAAAATCATCGTGGACTGTCTAACAATCACGAATTCAAAAACAAATATACCATCATTTAGAATCCAATTATCATTTGTACAACAAAAACAAATCTACCATCATTTCAAAAACAAATTAATCTACCAAATCCAAAACTCCCATCAATTATACTCGTAGAAGAATACGTTGAAACGGAACCGGAAATCTCGCCGGAGACTCGGCCGCCGTCGTGAAGCCCAGGAACCTGTCGGAGAAGAACAAAAAATTACAGATAAAACTCCAAAATTCAATAATAAATCTACCATGGTATCAAATATAAATCTACTATCAATTCATAAACAAATTTACAAAAAATATACCTACCATCAATTATACCCGTAGAAGAACTTGCCAAAACGAAGACGGAAATTTCGCCGGAGACTTGTCCGCTGTTGCGAAGCTCATAAACCTGTCGGAGAAGAAGAAAAATTTTCCCGATAAATCTCCAAAATTCAATAATAAATCTACTATGATATCAAATATAAATCTACCATCAATTCATAAGAAAATCTACACAAAAATAAATCTACCATCAATTATACCTCAATCGAAAACAAATCCACCATCAATAATGCTGGAAATCTCGTCGGAGATTGGTCCGAGGTCGCAACACCCAGATACTGTCGGAGATGAAAAAAAAATCTACCACACCTTAAATTTAAATCTACCACCATTCAAAGAAACAAATCTACACATAAAAGTTTTTCTAAACATATCTACCACCATGCATTAACAAATTTACCAACAATAACAATTCAAAGATACTCATTCCTCACCGGAAATTTCTTTGCTTTCACCGGAATATCGTATCCTTGACCGTGAACCACCGCTTTCGCAAGATATATGCCACAAAAAACTTAGGGTTTAGGTTTTTCACAAAAACTGTCACATTTCAAGTCGCCGCCGCAACTTCGCCTTTTCTTCCCCAACCTTCGCCGGAAATTCTTCCATTTCTCGCCGGCAACGAGACTCCCCTCTCTTCGCTTCGCCTGTCTCATGTCGCTTCGCAACCCTCGCCAAAGAAGACCAAGAGCCTAAAGGGGAAACAAAAATAACTTACCGTGAAATCGAAAGACGCATGAATCTATGGATATGCAGTCTCAGTCGAAATCGACGCCGGAGTCGCACTCACAGTCGCTGAAATCACAGATCCGAAAAAGGAGGAAGAGAAGAGGAAGAAGAAGAGAGAGATTGTCATGAATGAGAGAGAGAGCAAATTTTTTTATTTTTTATTTTTAGTTTTATAATTAAATATTTTTTTGTACAAAAAAATAAATGAAAATGGCATTTTCGTTATTAAAACGAAAAACATGTTTGAATGTCTTTTGGTAACTTTTGAATGTTAGTTTAGTTTTAGGAAGTTGGGACAGAGTTATTCTAGTAAAACCAAAATTTTTAAAGGTTATTCTAGTTATTCATCAATATATTTTTTGAATTGATTTTGTTTTGTTTTTTTTTTTTTTTGAACATTTCATTGCATTAATTTAAAAGAAGCAAAAGTGTTTTACAATAAGCGTGAAAACGGCCAATCTCTGCCCGAACTATTCCAAATGGTGCGAATCCGTACCTGGAAATTTGAAGTGTCCAATTCCATACCCCAACTTCTAAAAATTGGAAAATTCATACCCGTATTATTTTGTTTTTGGCCAATATAAACATTGACTTCAATCCCGTTAGTCAACATCCTTAATCCATTAACGGCGAAGAATCACGTGCCACATATGCTGCCCAGTTATCATAGAATGACAAAACGACGTCGTATAACCAAAATGAATTCGAAAAACATTGATTCAAAACGACGTCGTTTTGAGATGAGTTTACAAAAAACTATCTTCCTTCTATTTTCTACGCTCTGTTTAAAAAAAAAAAGATTTGTTTTTTTATATATTTGACTATTGTTTCCGGGAACGATGACTTCTCCGGCGAGTTCCCGGTGAGATTTTCTATTTCGGCATACGTTGTTCCTCCATGGCTACTCTCAAGTCTCAAGGGTATTGTATTTTACATTATTAGCAATTTATAGGGTTCCTTTTACTTCTTTAAATCTATGTTTGGTTGCTGAGTAAAATTTTAGAAGAGATTCACTCTATATTAGCTTAGAGCTTGTTAGCATAACCGCACAAATCTGGAATTTTTAGTCGTAGATTGATTTGGAATGAAGTGATTTGGAATCGTAAATTTTAGAAGAGATTCGTTTGGGTGAGGCTTTTGAGAAAAAGGGAATCTCTTCTAAAAATTTCTTTCTTTTTATTTAATAGTATAATTTTTTTAGAAGCATTTACATAAAGATATATAGCGTTTTTTTAGAAGCATTTACATAAAGATATATAGCGTTTTTTATTGTCATTGAATTTGCTAATATCATTTTTGGAAGAAAAAAAACTGTTAAATGGTGTTACTTATTTTTTTACAATTTTTCACTGTAAATAAGTCAATCTTTCGCCGAAAAAGCTCTGTGATTCGATGATGTACTCATTCTCCTCTCTCTCTTTGCAGGTGAAATTAACCCTAGATCTGTGAGCTGTTCTTCCCCAATTTTCAGATGGAGCTCGACGAAGACATGTCTTCTTTAATCCAAACGATGTCGTTACGTTTTTTATTTTTTAAACCCAAATCGAAATTGCTTTGGTCTTTGAGGCCCAATTTTTTGAGCCCATTTTTTCACAAATTTTTAAAAACAAAACGACGTCGTTTTATCTTTCCGTGAAAACGGCGCAGCAGACGTGGCACGAGAGTTCTCACCGTTAACGGTGTTACGAAGTTGACTAACGTGTTGGTCAATGTTTGTTTTCGCCAAAAAAATAATAGTTCATGTATGAATATTCAAATTTTGAAGAGTTTGGGTATGAAATTGGACACTTGAATTTGTCATGTACGAATCTGCACCATTTGGAATAGTCCGGGTAAGAATCGGCCGTTTTCGCTACAATAAGCCAACTTTAGTTACACACATTAAACCATAAAGTACCCAATTGAACCAAGAAATAAGGAGATGTTGTAACCCAAAGAAATAAGCCTAACGATTGATAATTTGCCCAATTTGTTGCATGTTGAACGTCAATGAGTGGAGAGTTTCAAATGGCCATCAATGAGAAACTTGGAGAGAAACTCAGTTACCGATGGCGTTACTGTATCGACATCCAGAATTGCATGCACTCACTTGCCACCGCCGGATCATCGGAATGAAGAGATTTTGTTCTTGATTATTCAGGCGAGTTGCTTGAGGAGATAGTCAGGAGGACGATGTATGTTCCGATGGAGCATGTTGTTTTGCTCCCTTCAGATTTCCGAGAACGAAGCTTGCCAGGTTAGACGAGCAAGGTATTTGCGATGAGGATTTCCAGGGATGGAGAGAAGAGAGTCAACAACCGAAACCCAAGAGAGATTTGTGGGAACAATCCCGAGTTTGCTAGAGAGAGATCCCCAAATCGCTGAAGAGAAGCTGCACTCAAAATAGAGATGGTCTCTGGACTCTGAAGCCTAGTTGCAGAGAAGACAGAATTGATCAACTTGAAGTCCTCAAGAAAGAAGTCGATCACGAGTAGGGCAACGATTGAGAAGAAACAGCCAAACATGTGTTTTGTGCTTTGGAATTCCTCTTTTAATCCAGATAATAGGGTGCCAAGTTACTTGAGGATGGGGATCCCTTATTCTGTCGTAGATGGTGCTTGAGCAGAAAGTCCTCTTCACATTCCCATCAATAATCCACTGCCACTAGTGGCGGACCCATGAATTTGTTTTTACCGGGTTCAAGTCAGAACTGAAAAATAAAAATGAAATTTTTATTTATTTCATATATCATCTTACAAAAGCATCATGCGATCTTTCATATCTTGAAATATTTTCATCATTGTCTCATTCGTAACAGTTTCAAACACATATTTCTCAGTAAAACAAACTAGACAATCATTAAGAAATTCATCACCAATCCGATTGCGTCGATCTGTCTTCACGATCTTCATTACTGAAAACATTTCTCAACAATTGCAGTAGCAACAGAAAAAATTAAAACTAACTTCAAAATCCTGTAAAAAAAAAAATGACATATGTTTTCTTGTATCCACCAGCATACAAACAAGATCTCTCCAAATGAGTAAATCTTTCATCACTTCAAATATTGTCTATATATATAGTTAATTGCTGCTCAAGAGATATGCACTATGTACGACTGAAGTCGTCTAGTAGAACTTAGCTAATTTCATCAATTTTGAATAGTCAAACTCATAAAGCAAAATAATGGGAGAAGTATAATATAAAATTTGAAAACGAAATAAGAATTATAATATAAAATTTGACTTACTTGATTGGAGATGGAATAGAATTAGAAGGAACGATGAAGAGTTTTTGGATAGAAAGATGAAGAAATGGGATAGAAAGATGAAGAAATTGTCATGTTAGTTCTTAGGTTTCAGTCGTTTGATAAAGAAAACAAAATCTATTTTAATCGATCAGGTTTAATGACAATTAGGTTTAATTGTTTAAAACTCATAAGTTAAAAATTAATTATGGGCTTTTTGAAATATTTTGATTCATAGGCCCATAATTAAATATGAGTTTATTCACGTAGGGTTGGAAACAAAAAAATCTTATGGGTTCAAAATTAATTTTGGATGGTGTCAATTGTAATAAATCCAAACAAACTATTAGTTTAAAAAAAAAATACGGTGTCACATGAACCCCGTATCATTGTTAGTGGGTCCGCCTGAAGTTTAGGTCTTACTTGGTGGGCTTCAAAGTAATAGTGCACACGGATCACGAGGCTTTGAGATACTTATTGGCAAAGAAGGACGCGAAAACCGAATGTACTTAGATGGATTCTACTTCTCCTACCACTCATCCTCTGTCTCTGAAAGAGACACGATGGTTAGATAGAATAGGACCTGCTCAAAACAAGGGGAGCGAGCATATGGAAGTCACCATCCACCTCTACGCCATAAGGAAGCAACTGTTGCATTGGAGCTGATGCCGGTTAATCTCGGTCCTTGATCACCAATGAAATTGATCAACGGTCCAAAAGAAGTCCATGGATCAGTCCAGAATCTGCAATTCAAACCATTAACAGGTATGATTCTCACCCATTGTAATACCACCTCTCTCAATCGGAGTAGTTGCTTAAAGATCCAAGTGTACTTTTGTTTCTTTTTGATTTCCCATAAGCTCTCATCTTTTATTACATTCTGGTGGATCCACGCGACCCATATTGATTCAGTCCTAAATGAAAACCCCCCGAAATTAAACAGTTTCCAAACTTTTTAAACTGATCAATTTAACTCAAAATGTTTCTTTTTCATCTTCTTGAATTTTTGGGTATTACGCCTTATATTGGTATAGAATTTTAAAATTTGTTATTATCTTATCGAATTATATTATATTTTGAACCGGCCCAACTCAGAATCGGAGAAATATATTAATTTACCGTGTTTATTAATTTATTATTGAGTATTAATTTATAGAGTTTCAATTGTATTTGAAGATAAGTTTTCTTTTTAACTAAAACCAAACCAAATTAATTGCATTAATTTCAACCAAAAAACAAACCGGATTACAAATGGTTTTACATAATTTTTTTTCGACCAAAAAAAAAACACAGTTAATGCCAAAAAAAATTATAGGAAAAAAGTAGAGAAATTGCACTAGGTGACTAAGAAACACACCGAAATTAGTAATATAACCAATCACTATGCATTTTACTGTTACAATTTCTTTAATACATTCTTACCCCTACTCATCCTACCCTCTATGTATGTACACCCCACAAAATTATTCTCTTTCCTTCCTCTTTCTTTTTTTCGTCTCTTTCCTCCTATATATTTTTTTCTCTGATTCAACACTATAGAAGGCAAGAGGAACAAAAGATTTAGAAGAAATCGAACAAAGATTGACACCTTAAAGTCGAAGGACGAGGTCGAAGAGTTAGGTTTCCACCACTCCGTGCAACGAGGATTTTTCAATTGACTAGAGAATTAGATCACAAATCTTGTGGCGGGACTCTACAATGGTTGCTTCACCATGCTGAGCCGTCAATAATCTCCGCCACCGGAAGTGGAATCAAACCTGCCGACTCTCTTTCTCAACATCCTCTCACCGCTGATTTGAATCTAAAAAATACTTCAAGATCTAAAATTGCAAATGGGTTTTGGCCAAATGAACCTGGGTTGATGGTGGATTAGCGTTGTCTCAAGATTGGAGTGTTGGGGGTTTTGAATTCACATGTTTATCAGCACTTTGGTCAAGAACAAGGTAAAACTCATCACCACACTCATCCACGAGTTATATTTGTTTTTAGCACGCTAAAAAAATCTATAACACACAACAATTTATACAACTCATTATTGTTATCAATCTAGCTTACTTCTTACCGTATAAAAAAAATGTTAGATGTAAATTTACGTGCTTATATACGATAGAATAATTGTTAACTCGTTACAAAACATGTAAACCGTTACTATAATGTATATGCATAAGACATGTTGTTCTTCTTGTTCATACCTCCCCTATTCTTTTTCATACAATCTCAAAGTTAACTAGCTAATAATTGAGTTAACGCACTAAAACAAAAGGTAGAGTTAAATACACATGTTTATAGATGATACAATAATTGTCAACTTGTTACTATAACAAGTAACTCGTTACTATAATAATTGAGTTAACATGCTAAACAAAAAAGTAAAGGTAAATTTACATGTTTATGTATAATACAATAATTGTTAACTTGTTACAAGAATAGGCAACTCGTTACTATAATGTATATACATTTTATCTTGTGGACTTTATAAGTTTCACCGGATCTTTGTCGTTTCTTACCAGACCTTCGTCAGATTTTGACGTGTTGTTGCAGAAAAAAGGAAGAAGAAAAGAGCTATATAATGAGAAAGAAACATGAAAGAGAGACGTGAGAGAAAAAAATGAGATGAGTTGGCATTGTTAGAAGGGTATTTTCGTAATCTTTGCTTATGACAATAACCACCAAAACAGTAACATTACACACTTGGTCAGTTTCCTAATTTTGGTGTCTATTTTGGTTTTTCAACCAATTGACTCAAAAAAGTACATACTTTCACAGTAACTATAAATATAACCGATAGGAAAAAACGGCGAAATTAAAAAAAAAAAAATATGAAATCAAACGATAAACCAAATTATCCACCGTAAAAGAAACATTGAATAGTTGGAAGAAAACAAAAAGAAAGAAAAAGGAGTCCTTTTAGTTCGATCGCACTTAGAGCATCTCCAATGTATTCTCTCATTTTTATTTCCAAAATAGAGTTGGATTTCTCTCCAATGTATTACTCCATTTTTTACTCCAAACAAAATATTCTTAGTATATTCTTCATTTTCTATTTTATTTTTAATTGCTAAAAATACACTTTATCTATAAAATTTACAAATTAACTCATTATTTTTTTACTTTCAAAACTTTCACAAATTGTGATATTATTTGAATTTAACCATTACAATATCATAAAAAATAACAAAACAAAACACATTTTAATTTAAACATCACCATTTGAATATTTTTCCCATACATGATCAATTAACGCATTTCGAAGTGAGAAATGAGCGTTTTTATCTTTGATTTCTCTGAATCGAGCAAGAAAATTTTGGAACCGAATATTTTCGTCCTCAGCTACTTCTACCTCTAGAGGTGGGGCTTCTCTTCCAACTTCAATTGGAGCATCGAGATCGCGTTCATCCTCGATAATTGGCGGATCACCTTCTCAACGACCAAGTGGAATAAAAAAAATCCAAAATGAAAGGAAAAATTGATGATGGAACATCGGCTGTTATCAACTCTTTAGAAGAAGGAAACAAGCAACTTTTAGAGCAATTAAAGAAGACAAGTGCCCAAAGACAACAACATTTGGATATTCAAAGTAAGAACTACGCCTTAAAAGAATTTAAGGAAGAAAACAAATTTTTGTTTCAAGACTTGAATTCGATACAAGATCTGAATCTTTGTGCATATGTTCAGAGTGAACAAACACGGATTTTATAAAAAAAGGGCAGAGCAACAACAAAATCAACAAAATACACCTCAATCTGGTTCATTTGGACAATATTTTAATGATCTTGGTGGATCTGGAAGTAGTTTACCGGATTATTATTAGTCGTTTTTGCATTAAGTTTATTTTATGTTATTTTTAATTTCAGTATTTTTATGTATTTTTAAATTTAATATTAGTTTATGCTATTATAATAAAATCTCATCATCATATCTATAAATTTTAATCGAATCCAAATATATTTTAATTATTTAATTACATTAAATAAGAAGTGAAATTATTACAAGAATATTTGACGAGTCATATTTTGTTGTGCATATGTGACAATTACATTACTTAAAACTTTTTGGAAAATAATGAAACCATAAAATCATTGTCTCATAATATTTGTTAAAATGAAAGGTACAGTTTTTAAAAAATGATAAAATATGAAGGACTAAATTATAAATAAAAAAGTTCAACTCCATTTTGGAGTTGAAAATGGAATTACTCCATATTTAGAGGAAAAAATGGCATTTTCTCATTTTGGAGTTAAAAATAGAGTAGAGTTAGAGATGATTTTACTGTAAAATGACAGTTAGAGTAGAAAATTGTGTTGAGTTGTGTCCTTACGAGTCTTTTCCTCTGCTTTAAACATGTGGGAACCAAACATGTGGTAGCCACTCAAATTGGCTCACAATTTTACCAGAAACCAAGAAAAAAAAAGGTTTCATATTCTCGTGTGATTATTCACTTCTTCCTTATCTCTCTATCTCTAA
Source organism: Eutrema heterophyllum (assembly GCA_002933915.1). NCBI lineage: Eukaryota > Viridiplantae > Streptophyta > Magnoliopsida > Brassicales > Brassicaceae > Eutrema > Eutrema heterophyllum. The sequence continues at coordinate 680,903 of PKMM01004481.1, read as the reverse complement.
TTTTCTAAGGTACATATATAATATATATAAATACGCACTTTTCCACCGACCTCCGACACGAAAAGGCAGCTCCTTTTTGTTTGTTTCTGTTAATTCCACTACTTCACCATGAATGCTTTAATGGGTTCTTCTTCTTCTTCATCTTTTGCAGCTTTCTTTATTTTCCTTAATTATCTTTGTTTCTTGGTGGGGTTTGTGTGGTTTCATGACTCATTTATTCTCTGTATAAAAACTAGTCGCAAATGCAAAAAGCCCTGTTTTTTATTTCCACGTTCTTGATTTAGAAGGGAGACAAAAATGGGTAGAGTTATGTTGGTGAGTTTTGGGTTTTTATTACTTGTGATCTCTTTTGGGTTTTTATCAAATACTTTGGGACAACAACAAGACGATGATGATGATGATGATGATGATTCTGCTGTCTACATTGTCACACTTAAACAACCTCCTATTGTTCATCTCTTTGAAGAAGAAGAGCTTAAACAAATTAGACATAAACACCAAAGATCTAATCATGGCCACACTTCTAAATTCATACCAAAATTGCAACCAAGGTGATTCTTTATTTTGCAGTCACTAGATTCTCAAAATCCTTTTTTGTATTGAGTTCGATTCTTGCTTTTTTGTAAGGAACATTTCAAGGAAACGTCCTAGGAGGTCAAAAAGACCACCATCTATTGCTCAAACTCATGATTCTTTCTTGAGAAAGACATTAAAAGGAGAGAAGTATATAAAGCTTTATAGCTACAATTATCTAATCAATGGATTTGCCGTGTTTGTTAGCTCACAACAGGTATAAATCTTGAGTTCTTGATCATAATTGTAGAAATAATTTCGGGTTCTTGATCTTGTGTTCGTGTTTGGTTCTTTTAGGCTGAAAAGCTTTCAATGAGAAGAGAAGTAGCAAACATAGTGTTGGATTTCTCTGTTAGGACAGCAACAACTTATACTCCACAGTTTATGGGTTTGCCAGAAGGAGCATGGGCCAAAGAAGGTGGAATTGAGATTGCAGGAGAAGGAATTGTTATCGGATTTATCGATACTGGAATCGATCCGAATCATCCTAGTTTCAATGACAATGACATCAACTCTCAGCATTCATATCCAACCCCTAAGCATTTCTCAGGTGTTTGTGAGGTTACACCGGATTTTCCATCCGGATCTTGCAACAAGAAGCTAATCGGAGCTCGGCATTTTGCACAATCCGCTATAACTAGAGGAATCTTTAACTCATCTGAGGATTACGCTTCTCCATTCGATGGGGATGGCCATGGAACGTAAGTCTAACTACTGAATATATCATATAGAAACAGAGTTTGAAGCTTAAAGTTTGTTACTTTGGGTATATATACAGACACACAGCTTCGATTGCAGCGGGTAACCACGGAGTTCCAGTGATAGTTTCTAACCATAACTTCGGAAACGCTAGTGGAATCGCTCCTCGTGCACAGTAAGTAAATAAACAATACTTGGATCAATGGTAAAATTCTTCACAAACTAACTTAAACTTTTTATGTTTTTCGATTCTTGCTACGTACTCAGTATTTCTGTTTACAAGGCATTGTACAAGAGTTTTGGAGGTTTTGCTGCAGATGTTGTTGCAGCTATAGACCAGGTTTACAAGCCAACAAACTAAATGTAACTAAAGGTTTTAGCTTTTCTTTCAAATTTGAGATTTTTTTTATAATGATTGTGAGTTTTTCAGGCAGCTCAAGATGGAGTAGATATATTAAGTTTATCGATTACACCGAATAGAAAACCTCCTGGTGTTGCCACTTTCTTTAATCCTATAGATATGGCGATACTTTCCGCTGTAAAATCCGGAATTTTCATAGTCCAAGCTGCAGGAAACACTGGTCCATCGCCTAAAAGCATGTCTTCTTTTAGTCCTTGGATTTTCACAGTTGGTGCTTCTTCTCATGATAGAGTTTACTCCAATTCCATAATCCTAGGCAACAATGTAACTATTCCAGGCGTAGGATTCGCAAGTAAGTCCTTAATTCTTCCTCAAACGTACTATAAATTTCGATTCCTATTCGAAAATTATGGATTTGTAACTTGTATAATTTGTTTCTGTATAGTTCCTACGGATGATGGAAAGATGTACAAGATGATCTCTGCTTTTCATGCCTTGAACAGTAGTACTTCTGTAGATAAGGATATGTATGTAGGTGAATGTCAAGATTATGAAAATTTTGATCAAGATCTTGTCTCCGGGAGTCTTCTCATGTGTAGCTACTCTGTTCGCTTTGTTCTCGGGCTTTCGACTATAAAACAAGCTTTAGATGTTGCCAAGAATCTGTCCGCGGTTGGTGTCGTGTTTTATATGGACCCGTACGTTCTTGGATTTCAGATCAATCCAACGCCGATGGATATGCCCGGAATCATAATTCCATCTTCAGAAGATTCCAAGGTAAGTGAATAAAAGCAGTGTTTTAAGGTTTTTTGCGCTGTTTCTAATGATCTAACGATATGTTTTTCGCAGATTCTACTTAAGTACTATAACTCTTCTGTTCAAAGAGATGTAACCACCAAAGAAATCGTTGGATTTGGAGCGGTTGCAGCCATTGAAGGCGGTTTGAATGCTAACTTCAGTAACAGAGCTCCTCAGGTTATGTATTACTCAGCAAGAGGACCTGATCCAGAAGACAACTCTTTTAACGACGCAGACATATTAAAACCGAACCTCGTAGCTCCTGGAAACTCTATTTGGGGTGCTTGGAGTTCCGCTTCCATCGACTCAACTGAGTTTGAAGGTAAACTTTTTATACAAGTGAAAACAGAGGATTCTTGTATAAAGTCAGTAACTTTCAGATTAAACTTTTGTTCTTATATGCTCTGTTTTAGGTGAGAAATTCGCGATGATGTCCGGTACAAGCATGGCTGCTCCTCATGTAGCTGGTGTGGCTGCACTAATCAAACAAAGTTACCCGCAATTTAGTCCTTCAGCAATCGCATCTTCACTTTCAACAACGGCTCTTCTTAATGATAATAAAGGAGGTCCAATAATGGTTCAGCGTACTTATGCCAATCCCGATCAAAGCCTCTCTATCGCAACACCATTTGATATGGGAAGCGGTTTCGTTAATGCAACCGCAGCTTTAGACCCTGGCCTAATTTTCGATACTAGTAAGTGTATATCGAAATTGGCTAACACGCAACTAAATTTTCACTTTTTTAATTTAAAGTGTATTGTTCTTCTTATGTAGGTTTTGAAGACTATATGTCATTTCTTTGTGGGATCAATGGCTCAGATTCGGTGGTATTTAACTACACCGGGATTAGCTGTTCCGCTAGGAACAAAATAATCAGCGGTTTTGACCTCAATTTGCCATCGATTACAGTATCAACGCTTAATGGCACACAAACTTTCCAAAGATCGATGCGAAACATAGGCGGAAATGAGACATACAATGTTGGTTGGAGTCCTCCTTATGGTGTTTCAATGAAAGTTTATCCTACTCAATTCTCTATAGCCATGGGAGAAACTCAAGTACTAAGCGTAACCCTCAAGGCGGCAAAGAACAGTTCAAGTTCTAGTTTTGGAAGAATAGGATTGTTCGGAAACACAGGACACATTGTTAATATTCCTGTATCTGTCATAGCGAAAATTGCTTCGAGCTGAGCTGATAGATAGATAGTTTCTTCTTTCTCTCATCATTCAACTGTTAAAGATACATTTTTTATTTTTGATGAAATGCAAAACCATAGAAATGTTTTCAAGCACAAGTAAACTTCATTCTTCACGCGTTTCCTCCATCTTTGGTTCCTTTGCTTGGGAAAGAAGGTAGCTTCTCTGATTCCTCTTGAGCTCCAGTTGGGATCGTTGGAATGTTAGGGTTAACCATTGTGAAAGGTGGGTACTTTGGGAAAGGCCAGCCCTTTAATGGATACTCGTGTCTGAAGAAACCAGCAAGCATGGATTTTGCATGGTCGATCATGCCCATTGAAGAGGAACCATCGATTATGGTTTCAGCTGATTCTGGTTCTGATTGCAGTGTTGGGCCACGGAGTGAGAGTGCAGGTTGAGAACTGAAGAGGAAGAAGACGAGAAGGAGTAAACAGAGAGAAGAAGCCTTTGAGATTTTCGACATTGTTGCTTGGTGTGTGTGGTCGAGCTCTTGTTTGTGATTGTGTGTTTAGGGGGGTTTATTTATAAGTGGTAATTTTGAGTTTAGAGAGAAGAGATGTGTTAGATGAGAACGAGTGTTGGTATTTTTAACGTTGGGTTTCTACTTCTCACCTAAACCAGTTTTCGAATAAATGCTTCACGGTTTGCGCATGACTATGAGTGATGCTTTTATGTGTTTAGGTATTCAGGTTTTCGTCGACGTATTATTCAGATATATAAATTTCACATAATTATATTTTTATCAACATCTAAACCTCCAAAACATTTAACTTAGCAATCAAACTTTCAAATCTAAAAAATATAAAATCCAACCATCATAAGATTGAAAAATCGGCAAATTGATGAGAGTAAAAAAGCACATTCGTGTTATTGAAGAATTGTATTAGATAAACACAAATATAAATAATATATTCAAGATAAAGGTAAATTTTCTAAACTAAGATATTCACAGATCACCGTTACCAACTTCCTCCTCGATGGAAACATCAATTTCATCAATCTCATCCGTTACGAAGAGATCCATATCGCCAAGCTCCTTCTTTACGGAGAGTGTGATTAAAAGCTCAGCCTTGATAGCATTACGAACTCAAAAGTCTTGTACGCTTTGGCTTTAATATATGGCTGAAAAACTATTGAAGATCAATTTCAAACCGATCAATCCCGATATTTTCTTGAAAGAGCTTCAAGATATCCTACGAGATATCATCCTATTATCTTTCGATTATTATGTATTTGCTTTCCACTTAGTTGTAAGTGAGAACTTTCGTGAAATGGACTTTTTGGCAAAGAGATCCTTGTTTTCTTGTCTGTAATCTCTGTCGATCTTGATTCGGTTTTGGTCAACCTCGTCGATAATATTCTCCCAACAACAAACATATTTAGTAAATTAACTTTAATGCTCGCCAGCATGGGAGGTGGCATGGGAAATGATCAATCATAAAAAAAAAAACAAAAATCGGGTCATGACATTTGATTTAAGAAAAACCAAAACAAAAAGCAAAAGAAAGAAAGTGTACTAACAAAGTAACAGACAAGGAAAATGCTTCGATGCTTACACAATCTGATAATCACCCCGAGGTACACACACACTAAAACATTCAAGAAAGCAAAGAAGTAAGAACAAAAAAAAAAAAACAGAGGAATGAGACACCGTATGTGTAATTTTGAGGCGGTGGTGTTTTCAGGGGACGACGGAGGAAGATGCGGCGGTGGAGCAGGAGCATTTATTAGGCTGGACGAGACGAGAAATCGAAACGGCGGAGATAATGAGCATAAGGATTACGCCGGCAAAGGCGGCGATTAATGCTCCGGCGCCGTGATCGCAGTATGTGGCGAATCTGTCACAGATTTTGTCCCATCTCGCGTGTTTGTTCCCATTCTTCCCCACCTCCGCCATGAACGCCGCCGCGTTTGCTGCCGCCGAAATCAGAGTCACATTAAGCTGTTTTTTTTCGTTTTTTGCGTAATCAAGAAGAAGCCAAGTCAGCACAAATATGAGATCATTATCTATGACGTATGTATATATTACCTATGATCTGTTCTAAAATAGTATATGTTACTAATCAGTAAATGTAGTGATCAATTCACCCATTAATTTATCCATGTAGGGGTAGGTCAAAAACAGTAAATAAAAAACTAAACCGAACCAAACCAAAATATTTAAATTAAAAATTAAAGCAAAATTTGTTTACTTTTTAAAAAAAAAACATTAATTAAAACCAAACTGAAACCGATATTAGTTAATAATTTCAATTTTATGTTTTGAATATTAAAATAGATGTAAATATATGTTTTCGTATATTTTTTTATGTTATTTATTTGAAGTAAAACCCCCACCAAATTCAAACCGTAAATCTGATTGCCAACCACTACAATAATTCACCAACTAAATGCGTAACTTTAGCAATCAATAATCAAGTGTTTCAATTCATCGATTAAACAATCAAACTAACTTGCCGTCAAGAAAAAAAAAAATCAAAACTAACTTTGGTCTTAATTTTATTATCATTTTTCAAAACGACACGGTATGCTTTAAAAAAAAAAAAAAAAAAAAATCCGAAAATCCATAATTTTTCTACAACGAAATTTTGATAAGAAAGCAAAAATAATATTTTTATGAAAGTAATTGATGATATATTGCATATTATCTCTAAAATCTAATGACATTGTGAAAAACTTGAACTACAAAAATGCTGAAAAAAGATTAATTTATAACATGTACTAGACTACTAGTCTCCAACAGTCCAACTAGTTGGTCTAGTCGTTAACAACTACGGACTTTAAGAACAATAAATCCATTTTATAATTTTATATCTCTAAATATATGCATGTATTTACCATGTCGAGAATGGCGACAGAGAGAAGACGAAAACCAGTTAATTCCGTTTTCCCGCCAAATATTTGAAGAGCAATCATCAACATGTTGTGGAAGCTCACCATTGCATTAGCCACTACAAAAAACCTTTAATTTTCCCACACCAAGAATCATAAAAAAACAAAAATAAAAGCTTAGTCTAAAAAATCAAGATTTGTAATCTCAAAATTCTAATTGAAGTAATGAAGACTTACACAAAAGCTGGAGTGTGTTGGAACTTAGCAGTGAAAGTAGCTTTGATTGGAGTATTTCCAACGTTTCCCACAACAAAAGTCTTTGTCTCTTTGTTCAATCCCATTACAATGGCTGCAGATAACGTAGCCAAGAAGGCAAGTACTCTTAGCCCTAAGAGTATTTTGCAGCTTTTACCGCTCGTAGCAGCCAATACGAGCTTTGAAACCGCCATTTTTTGAAGAGAAAATTGATGAAATTGTTTTTGTGTTGTGCGTGTTAATATATGAGTTTGAGTGTTTGTTTTTGGTCTTTTGTCTGACCATCTAACTTTGGAGGGTTAGTATTAGGTTTTGGTGGTTGTGAAGATTCAGTGAAAAAGTTAGATTTGATTTTTCTCTCTTTTATTTTATTTTGTTCTGTGGCAAGTTAACTTACTACTACTCTTGGGACAATCTCATCTACCCAAAACTTAAACAAGTTTTGACTTCTTGACTTTTCATTTTATTTGAAAATAAAAACTCGATTATTTTGATCACATTTGCATTTCTTTAAAAATCAAAAGCCTAAGTTAGAAGAAAAGTTTCTACATTGAGCTAGTTTGTGTTTTTAGAGCTATACAATGAAAGCCAGCTTTTCACAGAACAGATTGATTCAACCCAAATTGGGACCGGTTCAACCAGTCGAGACAGATGAATAAACCAAAATACCAAGAAGAATATGAGAAGAAAGGAAAAAAACACTACATCAAACGGTTTACACAAATGTGAAAGTGCAATGTGAGGTCAAAAGTCTACACTCAATAAGAGAGATCAGTTCCATTAGAGCAAAAGAGCAAACCAAACCCATTTGTTCTCAAACTCGTTAAAACAGAGATCAAGAGATACCAATTTTTTTTTTTTGTTTGGGGTCAAAAGAAAAAGAAACCGGAAGTTTCCAAGTGTTATGTAAATCCTATGCACAAAAACAAACGCAGAAAAACAAAGGAAGCAAATGAGTCTTCTCTTTGATTACATTTTATGGGTTGTTGTTACTCCAACCACGACATTGCTCACCTGCAAGTGTTTTTATATCACTCGTCAAAGATCTTCTTCGAATGTGTTACTTTTAATACAAAGAAATGGTGATAAGGGATACTTAATACTCACCAATTTTCCACTTTCATTCACGGACATGGGATTCTCTACAACGACGGTTTGGGTCTGAGAAAAGACAATGAACAGAGTAAGCCTTGTTTTGAGGTGTCTTTGATTTGTTTCTATGAAGTTAATAGCTGAGTGACGGTAATTAGTAACTCACAGTTGATGTAGAGGGCATCGTTGGTGGAGAAACTGTTCCATTAGGCCGGTTCATCGAGAGAGGAACCCTTCCGTTGCTCATCTACAGAGGAAGAGTAAATCAGAGACCAAGCTTCAGGACAGTGATCTTTGAAATCCCCCAGAATAAAGAATCATGAAAATAATACTCACATTAACATTAGTAACGTATTGGCAAACAGCGCATTTAACAGATGCTGCTCCATAAGGATACATGAGTACTATTCGACAATGCCCACAATTGATATGCGCGGTTTGATTCGGAGATGCTGCGTGTGGAGCTAAAGAGAAAGAGGTTTCAGACAATGCGATTACACAGAGTAAACAAAATCAAACATTTCAAATGACTACAGGTTCAAAACTAATTTAAGTAGAACTATGGCTCTGGAGGTTAGCATAATGGTTAACAAAATAGCCACACTTGAACCCTCTTAACAGTAAGCCGCAATCTCAGCCTCGTATACAGCTTTGAGAAGTGTAGGAAAAAAGCGAATGTAGGCATCTCCAGAGAACAATGCTGATCAAGTTCTTAAGAACCAAACTTTGAGAGGAAACTAGAAACGATTCTTTTCAGATTTCACGATAATTTTTTTACCTGGTACAAGGTTGAGAGTCTGACAACAAGAACATCTAACGCTACTCGCACCACGTGTATACATAAGCATAATTCCGCAACCACCACATATAATGTGAGCCATGTCCATTCCTACACCAAAGTTACCATCAAAACTTTATACAACTCTTAAAACTTCTTTCCCCTGATAAGATAAACTTTAAACCCCCAATGTTTTTGGATCAATTCAAGGGTATCAAATCAATTTAATATATAATTAAAACATAACAAGATCCCACAAAAAAAAGGCTTAGAGATAAGATAAAGATACCTTGAGGAGAAGAATGAGGAACCAAGCTGATTGTGCTACACAAAGCACAACGCACATTTGATGCTCCTCGTGGATACATTAACACATTTCTACATCCATGACATACCAACTGGTCCTGCATTTCTCTGATTCATATATCAAAGAACACAATTGCTTCTCAAAAATCTCTCCTTTACAGCAAAAAAAAAAAATTAAAACTTTGCAGCCAATAACAAAAACCCTAATTTTTCTTTACTCAATCAAGTTCTGTATATGCATGTGCCATTTACCCAGAAACCCACCTGATAAAGTCTGGAACAGAGAGAGTAGACAAAAAGCAACCTTTTTGAATCGAATTCCAGAAACTTCTGCAACCAAATAAAATTCGAAGCCGAAATTGGTAAAAAAAATTAACCGAAATCACAAATCCGCAGATAAACTGAGGGAAAAAGATGTTCTTTAATCATACGGATTGGAGATTGATGCTAAACCCAAGAGTTCTACAAAAAAGTAGACAAAATTTTGGGAAATCGACAATGGAAAAAACAACAGATTTGATTTTGCCCTCTCTTGTTTGTCTCCCAGCGAATTATCTCTCACTTTGTTTTTTCTTTTCTCTCTTTGAATCGAATAAACAAATTGAACTTTTTTTAATTAGGATTATTGAGCTTGAAACCTTGTCGTGGCTCTTTAGGTCACTTTCAGGGATTTTTGCTTAGGCTCCTTTTTGTCAAAAGCGTGGGGCTGACTCGATCCGCGATTGTCAAAACGCGCTTTTGAATCTCTCTCTCTCTCTCTTTCGATTTCCGTTATCGGCGGTTGCGTTTTCTATTAGCTGCGATTGCCTTGTGCCAAAATCCAGATACTCAATTACGATAGTTTGGTTTTGAAATCTGACGATAATTGCCGTGGTTACAGCGTTCCAACCGCAAAAGTTATATTTGATGATTACATTCATGTTTTGGTGTCATTAACTTTGAACGAGAGTTTCATTTCTTTGTCTCAATGTATTGAGTCATATTCAATATGTTCACTAAGAGAGAAATGATTGAACATGAGATTAGGCCCACCTCAACCGCCCGATTAGCGCCTAACGAAATTTTGAACATTGGGTATAACCAAACCAAACCAAATCGCTCTATCTTGATATATGGTGAGATCTAGTTTGATTCGGTTTGGTTTTGCCAAATTAAACACTCCTTACTAAAAACCAGCAGACTGTTTTCATTAATCCCAAAAAAATGCCGTTTATTTTTTTATATTCCAGTTATCCACAAAATTTTCCGTTAATACAAATCACAAATTGCCTAATAATACATTTTGTTCTTCTCCCGTTGTCTATACAATAAATACATTTATTCCATTCCTTCGGCATTATCAGCAAATTTTCTATACTAATCAGTGTATTTGTCGGTTCCATAACCTACAAGAAAATAATAAGATAAAACAAAAAAAAAGTTCTGAAAAAAAATTGAAATAACGGTGGATAAAGAAGGAATATTTAGGAGGATCTGAGCTCTGTAACGGCTAGTTCCGAAGTACCGTTTGATTATTGTATTAAGCACGCTCTTCCATACACACTTACACTCAAAGAGAGAGAGGAGAAGAAAAAGCACACAACTTTTTTGTTGCCTCTTCTCTGATTAGGGCTTTTCATAAACACGAGGAAAAAGGGTTTCTTTTCTTACAACATTACCTCAATTGAGAAGTGAGAGAAGATAATCGCCATGAACATTTTCAAGAAGAAGACTACTCCCAAAGGTAACAACCTAAATCTGGAAAAAAAAAATGGCACCTTTAACTGTTCTTCGTGCTCAAAATTGAATCTTAGAATGTGGGTAGGTGTGAATTTTGATTTTCCGTGAAAGGGTAAATATGATTCCTCAATTAGATGTGTAATTGTGCGAAATCTCGGAAAAGGAAACTAGTAAGTTGCCCAGATTTTAGTCATTTTCAGTGCTTGATTTTTGTTTCTGGGGATGTTTACTTTTGAAATTTTGCAATACTGCTTTTTAATTCTGTTGAAAAGTTGTGAGATTTTTTTTTTTGTAATTAATGCAGATGCTCTTCGCACCAGTAAGAGAGAAATGGCTGTGGCTACACGAGGTATGTATGGGTTCCTATCTCTTTTGAGAATTTTAATTGCCAAGAAATTCCAAAAATGCAATTGGAATCCGAGAGTTGTGATAAACTATAACTTCATTGCTGCTAGTAGAAGAACTGAATTGTATAGGTTTCAATCTGTTTTTAAGCTAGATTTGTGTGTTTAATTGCCAAGAAAATCCGAAATTGCGATCGAAATCCGAAAGATATGATCAAATATAACTTCATTGCTTTTTTTGAATTGAATATAACTTCATTGCTGCTAGTAAAATAACTGAATGAATAGGTTTCAATCTCTTTGAGTCTTTTACTTCTGATTTTTAAGCCAGAATTGTGTTTTGGTGCCAAAAGAATCCGAAAGTTGCGAGCAAATATAACTTCATCGCTGCTGGTAAAAGAGCAGAATGGGTTGTTTCTGGAGTCTAGCTTTTGGGAATTTCTTATGCTCTTGCTTGTTCGAACTAGAGGATAAGTTCTGATTAATAACTGCTCTTTGTTGAGGTTGTGTTGCTAAATTTTACAGGCTCTTTCTTAACCTCTCTGTTCTGTGTTCTAAATAAACCAAACAGAGTTTTTATTCAGTTTTTGAGTCCAATGTTTATATCCAATGGCATTTGCAGGTATCGAACGCGAGATTTCATCTCTTCAGCTGGAGGTAGATATCTTATATTGTCGGATCTCTTTGTTCATATAGGTTTTCTTACGGTTTTACTGACATTAAGTCAATCAGGAAAAGAGACTAGTTGCCGAAATCAAGAAAACAGCTAAGACTGGAAACGAGGCAAGTTTTTCGTATCGAGCTATTACTCAAAACTCATTTGTAACTAGTAGATTTCCCTTTACAAGCATATCGGTTCGCTTTGGCTATCTATTTAAACTCCTTATACCGTTCTCTTCCAAATCTGTCTCTTTACTATCGATTTTTCTATAGGCGGCCACCAAGATTTTAGCTCGTCAACTTGTTCGATTGAGGCAACAGATTACCAACTTACAGGGAAGCCGTGCTCAAATTAGGGGTGTAACGACTCACACACAAGTATACTTCCTCTAATTCAACATTTAGACTAATAGTCCGATTAGAATAATCCGGTGTAAATAATAAATCACTGTTCTTTCTTCATTTCCTCTTTGGATAGGCTCTGTATGCCAGCACATCGATTTCATCTGGCATGAAAGGTGCAACCAAAGCTATGGTTGCAATGAACAAGGTAATGTTAGTTTGATTCAATCCTCTGTACTCAGATTCATTGATAAATCTATAGAAACCATAGTTTTCGAACAAGATACATTGTAATTTATAACGCACAACTTCATTCATACTTTATATATTTTCAGCAAATGGCACCAACAAAACAAGCCAAGGTTATTCAGGATTTCCAGAAGCAGTCGGCACAGCTAGACATGACGGTAAACGATACATCTCTTTATCTTAAGAGCGTAGTTTATCTGATTAGCAACGGATTTAGATTCTTTGGAATTGGACCAGTGTTCTCTCAGGCAACCACATGTTCTAGTTAGAACGATTTGGCTTTGTGTGATATTTGATTTTGTTTATTATATTTTGTTTTTGCAGATAGAGATGATGTCAGAGGCAATTGATGAAACACTTGACAAAGATGAGGCTGAAGAAGAAACAGAAGACCTCACTAACCAAGTTCTTGATGAGATTGGTGTTGGTGTTGCATCTCAGGTCAGGTTTCTCAGCTAAGGGGAAAATTTTGTTTTCTTTTTCTTCTTTCTATTTTCTTGGTTTTGTCAAAAGCTAAAATGTGTCTCTTTCGTTTGTTTTAAACAGTTATCTTCAGCTCCAAAAGGCCGGATCGCTACAAAAACCGCAGCTCCTCCTGCTTCCACTGCAACTACCACTACCAACAACAACAGGTAATGTCGATGTCTGAAGATCTTGTTTGGTCATTGAAAATTGTAGTGAAGAAATGAAGAAAACATTTTCTGTAAATTTTTAAACTTGCAGCTCTGAATCGAGTGAAGTCGATGAGCTTGAGAAGAGGTTGGCTTCACTGCGACGAATCTGAGATTCAGCAAGTTTTCCAGGAATATGCATGATGTATGAAGAACGAAAAGAAAAAAAACAGCTTCCTTTTTTTTGTTTGTGATCTCTGTATAAATATGCTGAAACTCAAAACTGCTTTTGATTAAGATTTTGGTCTTCATCAAAACAAACGCTTTTAAAAAGAAGAAGACATGTATACATTACTATAGAGTTCTCTTTACGTGCAGCGAATTTCTAGACTTAAGATACCCTTTAATTTAATAACCATGTTTTTACTTTTTAGAGATAAATATTTTTATTTATTTCGTTCTATTTCGATGTGATAGGCAATTTCAAGTAAAATAATTCATTGCATGGAGATTTATAAAATCCAATATTAAAAAAGCAAAAATACTCCATTAAATTTGTTTAATTTAGCTCTAAATTTCTATTTAAATAGAATTATAATTTTATTCGACTCGGCCCAACCAGTCATATCCGGTTATTTCATCAGTCTTTTTTTCTTAACACTGATGAAAATATATTAAATCAACCACGAAGAAAAGTACTCATGCTAATGCATCTTCTTTCTATGCATCCTCTTTCACCATACTCAATATGTTATGCCTTCTGATATACTCCGTTATATTTGATTTATTTATTCCGTTACAAAGTTGACGTTAAAATGCAATAACATTACTATATTGACATGGAGGAAAACTAATCATTAATACTATTGAATGAGATTCAATTATTATTGAATATCAAGACTAAAAATTCAGTAATTTTTTATTAAAAAAACCTATTTACTTCAGTCAAAGTTAATTATTATTTTTGGAATATAACTGAATTTCAAAAGCCAGTTATTTTTGTAATTAAAGATATAAACCACTTGTTTTTATAACAGAACAAATTAAATATAATCTCAAAATTTTTAATTAGATATTTTTGATAAAAAATACTTTTTTTATTAGTCTTGAAGTCCATCTATTCTATTAAAATAACAGTACTTTTAGTATTTGCATCCAAACACTCCATATTTTTTTAAGCAAAATTTGTTTGGAAACTATTTTAACATTATCCCAATTTGTTTTTACAAATAGAAATATATAAAAATAAATATAATTCCGAATTTGTGATAATATGTAAATTTAAATATTATATCTTCCGAAAATCTTTGCGGGTGAGAGGTGGTGTTGAAATTTTGTGGTTTAAAAGAATTTATTAGAAAACATACAAAAGATTTTCGAGATTTTTTTGGTTTTTTATATTAAAACTAAATAAGGTTCAAGAAGAAATCAGAATATTTAAAAAATACTTATAGAATTGCAAACATGAATTTATAAAATAAATAATGTTAAATTTTTTTTTTCCATAAATAATATTAAACTGCCAAACATGAATTATTTTGTAGACAATAGAAAAAATCAGAAAATATAAAATTTTGGAGAAATATTAAATCATATTAGATTTAAATATTTTAAGTTGGAAATATCAAACGAAAATTGTTTAATTTCCGCTAAATTTTCTGATTTTAACTACCATACAAATTTATTTTAATACATTAAATTAATGTTTTGAAATCTGACCCGTGAAGCAAACCAGAGAGTCGTTTGGGTCACCAGGTCTGTGGGTTGACCCGGTTCAATACAGTCCGATCGCAATCAACNTATAAAATATGAAAACTAATAAATCTCTAAGATATGTTTGAAAAAAATATGTTAAACTGACAAAGTAATTATTATTGTAGTTGATAAAGTATTCTTCATAAACAAAAGAAGATCATAAACTATCAGAATGTAAAATCAGAATGACTCAATAAGAACAATAAAAGAAGCCATTTGATTGCACTATAATTTTTTTACTTAACAATGATTCATTCGGGCTAACGATTATCCGGTTCACGGTTATTTGCTGAAATTTTATGGGGTTTACCGGATTTTATAGTCTCAGGTTTTAGAGCTATATTTGGACCGGATTATTGTCTGAATCCCGGGTTTTTCATAATCTGAAAACATTACATTAAATCTATAAAAAAATTTATCTCGTGCGGGCATACATGGCACACGCATGTGAGAATCTAGTTGATAATTGAATCTCATTCAATAGTAATAAATATTACTCCTTTAATATCATTATAATTAGGGGAAATTGAAAAAAAAGGACAAAAACTCACATATGGTCCCAATAATACTTTCTTCACGTTTGCCAATTTTTGACTAAATTACCATTAATTAAATATAATAAATTTAAAATATTTTTTCTAAAAATCTTTTAAATTTTTGAAATATATAAAGAAAGAAATATATTTAAAAAAATTGTTTTTGGAAAAATCAAGATTGAAAAAATATTTGTTTTACTTGTTATACGAAATACATAATACGTATTCTAGTTCTACAATTTTGGTAGATTATGTGTTCTGCTATTTGATCTATAATCTACCAAACTTAGAATAATGTTAATTATACTATTTTCTCTATGTTCAACCTAGTGTTAGAATACATATTCTACCTCTTTCTCTATATTCTACAATCAGTAGAATATAAATTCTACAATTCTTTCGTTGTTCTACAGACTATAGAATTTGTATTCTACCAAAGTAGTTAAAAAATCTGAAAAAAATTAAGATATAGGTTAGTTTCCAAAAATGAAAAACCTAAGAATTTTTTTTATCGTTTTTCACGGTTTAATCTCTCTTCTCTTCTTCTCTTCTTCTCTCACGTTATTCTCTCTTCTTCGTTTCTTCAACGTTTTTTACTTTTATCAGTTTTCTATTCTTTTTCTCCGTTAATATGTTGCATATGGAGATCGGGTGTCAATAAAGAGTGGAGATTTATTGTTGATGTAATAACTATTTCGCTGGTCCAATATTAAGCTTGCCTCATACTCTGAAAATACATGCGAGATCACTAAAATACAAAGGGTCAGATATAAGGAACAGTTCTGTGTCATTTTTGGAACCGGTTGAGACGACAAAAGGTTTTAAAGTAAAACTCTTTGTGGACTAGTTATGGCAATAACATGTATGAACCATTTTACATCCGTATTTAGGAACTGATATTTTCTTTTAAAGCTCAAAATTTTCCCTGCTTGGTTCTAAGGAGGTTTATTAATATCATTCAATTTAACACATTTGATCTGCAAATTTGGTTCCATTCGTCATTATTGGGAAGGTTTTTGATCAAATGAGGATACAAAAATTGGCATGAGAACCCAACGACCGTGGTCTGGGGGTAGTGGGACTTGGGGACCAAATTGCGTAATGGCATACTTCCCGGGTTCGAGCCTTGGCTAAAACTACATCTGGAAATTAACACTCGCTTGCTGGGCCAGTTGGCTTTTGGGTTTCGGCCTGGATGATTCACATGATGTCCGGTACCTAACGAGCTGGCTCATCCTGAGATTAGTCGGGCCAAAGACCCGGCCTGGATCACCCGAGTTATATATAAGAAAAAATTTGGCATGAGATAGTTTATCAACAAGTTTTCATCGCTTAGTCAATTATCTCTATATCCGTGCAGTGGTTCTCCATGAAGCGTCAGCATTCTGTCATAACTATGGCATACAGTCTATACTACTCCAAATTCCGGGACTACTGTGGGGTGAGTATGACCTAAACTTCAAATAGATGTTTATTACCTTCTTTTCTCGATTTTATGGAGGCGTTACTATCTAGATCTATGTAATAACCACACATTAATAGTAAGGTCTTGTTATTTTCTTCAGCCAGGTATAGAGAGCAACAAGAACTGCATCGCAGATGAACACTACTTGCCAACATTTTTCTATGTAAGAATCCGTTTAGACCTTTAAATAGAAGAAATTGTTTCATTTTTTCGTACATTCTTTATCTATAATATACTTTGGTGTGATAAATTTCTCAGATGCTCGATCCTGGTGGCATTGCTAACTGGACTGTGACATATGTTGATTGGTCTGAGAAAAAGTGGCATCCAACAACATACATGCCCGAAGATATTACGCACGAGTTAGTGAAGAACCTCACGGTATTATCATAATCGATTGAAACTTATCGTAATCTGTCTATTCATATTTAAATCACTAAATCATTATCACAATAGGATCTACGAGAATATTTTTTGGTTTAACCTTGACGGGTTTTATTTTATAACCGAGGTTTGATGGACCAAAAATAGTTGGTCCGCAACATACATGGCTTGCTGCCATACAGATCAATTATATTAGATCGTTAAATTTTGATTATAAAGTGAAACCCGTGAAGTCCAAACCAACTATGTAGAAATCTTATTGTGATAAGAATTTAGTGATTTGGATATATATCAAAAGAATACGATAAGTTTCAATTGGTTAGGATAAATCTAATCTCATGTTGTGATAAGATTGTTGGTTTGGTATAAATACCTTTGTATTTTTAACGTTTAATATCAAGAAGAGAATTTTCCAATATTATTTCTCCTTTCGACATGATATGAGAGCATTCAATTATGTTTCTTTAATTAAATTTTCGCATTAGATTTGTGTGATCACAATAATTATGGGAGGAGAGGACGTAGAAGTTGGTGGTGACGGAGGTGAAAATGATGACGTCTATTAACTACATGTTTCTTTTCGATTAAGACGTGAACACGTGAATCTTAATTTCTTATTGAATTATGCAAACTCATATTGAAACACTATGAGTTTGATTGGTATGATAGTTGAAAAGTAAAATAGCGGAATAACTGAATAATAAAATAGTATAATCAATAGGATATGAAAATTTAAATATGAATAAACTTAAAACACCAAAAGTTACTATTTATTAAATGAATAAAGTTTTGTATAATCTAGTTATAAATTTAAAACGTGCGCGATGGATTGGAAAATAACTTGTGATTTTCAAAAGATTTACGCAAGATCTATGCAACAAAATATGGGTAGATTTATCATGTTCTTGAAAAGGAAACGAGTAAAGAGATGATAATGGTAGTTTTGTTTTGCGTAAAAAAGGTAATCGCGCCCTTATTTTTTTCAAAGTTTGGATTTTTGTTTTCACTTTAACACAAAATGGGAAAACGGCCGATTTCACATGAAATGAAAGATTATATATACACGACATTTACTACAAAAACTACATAAATTCAATAAAAAATTGAATTTACAACATAAACTAAAGAAAAATAACTAAAACCATCAAATTGACACGTTAGTTTCAATGTTAGCATCTGACTAGAACAACACATGAAAGATCAAAATGAGTGTGTTTTAATAAATTGAATATGAACCTTTCAAAACGAAGTCATTTTATTTGTTTTTCGAATTTATTTATTTGATTTTCATAATAAAAAACATACGTTAGTTGCAAAGTTAAAAAAAAAAAAAAAAAGACGATGATGATATCATACCGCCGATTCCAACACACAACTTTCAAAAAACAAATAAAACGACTTCGTTTTAAAGAGTTCGTATTTGATTTATTGAAACATAGTCGTTTAGATCCTCCATATGTCGTCTTAGTCAGTAGCGGCGAAACTAGCACCATCTATCAATTTAATAGTTTCAGCCATTTTTCTTTAGTTTATGTAGATTATTCAAATTTTTATTGAATTTATGTGGTTTTTTGGCACTGTAGTAAATGTCGTGTATATATAATCAACATAGTTTTAGTTTACGGTGAAATTGGCCGTTTCCCGATACAAAACTTTGTCGTTACTAAGAAACTCAAACATAAAGATAATAAAATTATTTCAATCATTTGATAGAATGCATTACTAATTTATCTCTTATTGTATTTCTCTATATTAGACGATGATCATAACATATTCTATATAATGACTACGTGTGCTAAATTGATCTTGGATTTACTTGACTGCAGATGATTAGTCTAGTAGTTTATTAATTCGAACCGAAACCTACAATAATTTAGGTGCTATATATAGAATACAAAGAAAGACCGTATCCTACAGAAATGACTACAGTAATACTTGGTTGTATAGTACTAGCGTATTATAGATGTGTATTTTACTTCCAAAGAATAAATATCTTTTAACAATAAAATGAAGGGAGGTGAATTGTGGTGTATTAATTATAAGCATACTGGTGTCATGAGAACACCATCTTCAAGAAGTGGACGAGGTGGTGGTCACGGTATAGTTCTCCTATTCATATCTTTAAGATCGATTAATTCATATCATATACTTTACTTCTCGATATTTATATTCTTCTTTCTTACATATTCGCTTATATTAATGTATAAATGTTATTTTGTAGGAAGGAGCGATTGAAGAGTAAATTTAATCACCTACTTGTATTCATAACTATAAAATCATAGTATCTAATCATCTCCTTCCGGAAAAAGTATCCTTTTGTTTCTGATTATTTATTTTATATTATTTGGGTTATTTTAACATATAGTTTCTCCGTTTCATAAAGAATATCGATCGTTTTAGAGTAATTTTTTTTGTTTAAAAAAGACTGCCCTATTTACATTTTCATCAATACATTTTTTCAAATGCATTTATATTATTTTGTATGAAGGAGATTAACATGGAGACATATGTATTCATTTAGGGTTTCGTACCTGCAAATTCCGAGATTGAGGATGTACCTTCGACCTTCCATAACTATCAGCGTATTGAGCGTGGGTTAGAGAGGAGGGGGAAGAGTCCGGCGGTTATTAGTGTTCCGGTGGCTTTTGCGGCGAGTTCAGTAGATCAAGCGAGCCTTCTTCTACTTCAGTTTTTTCGAAAGACAAATATACAAACAAGAATATACTTATGATCAGTTTGATCGGTTATTACAAGAGAGAGTTGTACTCACATTGTTATGTGTTGTCCAGAGATTTGTGACTGAAGTAGCAGAACTCATATTAAAAGTCATATGTCCTGTGATAACAAAACATGTAACAAAATTAATCAATCTCGATATTAGCTGGAATATAAAAAGCTACAAGATTAAGTGGTCGACACATAACCAATCAGATACTGAAGAAAAAAACCTAGGAGATATATTTTAACAAAAAAAAAACCTAGGTGTTATAAATTCAGATGAATAGATCTAATGAACTTTAAGCGAAAACTAAGAGACAGAGATCAAATCGAACTGAGCCAAATACTTTTTGTCTTAGTGTTTATCATTATTTAACTTTGAATAATCTTACAAACCAAAGACTCAAACCCATACAAGTCGAAATATGAATTACGGAATATTTACTTTTCTCTGATATTAATAATTAAATGACTTTGAACAGAACTAGGAATATCCACAAATGAAAAATGAAATCCAAGAAAAAAAGTCGAGTTCGTGAAATGCAAAATCAAGCTTACAAGAAAAATTAAATCCATGAAAAATTCATGGGAGGTGCTCATGATTCATAATCATAGGAAATTACGAAATCCGAGAATACTTCTCCAAGGATATATCAACCTAAATCCGAGATTTTATTCTCGAGAAAACAAAAAAAAATGAAAACAGGAGATGAGCATGAGAAGTACATATATATGTTATGGAGAAGCGGAGATCCAGTTGAATCTATCGATCATGATTAAGCTCGATAAGACCCACCAAGAATAGCAAACAAAAAGTAATAAGAACAATCAAAAGCGTGCTAAGAACGATTGGAATCAGGTTTTGATTAAGAGAGGAGTTTTACGCTTACATCATGGAGTTTCTAGGGTCATCCATTCACCTCGGAAGGAGTTTTGCTCTCTTTGATTGTAATTTTCTTATGCTTCTATGCATATACTTTTTTTTTTTGGGTGAGAGAGAGGCTGAGAAACTAGGGTTTTCTTCTCATAGGTATTTAAATGCAAATTTGCATGTGTTTCTTTAAAGCAAATTTGGTCCATTAGATTAGATATAGTGATTTGGTCATTAGATTATATTTGTTTTTGAGTTAACCAATCAAACTTATATTTTATTCAAACAAAAAGTTCTTTTTATTCCTGTCTTTGGATAACTTATAATTAATTACAGAGTTGACTATCACTACAAGAAAACACACCGATTTTCGACGAAAAAATAGGTCGGGATTTCCTCGACCGATTTCTGATGAAAAACCGAGGGAAAAAAATCTGTCGGTAATTTTTGACGAAATTTTTGTGGTCGGAAATTGGTCGGAATTCCCGACCAATTGCCGACGAGATAGAGACCGATTTAAACTCGTCGGAAATCAGTCGGGAATTCCGACCAATTTCCGACTAAATAGATCCGTTAATCTGCATGTTGCACTAGCCGTTTTGTAGTCGTTTGCGATTTTGAACCGGTCGGAAATTGGTCGGGAATTCCGACCAATTTCTGACGATATAGATCCGTTAATCTGCCCGTTGCACTAGCTGTTTTATAGACGTTTGAAATTTTTTAAACCGGTCGGAAATACGCGGAAAATCTATTATAAATATCTCTCCACCCTCATTCACAACTTACACAACAAAAAAAAACTTTGAAAATGTCTTCTTCAAACCCAAATCCGTCTTCTTCAAACCCAAACCCTTATGATTATTGTCGATTGTGGATGGATAAACCACGGCAAGATCCAGTGACGAATCAACTGACGGATGAGTATGCACAAGGTGTTGAGGAATTCATGACATTTGCGACAAACAATAGCATGACGTCGGAATACGGTAAATTGTATTGTCCATGTACTAAATGTCAGAATCATAGATTAGTCTCTATTAGGGAAGTATGAAATCACTTTTATAGGAATGAGTTTATGCCGAGTTACAAGGTTTGGTATACACACGGAGAAACTGATTCAATGGTGCAATATTATTGTAGTAGTTTTAATTATTCGGGTAGGATAGAGGAACCAACACCGGAAGCAGATGCAAACGTTCAGATGGTGAATGATGAGTTTCGTGAAAACGTACCATCGTATGTTCAGGATGGTATTGGAATAGAGGAACCTAATTTGGAAGCTCATAAGTTTTTTGATATGCTAGATGCAGCTAAGGATCCACTATACGAAGGATGTAGAGAGGGAATATCGCCTTTATCAACTGCAAGCAGGTTGATGACTATAAAGACCGATTTCAACTTGGCGGAGGATTGTGTGGGTGCGATAGCTGATTTTGTAAAATATATTTTACTTGAAGATAATATCTCACCGGCTTCATACTACAAGGTTCAGAAACTTGTAGCTGGTCTTGGATTGTCGTATCAGATGATAGATGTGTGCATCGACAATTGTATGATTTACTGGAGAAAGGACGAAAACCGTCTCAAGTGTCGTTTTTGTCAGAAACCTCGGAATCAGGTTACGGGTGGCAGAGTACCAGTTTCACATAAACGGATGTGGTATTTGCCGGTAACAGAGAGGTTGAAGAGGTTATATCAATCTGAGCTCACGGCAAGACCTATGAGATGGCATGCAGAGCATAACTCATATGGAGAGATTGCTCATCCCTCAGATGCAGAAGCGTGGAAACATTTTCAAGAGGTCTATCCTAGTTTTGCGTATGAGCCAAGGAACGTACCTCGGGTTATCAACAGATGGATTCAACCATTTTGGGAAACATGGGAGGCAATATTCATTGTGGCCAGTAATCGTCACACCTTACAATTTGCCGCCTAGTTTGTGCATGAAACGAGAGTTTTTGTTCCTCACGATTCTCGTCCCCGGACCGGAGCATCGTAAGAGATCCCTTGATATTTTCTTGCAGCCATTAATTTATGAGTTGAAAATGTTATGGAAAGATGGTGTTCAAGCGTTCGATGTTTCTCTCCAACAGAATTTCACGATACGTGCGGTACTTATGTGGACCATAAGTGATTTTCTAGCATATGGTATGCTATCTGGATGGTCGGCTCATGGAAGGTTGGCGTGCCCTTATTGTCAAGATAACACTGATGCGTTCTAGTTAAAGCACGGTCGAAAGATTTCTTGGTTCAACTGTCATCGACGATTTCTACCGCATGATCATCCATATCGTCGGAGCACGACATTGTTTAAAAAGGGTAAAAAAGTATTTGATGGTCCACCTCCTGAGCCGGATGGGAATAACATCATCATTCAGTTGAGAGATTTTGGTGCTGAGAAGACGGTTTCATGTGGTGGTAATAGTCATTTTCCCGTAGACGGTTGTGGCGAGTACCACAATTGGAACAAGAAGAGTATTTTTTGGGATTTGCCATATTGGAAAAACCATCTATTGCGCCATAATCTAGATGTCATGCACATTGAAAAAAACTTTTTCGACAACATCATGAATACTATTCTAAATGTGCAAGGGAAGACGAAAGATAATTTGAAGGCTAGATTAGACTTGCCAGATATTTGTTCGCGGAAGAACCTCCATGTAATGGCGAACAGAAAATCAATGCCCCCCGCTTTCCGTTTGGATGAGCCTTCAAAGGAGGAGTTCTTCGACTGGATTACGCATAGTGTTCAATTCCCAGACGGATACGCATCTAACCTTTGTAATTGCGTTCATATTAGAGAAGAGAAGTTTTCAGGGATGAAGAGTCATGATTGTCACGTTGTCATGCAACGCCTCCTTCCATTTGCCTTTGCCGGTATTCTTCCTAGAAACGTCCATGGAGCTATGACAGGTACATTTACAAAATTATATATAGTTCGNATATATTATCTAAATTTTGCTAAATTTTTTTTTATCATTTATGCAGGGATCAGTGCTTTCTTCCGAGATCTATTACAGCAGACGGTATCCAAAACCTGGAGGAGAAGATACCGGTTCTCCTATGCAACCTCGAGAAAATATTTCCACCAGCATTTTTTTATGTTATGGAACATCTTCCTATTCATCTCCCTAGGGAAACAGCACTTGGTGGGCCAGTTCAATATCGATGGATGTATCCTTTTGAGCGGTATATGTTCCACCTAAAGAAGAAGGTGAAAAATCTTGCAAGAGTCGAGGGTTCTATTGTTGCATAGAGCATTAATGAAGAAGCATCCAACTTTGCGAGCTACTACTTTCCATCTTCGGTCATGACTAAAAGTAGACGACCTGCACGGCATGGTGATGGAGGAGAAAAACCGCCGTATCCGGTCTATGTTTCAAATCTATTTGCACAAATTGGAAGGCTTAGTGGAAAAGGGAGGCCGTGGCGACTAACAGAGGAGGAACAAAGGCATTTGCATACATATATTCTGACAAACTACGACGACGTTTTGGAATATGAGAGGTACGTACCTGATTTTGATACGTTTAGTAATTACCAAAAATCTTTGATAGTATTTTGCATAATGTATTTGTTTTATTCACAAGATATACATGGACCAAATTCGTTATTGGTTTCCAAATTGCACAGAGGATGAGCTTGCGGTCCGTAAACAGAATGAATTCTCGAATTGGTTGCAGTATTACGTAAGTGCTCAATTTCCCTCAATTTAACTAAATTTCACATGCTTACATTAGCACATATTGTTTACGATTGTCCACACTTTGTACATGTTGATCAGATGACTACTACCGAGGTAGAATTTCCCACGTGGTTAGTTGAGATGGTGCGTGACCCTACTTTTGTTCCAAGTGTTTATCTGATGTATTGCACTCGGGGGTATGCTTTTAAGGCTTATCATGAAGGGAGCTCAAGGACAACATGCAATTATGGTATATCGTCTACATCCGGAGAATTTGTCTACTACGGTGTACTCCACGAAATATTAGAAGTCAAATATCCAGGAATTGTTGGTTTGAGGTGTATTGTGTTCTATTGCGATTGGTATGATCCAGTGGAAGGTCTACATCAGAACGAATTCGGTGTAACATCTGTTAACGGAAACTCCAATTGGTAACTTAGGTGAAATCGAGCATTCTCTTGAGGTTGACCTTGTGGTTGACTTCACCGGTATGGGCGAATTATTTGAGGATTCTGAAGAAGAGAGAGGAGAATTTGATGAGGATTCCGATTCAGCTACTTCAGATTATTCATCGGACTCAGAATAAATTTGTAACAAAATTTTTATATGCATTTATTTTTACGAATTTTAAAAAAAAATCCGTAATTCCGACCGTTTTCCGACTACCTATACTTTGATCGGTCGGAATATGGTCGGAAATATTTCATCAGACTCACGATAAACGTGTTGATATTATTAAGGCACATGTGGTTATCAATTGGTCGGAAATCAGTCGGGATTTCCGACCATTTGGGGTTTCGAAACCTCGAACGGCAAAAATTTGATTAGGGTTATGTATGCTAGGGTTAGATATGATATTTTGAAAGAATTCAATGTCCAACTATCTTAAGATTCACTATATTGGAGCATCTACTAAAAACCCTACAAGAAACCGGAACGTGTAAATATAAGTTCTATGTTTCGTTAACAAAGGTTAAACTCGTTCGCCTTATGATTCATAAAAATCGTCATATACTTTATTTTATGTTTACATTGCTAGATAGTTGTTATCTAACAGATGTTTAGATGTTTTTTAAACCCTATACGGTTTAAAAATTAAGTATTTGAAACCCTAAACCCTATTTAGTCGGAAAATGGTCGGGAAACCCGACCGATTCCTGACGGGATTTACTTAGCATTTTTTGAAATTTTTTCATATCGATTCCCGACCATTATTCGTAATTTACACGTTTTTATTACCCAATCGTAGAGCATGCAATTTTAAAGATCGATCGGAAATTGGTCGGGATTTCCGACCAATTTATGACGGTTCCAAAAAAAAAAAACATGGAAAATTGAGTGCCAAACGAAAATAATTACACTGTTTATTTTTTTATTTCCGACCGTATCCCGACTGTATGAATCAGTCAGAAATCAATTGCTCTAAATCAACGCTTCATCTTCTTCTTCCTCATTTCTTTTCTTCGCTTCTCTCTCTCACATCTCTCTCTCCGCCGACAATTCGCCTCGCCGTGTGTAAGCCCTCTTCTCTTCTCTTCCTCTTCTCTTCTCCTAATACTTTCTTCTCTTGTTTTTTTCTAGGTCGCCCTAGCCGCCGTGCTGTTCGCCGGAGCCGCCGTCCTGCCGGTCGCCGGAGCCGCCGTCCTGCCGTTCGCCGGAGCCGCCGTCCTGCCGTTCGCCGGAGCCACCTTCCCTCCTCATCGCCGGAGCCGCCACCTTCACCATGTAAGCACTACTTTGTTTTTTTTTTTTTGGGGAAAAATAAAGTGATTAGGTTGTTAGATTAGGTTGTTAGATTTGTGGTTAGATAGATTTGTGGTTAAATTTGTTAGATTTTAATTTTAATTTTAGTTGTATTTATATTTTTAATTTAATATTAAATTTAGTTGTTGGATTTGTGTAAATTCAAAAATTGTGTTCTATAAAAAAAAATAGGGTTTTAGTAAATTTATATATTTAAGAATAATTTTATCGCATTTTACAAGTGATTTTAATATTTTTTAGAATAGTAGAATATTTTAAGCATTTTACAATTGAATTTTTTTAAATTTTAATGTTATATAAAACGTTTTTGTATTTATTGAATAGTAAACAAAATTTTGCGTTTTTTGTTTTTTTTTTTGCGTTTTTTATACTTATATGTTTTTTTGTGTTTTTTTGCTTTTTTAAAGTTTTTTTGCATTTTTTTGTTATATAAAAAATTATGCGTTTTTTTCTAGGTCTTACGACGGTTTCGATAACATTCGCCGCGGTGGTTCGTCTCGCGGTGGATTATCTCGAGGCATGCAACCACATCAACAGAGCGGTTCGCCATCGTTACACATCCGGCTCGATCAACGTCTAATTGGAAGATCGACATGGTAAAATTAATATATATTTTTTTAATGTCAAATTGTTTATAGTTTTTCTTTTTTGTAGGTTTGGTATATCGAACAACAGGATTAGCAAGTCCGTTTTGAGGATGTTGCATTCGATCCTCGACAAACCGTACAAGAAGTTTTCAGATATCCCGTATGAGGAGAAGCAAATTTGGTTTAGACAATTTGCGGTAAGTTGTAAATTAATTAAAATTTTTTTATATATTTATATGTTTTTTTAATATTTTGATAAGTTTTTATTTCTATTTTCTTA